>JAVGWX010000006.1:60753924-60868924 GCA_036924085.1 Ariolimax columbianus
ATAGTGCTAACCGTTTATCTTTCTAGATTTTGTTAAGCCGTGCAAGCGCCGCTATTGTCTGTGCTATTCTGGCCAACACCTCACATTTTGATCCTTTATCACTGACAATCGAACCAAGATATTTAAAACGGCCAACGACTTCGAGTTCCTAGCCATTAGCTTTTATCCTGCTGTTGAAGTCCTCGGCGTTGTTGGTAATTAATTTTGTCTTTCCAGCGTTTACTCCATATCATAGTCAAGAGCTGTTTCATCGAGCCTTCTGATCCATTCCTAGAGTATATTTTACGTACATGTATATTTAAAGCAACAATCAAATGATTAAATATATTGTGAAGCTTGGAACATATTTCATTAAATATAAACTCTGACACAAAATCACGAACATTAGCCATATATTTTCCTTTCAACACACTGCTCTTACTGGAAATCCATATATTATGTCGTTAATGCATGTCTGTTAGGAGAAATAATTCCCTCATATCCCTTTGATAAAGCAAGATACGAATGTGTCCGTGGCTCTTAATGTAAAATCAATTAACGGAAGCACTGTAGATTGTGTTGTGTGTGATCTGGGGCTAGTCTCTCGGTGGCTCGATTGGCTCGCATCCAGTATTCGTACAGCGACCTCTCAGTCCCGCCAGGCGGAGTGAGAGCGCAGCTTGCCTACCAAGCTCGCCCGCCTTTCTCCGGCACTCTAGCAGGACCAATTTGGTGGAGTCGTACCTCTGGTAAAGGTGCGTTACTGTAATCCGTATCGAGAAGGATTGTCAGTCCGTGTAGTTCGTCGAAGGCTAGCGCGTATAGGCAATCTCGACAGTTCGTCTCGCTTGAGGTCCTTCTCTTGCAATGAGCTTGTGATCGGAAAATGGAAAGCAGTAATCGTGCCTAAAGGCCCTGTCTTCGCCCGACCAACCGGTCGGAGAGGGCAGACCGGCAGGCAAAAATCGTCTCCAGTCCGAGTGAAAATCATCGCCGGGGCCGTTGGGATCCGTTCTGCACAGAGCGCTGCCATCCCTCCCCGAGTGAGCCCGGTCGGTCGGTTGATGTGTGTACGGGTGCCCCGTCCAGGCGGTCCCTAGGTCGATGGAGTGAGGGACGAAACAACCGTCCGTCAATCGGTCCCTGCGGCCCTCCTCGTGAGGCTTTTTACGCATCCATCCTTCGCCGACCGGTGTGTGTGGTTCGTCCGTCTCCGACAGATATCTGGTTGATTCTGCCAGTAGTCATATGCTTGTCTCAAAGATTAAGCCATGCATGTCTTAGTTCACACTGTCTCGCGGTGAAACTGCGAATGGCTCATTAAATCAGTCGACGTTCCTTAGATGACACGATCCTACTTGGATAACTGTAGCCATTCTAGAGCTAATACATGCTTACCAAGCTCCGACCCTCGCGGAAAGCGCGCTTTCCTGGTGCCAGCAGCAGCGGCAATTCGAGCTCCAATAGCGTATATTAAGGTTGTTGCAGTTAAAATGCTCGTAGTTGAATCTCAGGCGCAGGCGGGCGGTTCGGCTCGCGCCGGTTCACTGTCCGTTGTGTCGTGCCCTACCGTCTGTCGGCTCTCTCCGCGGGTGCTTTTCGCTGAGCGTCCCGGGTGGCCGGCGCGTTAACTTTGAAAAAATTAGAGTGTTGAAAGCAGGCCTCTGCTGCCTGAATAATGGTGCATAGAATAATGGAATAGGACCTCGGTTCTATTTTGTTGGTTTTGCGGAACTGGAGGTAATGATTAACAGGCACAAACGGGGGCATTCGTATTGCGGCGTTAGAGGTGAAATTCTTGGAATTGACGGGAGGGCACCACCAGGAGTGGAGCCTGCGGCTTAATTTGACTCAACTCGCCAACACTGAAATGATTGACATACCGAGAGCACTTTCGTTGGGTCTAATAGGGAATGTGTGCTGGAATTAGACCCTCGGAAGACAGGTCAGTTTTACCCTACTAATGACAAGGCGTTGCTACGATAATCCTCCTCAATCCGAGAGGAATCGCAGGTTTCAGACACTTGGTCATTGACTTGCTAATTGCTCTCTCTTGATTTGTTGGGTCTAATAGGGAACGGATGCTGGTATTAGACCCTCGGAAGACAGGTCAGTTTTACCCTAGTAATGACAGGATGTTGCTACGGTAATCCTGCTCAATCCGAGAGGAATCGTAGGTCTCAGACACTTGGTCCACGTGATTGGCTGATAAGCCAACGGTGCGAGGCTACCGTCTGAGGGAATACGACCGAACGCATCTAAGCCGGAATCCCGCCCTGAATCTCAGTATCACTGCGACGATAGGCAACGATATGGTTGGAACCTGGGGCTCGCGTCTCAGCCCGACCCGGCCGAGCCCCAGAAAGAGGTCTCTGCCGTCCCGCCGATCAAAGCGGGCGGGGAGCTGCTCCATATTCACCCCATACGGCGTTGACGTGTGAAACCACTAGTAGAAGACTTAGTTCTCGGTCGGGGAGCAGCCACCTCACTGCGGACTGTTGAGACTCAGCCCTTGATCATGAGATATGTCCGCACACCAGGCGAACAACATCTCCGTGCCATGACCAGGCCTGTCCTCTGATTAAAATGCACTTCCGCTTCGTTATTTACCTCTGTCAGCTATCAGTCATCCCAATGGACGCAGAAGAGATGCAGGCCAGCGGACATTGCACCTCTGCCCTTTTGTGACAACCTTTTATGTGGCGGGGAATGCTAGGCGTACCATCACTGCAGAGAAGCCGGGAAAATAAAGGGAGCAAAGAGATAACTCACTCACATGCATCTGCTACGTTTCTGGCAGGACGTGACGATCCAGGGACACAGACACATTGGACTGCCTCTCTTCCGAGATACTTGAAAAACTAGTACATAGAAGTCCATCACATCATATCATATCATCACCACACCCTATAGACACGAGTAGGGAAGACTCGATAGTCCTGCAAGACAACTTCTCTAAGAGAGACAACTCTGACCACAAACAACTGCTGCCTTGCAGATAGGCTGGGGACAGCCAAAGGCTAAGGAGGGCATCCCTACAGAAACGCCTCTTGAAATCGGATGCACTGGGCCACAGGCTTAACAAAACAGTGCAATGTATATCGCTGTAACCAGCGTACGAAGAAGAAGAAGATGAAGTGTTGTGTGTGTATCTTTGGGTCTCATGAAAATAACAAATACAATGTATGTTTTGATAAATCCTTATAGCCTTCGGAATATTTATGCAAAACACATTAACGTCTTAATGAAAATAAGAACACGCGGAAAAATTCAAGTTGACACGGGACCCACAGAGATCAAGTTGACACGGGACCCACAGAGAAGAGAGACTGTTTGCATTCCAACTGCACGTATTTCTGAGCACACTATAACTTTCAACTGGCTGCTGGAATGTTGACTGCCAGTAAAAGGGCTTCTGTCATATTTACTAGTCAAGGGTTGGAGGAGGGGGGGGGGGGGTTCTGAAACCCAGAGGCGCACAGGAAGGTACAAGCCAAGAGCTACATTAACTTATCAGCTGTCACCACTACTTTGACACTCGAGCATTAGTTTGGCAACAAAGCAACAGCTGATGGTTGGTTGGTTATTGGCCCATCGGCCTATGAACTTCTGTACTTTGGTCCAATGCCATATAGTGGTATCTGAAAGTGTTTGTAAGCTGTTGTTTCAGCTCAGGTGTCATCTCCGCATCCAAGGTCGACTGCAATGGATCTCCAGTGTATATCTCTTGCAATAATTGTGCAATCTGAGAGATTTTTTCCAGTCCATCTCCTGATGTTATCCACCAACTTATAGCATTGCCTGCCTCTTGAACGACTACCTTCCACCCTACCCTCCAGTATGGTCTTCAACAAGGAGGTATGTCTTGTTATATGACCAAAATAACGTAACTGTCTAACCCTGATTTCGGTCATTAATTCTATTTTCAGCCCCAACTTTTCCAATACCTTCAAATTTGTTTTCTTCTATTTCCCAAACATGCGACCCTATCTTCTATATTCCCACATTTCGAATGTTTCAATACTCTTTTCCATCTTGTTATTCATTGTCCATGTTTCTGCGCCATAAAGTAGTGACGAGTATACATAACATCTGACAATTCTCATTTTCAAATTTTAATTTATCTGTTTGAATATCAGTATCTGTCACATGTTGTCGAATACAATCTTGGCAATACCTATTCTCTTTCTGATTTCCTATTCACAGCTGCTATCTTGCGTTTTTATATGACCTAGATAGGAGAAACTATGTACCTGTTAAAGTAGTTGATCTTTTATTTGTATCTGCATTCATGCTGTTGTTTAGTTCCGTACAAAGTGTTCCATTTGTCTGACCTCGTAGGAAGAAGCTCTTTGCTAACAAGAAACTTCATCACAACACGCTGTACCATCCAGCACTTACAGTATTGTCCGCCATTTTTATTTATCTGTCACGTGACTGACATATGGCAAGTGGGCTACCTAGCAGTAATATGACGCAAGTGCCCTAACTAATGATAGTAGTACCAGCAGGCTATCACCCATTCGGGTAGAACTAGAACCAAAAGTCTCGGTTTCATTTGAACGCCACTCGTAAATGAGACCTTCACACACCATTGGGATCAGTTTGTACACCAACATACACAACTTTCACAATTTTGCAATGTGTCGTATATGCGCATAGTTTCATTTATGTGATGTTCCGAAATATTGTCATCGTTATCTTATTAAGGATGGGATGATGACGTTGGAAATAGTCGTATTAGGGGTGTCAGTCAACGGTCTTGTATTGTCGTATTAGGGGTGTCAGTTAACGGTCTTGTATTGTCGTATTAGGGGTGTCAGTCAACGGTCTTGTATTGTCGTATTAGGGGTGTCAGTCAACGGTCTTGTATTGTCGTATTAGGGGTGTCAGTCAACGGTCTTGTATTGTCGTATTAGGGGTGTCAGTCAACGGTCTTGTATTGTCGTATTAGGGGTGTCAGTCAACGGTCTTGTATTGTCGTATTAGGGGTGTCAGTCAACGGTCTTGTATTGTCGTATTAGGGGTGTCAGTCAACGGTCTTGTATTGTCGTATTAGGGGTGTCAGTCAACGGTCTTGTATTGTCGTATTAGGGGTGTCAGTCAACGGTCTTGTATTGTCGTATTAGGGGTGTCAGTCAACGGTCTTGTATTGTCGTATTAGGGATGTCAGTCAACGGTCTTGTATTGTCGTATTAGGGGTGTCAGTCAACGGTCTTGTATTGTCGTATTAGGGGTGTCAGTCAACGGTCTTGTATTGTCGTATTAGGGGTGTCAGTCAACGGTCTTGTATTGTCGTATTAGGGGTGTCAGTCAACGGTCTTGTATTGTCGTATTAGGGGTGTCAGTCAACGGTCTTTTATTGTCGTATTAGGGGTGTCAGTCAACGGTCTTGTATTGTCTTGTCTTTTATTCACTTGTGCCGCGAGGCGGCGTGGGGAGCTGTAGTTTTCTGTCCAGGGCTAGTCATGCCGCTGAAGTAGTCATCATCCCATGATGATTTAGAATATCCGCAACATTTCCTATCCAGCTAGTTGTCGGTCTGCCACGGTTGCGAAAACCCGAACATCGTGCGTTATAGGCGCACAGGGGTAGTTGGTCAGGATGTATTCTCATTAGGTGGCCGAACCAATTCATTCTCACGTCATCAATATATTCCGAGGAGGGTCCTGCTTCTACTATTCTTCTCACATCTTCAGTGCACATTCTCTCTCTCCTAGTTACGTTGATTGTTTTCTGGAGGCATCTCATCTGTCGGGATCTTTCTCTCTAGAGTTTTTGTTAAAGTCCATGTTTGGCACTGGTAACAGAGAGTTGACATGAATATACTGTTGATTAGCATTATTTGTGTGGACAATTTTATGTTAGGGTGGTTCAATAATGGTGACAGCTGGTATGCAACCGCGTTTGCTTTTTGGCACCTGATCTCAATCTCTCTATCTAAACCTCCATTCTGTTTGAAAATACTACCCAAGTATTTGAACTCTTGCACTTGTTTGATCTTGGTCCAGTTTACCGTATTGTCCATGTTTTCAAGCAATCTGCTTATCTGCATAGTTTTTGTTTTGGATGTGTTAATTCTCATACTATCTTTCACATACAAAGTTGAGAGCAGGCAGATGTTGCTGCAGATCATCTTCACTCTCGTAAAGTAGACATTGATCATTTGACAAAAAGGAGTTCGTTTAATTGATCAGCCTCTGTCCTTTCTTCCTCTGCATTTCTTGTCAGATTCTCCAATTTGGCTCTCAGCGTTATTCTGTCCATCTATATGTTGAAGAGTAGGGGAGACAACACACACCCTTGTCTCACCCCAGTTGTTATGCCCCTTGTTTCGGTCAGACCATCTGTTGTTCTAACTGTACTTTGACACGCTTGGTACAGTGCTCTAATATTCTCTAATAGCTAATAAGTCAATGGTATGAAAGTTAATGCCATCACATTTGCTGATAATCAAGCCACCGAGGAAGGATCAGTAGGAACGTTGCAAAGGTTGCCATAAAAAATTAACAGCACAACCAAAGACAAATAAACACATTGAAGACAAAGACCATGGTAAGATCCGGGCGACATAGGCACATGAATGTAATCATCAATTAAGATATAATCGAAGTGCAAACCATTACGTAAGGTCGAGACTGGTGAAATGGGCTGTGTAGGACGTGCAGCAGGAAAGCCAATTCACGACAACATTCGCAACAGTCATCATCATCGTCATCATCACCACCACCACCTCTAATATAATCATCACCACCATCACCACTATCACCATCACCCCAATCACCACCACCACCAACACCACCATCATCACCACCATCATCACCAACCACCACCTCCACTATCATCATCACCACCATCACCACTATCACCACCACCCCAATCACCACCACCATCATCATCACCACCATCATCATCACCACCACCGTCACCATCATCATAATCACCACCATAATTACCACCATCATCTACATCAACACCACCATTATCATTACCACAATCACCACCATCATCACCACCAACACCACCATCATCATTACCACCATCTCCACCATCATCTACACCAACACTACCATCATCATCACCACATCACCACAATCATCAACACCACAACCATCATTATCACCACATCACCACCATCATCATCCTCACCACCACCACCTCCATCACCATCATTATCACCACCATCACCACCGTCACCAGAATTACCACCACCATCATTATCACCACCACCACCTCCATTATTATCATCATCACCACCACCATCAGCACTATCATCATCACCACCACCACCACAATCATCATCACCCCCACCACCACCATCATCAACACCATCACCACCATTATCATAACCACCATCACCACCGCCATAATCATCACCACCTTCATCAAAACCATCACCACCATCATCAATACCATCACCACCATCATCATCACCACCATCATCACCACCATCATCATCACCACCATCAACATCACCACCACCACCATCATCACCACTATCATCATCAACACCATCATCACTACCATCACCACCACCATCATCATCAAAACCATCACCACCATCAATATCACCACCATCATCACCATCATCATCATCACCACCATCATCACCACAACCTTCACCATCATCACCACCACCATCATCACCACCATCATCACCACCACCATCATCTCCACCACCACCATCATCACCACCTTCACCATCATCACCACCACCATCATCACCATCATCATCACCACCATCATCACGACCACCATCATCACCACCTTCACCATCATCACCACCACCATAACCACCACCATCGTCATCACAACCATCATCATCACCACCATCATCACCATCATCACCACCACCATCATCACCACCTTCACCATCATCACCACCACCATCATCACCATCATCACCACCATCGTCACCACCATCATCACCACCATCATCATCACCATCATCATCACCACCATGATCATCACCACCATCATCACCATCATCATCACCACCATCATCATCACCACCACGATCATCAACATAATCATCACCACCACCATCATCTCCACCACCACCATCATCACCACCATCATCATCACCATCACCACCATCAGCACCACCATCATCACCACCATCATCATAACCACCATCACCATCACTACACCACCACCACCATCATCACTACCACCATCACCATCATCATCACTACCACCATCACCATCACCATCATCATCATCACTACCACCATCACCATCACCATCATCATCATCACTACCACCATCATCACCACCACCATCATCATCATCACCACCACCATCATCATCATCACCACCACCATCATCAACATCATCATCACCACCACCATCATCACTACCACCACCACCATCATCATCATCATCATCATCACCACCATCATCATCATCGCCACCACCATCACCATCATCATCACTACCACCATCCCCCTCATCACCACCACGATCATCACCACCATCACTACCACCATCACCACTACCACCATCATCACTACCCCCATCCCCACCATCAGCACCATCATTATCAACACCATCACCACCACCATCACCATTACCACCACCATCACCACCATCATCACCACCCCCACCACCACCAATACCACCATCACCACCATCATCATCTCAACCATCGGGTTTTATCATACTCTCGTGTTTTAGACACGGATTTTACTGAAATTCACAATAGCAGACCACCGTTACTTGTGTTCGCGGTAACGTGTTCCACTTGGATTAGTTAGTTCGCTCCTTTTTGTGGTGATTAACTTTTCGATTATCCTGACATGTTCTCCCGCTATTTGAAATAGTATTCCGGCTATTCTGCTTCGTATTTCTACGGGCCACTGCACACGAAATAACTTCCCGAGTTTGTGCTCTTCTCCCCTGCTTACTAACAGTGTCAGTTGTGTGTGGCCGTCAAACGTACACACAGGCCAATAATAGACAAACACATCGTCTCGAAGTAATTGGGCCCTGCCTGGTTAGCAACACGCCCATGACACATCGCTCACACGATGAGTGACGCGCTGAGACCTCTTCGGGTTACGGGAAAGACCAGGAGTAGAAGAAACTGATTGGCCACACTCTGCAGACTTCTAAACCAGTACCATGGGGTTAAGTTAAGCTGAGTTTGCTCTGTAGGATTGGAACCGACGCAGGAAGGGGATAGTGGTGGAGAGGAATGTTGTTCTGCGGCAACGTCTATCAGTCCCCCCACCCCTCCTTCCCCGTTAAAATCTGAGGGTAGTCCGATCGTCTGAGCTGTCAACTTGACTTTGGTCTAAGTGACATCTTATACACATGCCTAGAATAGATACTTATCACCGCAGATGGCCTGATAACTAGGCATATCAAGAAAGATACAATGGCTAACATTCTTAAACCGCTCGGTGTTAGAATCCATTGATTCTAATTGTGCTAGCGCCTTTGTTCATCAGGTTCTCAGAATGTTTATTATTCTTTGCGTTACTGCGAACTTGTGTAATTCGCAGGTGGCGTATATCGGTGTGTTGGTGTAACAGAAAATGCGAGAGTGCACCCTGATGTTGCTAGAGAGAGCTATCAAGTAGCTTTAAGCAGAGAATGAATTCATCTGACTAACGGCTACCTGAATATGAGTCTAAAACACAAAACAGCACTACTTCAGAGTAAATGGAAGACCAAGCGAAATATAGATTAACGGTGTTAAAGAAACACTACCGTAGCGTGGATTGGAAATTTACAACAGCTACTCATACGACAGTAGAATACACTCCACCCAGTGACAGAAGTGGATATAGAGAAGATTACCTGTACTCGGTTTGTTCTCAATGCGTAATCGACATTGATTCTTGTGACGAAGAGCACTAAGGACAGTCAATGTACAGATGAAGACACAATCAATAATATAGAGAATAAAAGGACAAAAATCTAACGAATGAATCTAACAATATAGACAGACATCAACTGGATTGAAATCCAGGGGGGGGGGGGGGCGCAGAAGATTAGGGAGGATATATTCAACTTAAAGTAGAACATTTGAAGAGGAAGGTAATTAATCACTCGAACTGAATTCAAGCCAAAGGTCTACAATTGAAATAAGAGGGAAATTACCATTTCTGTCAAATCTGAAGAGACATTAAGATGTGTTAATGGACACTGGAGAAACTAATATTGAATTTGTGTATGTGTGTTTCTGAAATTAAACCAAGTAAGTTTTTTGTTAATTGGACTGTCGAAAATGGGTTTAGCCGTTATAACGCCAAATGAGCTCTAGTTTTCGAAATATTTAGTATTTAAAGTTGTACACTTTAGCATATACTTCTTCTTCTTTGTCTTCTCAAACTCCCGCCACAAAGTCCTGAAAAGAACATTGCAAGAAGCAGGATCAAAGCCTTCCCGCTTTGACCCCACCTCATTATCCCGTCTGCCCTGTTGCCATCTGTCATCAAGGATGACCACGAATAGGGGGAGAAGGCTTATGGCAGCTCTGGGTGACTGGCCATGACACTATCATCAGCTATGGGTCGCTGATCGTTACAGATTGTGCACTGGTCAGGATCTTGATACAATTATAATATACGAGTACATATCCTTTGGGAAGTATCGAGGCCTGGGCTGGACGTCCCGTTCGTTAAAGGAAAGTGAAGCGTCTGATATAGCCTCTCCTTTCCAGATGTAGAGATCGCCGCTGGATTCACTGTTCTGTTTGCCGTTCGGGAATTTTCATGCCGATGACCTCTCCTGCATTATTGTGTCCCCAGCAGCACCTTTTTGACAGTCCTCTTTTTTTCTTTCAGAGCCTGCTGTGGGGCGCGACCGAGTACCTGGCGGTATAACTGGGCGTGCAGATTGGGCTAATTAGCCTTGGTTGGCAGCCGATCTAAGAGAAGGTAAACTCTGACTCAAACCCGGGTAGACGAAGCTCGTTAGCCTGTTCAGGCAGTTCGCCTAGGAGAAGAGGAGGATTGATTTTTAACCCACAAATCTCCGAGAGTGCTGGCTAGTCTTGTGACGATGAGAGTATCATCGGGTGTCTCGAGTAACTAGCATCTGCGGGCAACGACTCCACTGCCTTGTGGAAACCTCGGGAGAGGCTAGGGCTACGGGAGTAAACCCCGACAGAAAATCCGGAGCAATAGCACCTAAGGCGGATGGTTTCATAATTTTGAGCTTATTCCGGCAGCTCCTGCAGCTAAGCGGGTGCCAGATTGTCCTGCTTTGCATTCATTTTGATCACACCAGCGAGGCCGAGAGAGGGAGACTGCAGTTTGGGAAGTCCAGGGTCTCCAAATTCAGCAACGAGGCTCGCGCCCTGAGAGGCTACTCACAGAGTGCCACGCACATGGTCTGCAAAGACTGAGACGCTTATGATATCCAATGAGAGCGTCCGATTAGTATAGTGATAAGAGTACTGGCTTTTCGTTGCAAAGGTACGGGGTTCAACCTCAGCTATCGTCGACCCATTTGTTGTTGTTATTTAATGCCTAGGATGAGTTTATTTACCATTTTAGCGCCCTAAAAGGGCGTTAGGTGGCGGTTTGCAGTATCTCTCCTCACATCCCGAGGGTGCTGACAGAGGTGGACTGATTTCTCGAGACTATTGTATTATGCTTGACTACATCTGCGTGATAGGCATTACTACGGGGATCACCTACCTGATTTACGGTTAGAAAAGCAATAGGCAGCGATGAAATAAAACTGGTCATCCCTCCTCACACAAGCTGTGGCTTAATATAATGAAGTCTCTAAGATTTCATTCCCGACAAAATGGAGGTCTCCTGATAGATATCCTTTACCTTTTTTTGGAGCGATGTGATCCCCGTAGTAGCGAGCGTTACGCAGATGAAGCCAAGCATAGCACAGCTGCATGAAGGACCGCGGTACAACTTCATCAGCACGCTCGGGATGTTTCTGTTTTCTGTTCCTAATAATCGACGTCACTGCACTCCGGGCATACCCATAGGTGCTCAGTCTTTCTCAGCCAATGGCGTAAGATATGGGTGCTGATGGTCCTTGTAGATCGCTGGTTATACACTCTCCTGCTCGGTCCTCTCATGCACCAAACTCCGCTCGAATCTCGTTTAATGTTGAAACTTTGCAGCCTATGGATTGCTGCTTCATCTATTGCGGTGTCCTCATCTAACAGGCAGTCATTGAATTATTTCAAAATGTCACTTCATTCCATCACTAATGTGCCCATAATGGGAGCTTGTGAAGCCATGATGTCAGCTCTTTCATTGCCCCGAACCCCAGCATGAGCCGGACGGTAAATGCAGATCAACCCCTGGAGGTTTGAGGCATTAACAGCTGCTATCCACTCGTACCTAAGCCATCCATTCTGAAGTACGACTTGCGCGTCTGTCACGATGCCTGCCCTTGTTATAGAAGTCTCAGATATCCATGTTAGTGCTGAGGTCACTGCTTCCGTCTCCATTCCGATGCTGGAGGTTGTTGACATGTATGCCCTACTGCGCTAAGCAACGACCTGTCCTCTCCCTCTAGCTGAGAAACCACAGCCTGATGTCCCACTGCGCAGCACTGATCCGTCGGTACAGAAGACGGCGTCACTCGTGCCTGTTTTCAGTTATCAGCTGATTCAGCTCGTGGTCTGCTCTCCGCTGCTCCATTCTCTGCATTCCTTGCTTAAGTGATGTGAGGAAACACACTATAGCTCTCAACACCCTTTTGAGGGCCCACACAAGAGTAAACTTACTCATTGTGGGCATTCATCAACAACAACATTAATACCTTATGATAATCTTCATAGAGGATAGTACAAAAATTCAGAGTGACGCAGATTTGTCTGTCGCTTATAACGGGTTTATGGAGCTTCTCTCTCAGAGGACCAACAAAGGGCAGTTAACATGGTGGCATTTTGTTTCCGTTGGTCACTTTTTCTAGGGTATAAATGTCGCCACGAAACCGTTCCCTAATCTTGCCATTAAATCCAGATAAGGTTGTTGCTGTCCAGGTTGTTGTTGCTGTTGTTGTCTAATTCGCTGTTGTTGTTATTCTTATTGTTGTTGTCGTCTAATTCGTTGTTGTTGTTGTTGTTGTTCTTGTAGTTGTTGTTGTTCTTATTGTTGTTGTTGTCTAATTCGTTGTTATTGTTGTTGTTCTTGTAGTTGTTGTTGTTCTTGTAGTTGTTGTTGTTCTTGTAGTTGTTGTTGTTCTTATTGTTGTTGTTGTCTAATTCGTTGTTGTTATTGTCGTCTAATTTTGTTGTTGTTGTTACTATTGCTGTTGTTGTTGTCGTCGTCGTTGTTGTTCTTGTCGTTGTCGTCGTCGTTGTATTTTTCTCTGTCCAGGTTATTCTGAGGTTCTTTCTGCAACATTTTGACTCGAAGGATTCGATTCTTTGTCTGAAAGTTTTGGTAATCAGGAAAAATACAGGCTCTCAAGACTTCTACTTTTATCATTTTGTTGCTCTCACCATTACTAAGACATAAACACATTCCAATAAAGACAAAGATAGAGGGGATAAATAGTCTGTTTATACCAACTCTCTGCTACCAAGTGCCAGACACGGACTCTCACCAAGGTACAGGAAAGAAACATCATGGCATGCGAAATGAGGTGTTTGAGAAAGGCTGTCTGGGTCACAAGGCTGGACAGATTATCAAACGAAATAATCAGACAGATGGTGGGTGCAACACCGTGCATGGAATACATAGAGAGGTAGAGAATAACATGGTCCGGAACCTGACAAGAAAGCAACCAAAGTTACCATCTGCTCGGTATCAACAATACCAACCATCAGGGTTGCAGAGCAAGAGGCAGACCATGTAAAAGATAGATAGATGGTGTCGGTGAACAAACATGGAATGACAACAACATCGGCGACAAAGCTGGCACACGGCAGAAAACGACACATCTCGACGACGTCTAACGTCACAAGTGGATAGAAGACGATGATGATGATGATGATGATGATGATGATGATAATGATGATAAAATGATAATGATGATGTTGATGATGATGGTGGTGGTGATAATGATGGTGAAGATAATGATGGTGAAGATAATGATGATACTATTGATGATAATGATGATGATCATCATCAGCCACAGCATCAAGGAAGCTGAGAAATGCCAAAATAAGCTCAACATCGCAAGATCTAAAAATAAATGACCTGGTCTAAAAATAAATAGACTAAAGACCCAATGCATGCTGGACAGTTTCTGGCCTTGCGAGAAGCTGATTCCGTCAAAAACTGGAATTCGTACATCTACTTGGGCCAAGAAATTACCAACTCCCATGACATGCATAAAGAGATCTCACGAAGGTTAGCTGCGGGGTGGGTGAGCTTCAACAGTAAGCAAGACGGTACTTTAACAGATGAAACACAACGCGAGAGTTCACACCTTCAACAGCCTGGTCATCACATCAATGGTATATGGCTGCGAGGTGTGGAACCTACATTAAGGTGACATGGCGCGGCTACAAGCTACCCAACGAGCGATGGAGCGTAGAACAATGTCCCTTTCACTACGAGACCACATCCGCCATCAGGAGTCAAACCTGCTTCAATGGTGACGTAGATACGGCGTTGATAAGAAAGTACAGGTGGGCATGCAACTTGGTACGCATACCTGACAATAGATGGACAAGTAAAGTGACGTCATGGTGGTCCTATACCTATAATCGTCGCCCCGGACGTCCATCAATGAGATGGACCGACAGGACCTCGGTCCGGAATGTTACTTATGGCAAAGGACACATGCGTTTGTTTAGACGAAATTTGGCTAACTGACATAGGGCACAAAATGTGCCTCAATGAACAGTATTACAATGAGTACTGCAGTGCATATTCATATTTCTCTATATACCTTTATTACTTTTATCATTTATATCAGAGTAAATACTGTCACATGATGTCTCTCTTATTACCGGTGGGAAAAAAAATATGTTTTCTTCTGTTTTCTAGTGATATATCGCAGTTTATTATCTTATTATTTTTCGTACGTCGACCTAAATTTGTTCAAAGAAAGCAGCGACCATCCTGAGGCTGTCGACACTGCAATACAGTTTGTCTAGTGCTGGCACTGTGATGTGCTTTCTCTGGTCCTCGTATGTCAGGCAATTTTGCAGCAGATGTTCAGGGTTCATTTTCCCAGTACCACAGATGCACTCATCAGTAGCACTTGTCTTCAGTTTTTTAACACACGGTGACTTAGCCTTGTGTGGCCGGTGTGGAGTCTGAAGACCATCACCTCCTCTCTTCTGTTCAACTGGTAATAAGCATCATTTTTGTGTGTAGCCAGTTCGCTGTTTCCAATACGTTTTTGTGTGTAGCCAGTACGCTGTTTCTCATATGTTTTTGTGTGTAGCCAGTACGCTGTTTCCCATATGTTTTTGTGTGTAGCCAGTACGCTGTTTCCCATATGTTTTTGTGGGGGTGGGGGGGGGGTGGCCAGTGCCCTTCCTTGCTGTTTTTACTTTCCCTAACTCATGCGCCATATACCCATTTACAGCTGGGTTGACTCGAGAAGCGGTCCTCGATAAAAATCACGACCCGGATATTTTTTTAGTCTCCGGACGCGATTCAAACTAAGACATGCTGTTACCCCAGAAAATGGCGAATTCCTCGCTATGATCTACGCTAACTGGCCCCTTAATGTCCATGTAGACGCAGACGTTGGTGTGTCTAATAAACGTGTTTCGGTTTCTGATGAAGTTTCCTTACAACAATCTACAAATCCGACTGACTCACAATCTACAAATCCGACTGAATCACAATCTACAAATCCGACTGACTCACAATCTACAAATCCGACTGAATCACAATCTACAAATCCGACTGAATCACAATCTACAAATCCGACTGAATCACAATCTACAAATCCGACTGAATCACAATCTACAAATTCGACTGAATCACAATCTACAAATCCGACTGAATCACAATCTACAAATCCGACTGAATCACAATCTACAAATCCGACTGAATCACAATCTACAAATCCGACTGAATCACAATCTACAAATCCGACTGAATCACAATCTACAAATCCGACTGAATCACAATCTACAAATCCGACTGAATCACAATCTACAAATCCGACTGAATCACAATCTACAAATCCGACTGAATCACAATCTAAAATCCGACTGAATCACAATCTACAAATCCGACTGAATCACAATCTACAAATCCGACTGAATCACAATCTACAAATCCGACTGAATCACAATCTACAAATCCGACTGAATCACAATCTACAAATCCGACTGAATCACAATCTACAAATCCGACTGAATCACAATCTACAAATCCGACTGAATCACAATCTACAAATCCGACTGAATCACAATCTACAAATCCGACTGAATCACAATCTACAAATCCGACTGACTCACAATGGGACTGACGTTAACGGACCCAAAAACGTAACCATAACGTCAGTCGCAGTGTTACTATATCTGTTTTGACGGATCGATCGTACTGAACTCCAGGCAAACCCACAGGTACTGAGTCTCTTTTAGCGAATACTAACGAGTAAGATGGGTCCCATAAGTCGCTGGAAATACACATTTCTCCTTCATCCTCTCCGGTCCCCCTCCTTCATCCTCTCAGCCCCCCCCCCCTTCATCCTCTAAGGTCCCCACTCCTTCATCCTCTCAGCCCCCCGCCTCCTTCATCCTCTCAGGTCCCCCCTCCTTCATCCTCTCAGATCCCTCTCCTTCATCCTCTCAGGTCCCCCCCCCTTTCATCCTCTAAGGTCCCCCCTTCTTCATCCTCTCAGGTCCACCCCTCCTCCTTCATCCTCTCAGGTCCCCCCCCCTCCTTCATCCTCTCAGATCCCTCTCCTTCATCCTCTCAGGTCCCTCTCCTTCATCCTCTCAGGTCCCTCTCCTTCATCCTCTCAGGTCCCTCTCCTTCATCCTCTCAGGTCCCTCTCCTTCATCCTCTCAGATCCCTCTCCTTCATCCTCTCAGATCCCTTTAGTCTGATTCACGTCTGATCCCTTTTACGACCTGGGAAATGTTCAGATGGACGCTCTACGTGTTCCAGAAGACTTTTACTACCTGGAAAATGATCAAATTACGCTCTACGTGTTCCAGAAGACTTTTACTACCTGCAAAATGATCAAATTACGCTCTACGTGTTCCAGAAGACTTTATGACCTGGGAAATGTTCAGATGGACGCTCTACGTGTTCCAGAAGAGTTTTACTACCTGCAAAATGATCAAATTACGCTCTACGTGTTCCAGAAGACTTTACGACCTGGGAAATGTTCAGATGGACGCTCTACGTGTTCCAGAAGACTTTACGACCTGGGAAATTATCAAATTGACGTTTCCCTCATTTCCGGAAGTGGCTCATTAAACCGAATTGACTGCCATTGACGAAGTTGTGCCTTTCCGTTTCTAGTATCGTTTTTGACCCCGTATTTGGTGCTATTCTCAGAGTTTCTCAACAACCTGCGTTGTACTAACAATGCGTACGCTGATGTTCGAAATGTAGTATTGAGCATGGCGTAGATGACAGGGTTCCAGCAAGAGTTGCTGTACGCTAACCACAGGAACGCCTGGTGTGAGAGATGAATGAGGCTAGAGTCAGTCATCAGTAATTAACATGGATGTACGAGGGTGTGTTCAAATGAAACCGGGCATAAATGCACCAAGTGAGTAAACGTGCGATGCGCATGATGACGTCACTTTCGGTGTAAACAGCGCATACAAACCGTCAAGTTTGCAAAATGTCATTATCCTCCGACTCAGTTTCCCCAGCAGACCGTTGCAAACATGGCGGGTGTGATACGGAATCCGTTCAGAGTTGATCAGCGATCGGTGATTCGGTTTCTAACAGCTGAAGGATGTCGACCAGTTGACATTCATCGCAGAATGCAGGCAGTGTATGGTGATCCGAATTTCTGCAGCAATTTTTGGCGATGGCATCTTCTGACGTAACAACATGCTCCTGACCTGGTCTCGGAAGATCTTTCGTTAACTCACGTCCTTCTTTAAACATCGTTGTCTAGTGCTTCACTGTTTTTTTCCACACACTTTTGTCATCATACAATGTCTGCATTCTGCGATGGATGTCAACTGGTCGACATCCTTCAGCTGTTAGGAACAGAATCACCGCTCGCTGATCAACTCTGAACGGATTCCGTATCACACCCGCCATGTTTTTAACGGTCTGCTGGGGAAACTGAGTCGGAGGATAATGAAATTTAGCAAACTTGACCGTTGGTATGTGCTGTTTAGATCATAATTGACGTCATCATGCGCATCGTAGGTATGTTCATTTGGTGCATTTCATTTGAACACGTCTCGTATATAAGATATTCACACAAGATATACCCGTGGTGACAAATATAAGGTCACTTTGACCTTCCAAGCATGTCATGTTGTTGAAAGCCAACAATGAGTACGATTACTCTTTTGTGCGTCCTTAAAAGGACGTTAAGTGGTTGTCGTAACTTTCCTCACATCCCGAGAATGCTGATGAAGATGGACCTGGGTCCTTCATTTGGTTTTGCTATGCTTGGCTTCATCTGCGTGTTTCTCACTACTACAGGGATCACGTCGACCCCTCACCTTGTTAGCCAGGCTGTTATGACAACAACCCGTTTCCAAAAAGGGCTACGAGGAGCCAAGTTGAGGGTCTTGCCCAGTATATTTTGTCTGAACCTGACTAACATGTCTGATCAGTATATTTTGCCTGACCCTGACTAACATGTCTAATCAGTATATTTTGCCTGACCCTGACTAATATGTCTGATCAATATACTTTGCCTGACCCTGACTAACTTGTCTGATCAGTATATTTTGCCTGACCCTGACTAACTTGTCTGATTAGTATATTTTGCATGACCCTGGCTAACTTGTCTGATCAGTATACTTTGCCTGACCCTGACTAACTTGTCTGATCAGTATATTTTGCCTGACCCTGACTAACTTGTCTGATCCGTATATTTTGCATGACCTTGGCTAACTTGTCTGATCAGTATATTTTGCCTGACCCTGACTAACATGTTTGATCAGTATATTTTGCCTGACCTTGACTAACTTGTCTGATCAGTATATTTTACATGACCCTAACTAACTAGTCTGATCAGTATATTTTACATGACCCTGACTAACTTGTCTGATCAGTATATTTTGCATGACCCTGACTAACTTGTCTGATCAGTATATTTTGAATGACCCTGGCTAACTTGTCTGATCAGTATACTTTGCATGACCTTGACTAACTTGTCTGATCAGTATATTTTGCATGACTTTGGCTAACTTGTCTGATCAGTATACTTTGCATGACCTTGACTAACTTGTCTGATCAGTATATTTTGTCTGACCATGACTAACATGTTTGATCAGTATATTTTGCCTGACCTTGACTAACTTGTCTGATCAGTATATTTTACATGACCCTGACTAACTTGTCTGATCAGTATATTTTACATGACCCTGACTAACTTGTCTGATCAGTATATTTTGCATGACCCTGACTAACTTGTCTGATCAGTATATTTTACATGACCCTGACTAACTTGTCTGATCAGTATATTTTGCATGACCCTGAATAACTTGTCTGATCAGTATATTTTACATGACCCTGACTAACTTGTCTGATCAGTATATTTTGCCTGACCAGACGTTAGTTGTCATTCCCAGCTCTAGCATGTCGTAAAAGGCGACTAGTGAGGTCTGTGAATAGGGCTTGAAGCCTTGTCTTGGAACAAAATTTATATTGAAGCGACATCTATAAGTGCTTAGATACAGGCTTCCTGCAAATAGGCCAGCTATAGTGGTATCCTATGCTTTGCTTTGAGCGATAGGGTGAATCATGCTAGAGATTCTCACCCGTCTTCTTCTTCTTTTTGTTCCGTCAGTGAAAAACAAGACATTCACTTCTTTAATGCATGAATCCTGCGTGTGGTAAAGTCGTTAGACCTTTCTTTCAGACCAAAATGGTTACCCCACAGTCGCCGGGCTCTTGGCCTTCGTGGAAGTTCGGGTGTAAAATATTACAAATCTGGAGATTCTTCAACCCTAGCAGATGTAGACCGCTATACTTTCCCCCTCTCGCGGCATGCTCCCAGTGTGGTAGTGAACCTATTCTCGTCTCTGTCACACTTACAGTCATCCGTTCTATGAGCAAGAACCTGTAACGGAATCGGGTACATACTCCTATACAAGAGTTTTTGGCCGAGTGGTTTGCATGCCGGCCTACTTACTTCAAGGAGATGTGTTTGAAACCTCATTGAGCTCTACATTTTTTTTTTAAAACAGAGCCATTACAGTGTGCGGCGACTTCGGGGTTAAAAAGCATTTATTCATCAGCTCTATAAATAGGGAACCGCGTAGCGCAGTGGTTAACGAGCTGGCTTCGCATCTAAGTGGTCCTGGGCTTATTCCACAGTTGAGGAGGAATGTTTTTTTTCCGCAGCGGCTCCCTGGTCGACCCCAGCCTTAAATAGGTACCGATTCAGTCCGGGAAGTTGAGCGGCGAGTGAGAGGAGATGAATACTGCCCTCATGTAGCCGAACCTTTGAAATGTGAGATCACTAAACGCCTCACACCCCTACAAGTTACTTTACTTTCTTACTATCAACCCACTCGTAGAACTCCGTAAACGGCAATACATGCCGTCACGATAACAAGAAAGACAAGACCACGATTTCCCGCCAGTGTGCCATATTGAGAATACGGTGCTAGGTCCATATTTTTCTTTACCATCGGCACACTGGGGAAGATGTAATCAACATCCCACCCGGCCGTCTTTACTTTGCCTGGTTTTTCGAGAATTCGAGGTGACAATACAGATGTATAAGATGATCAGAGGAAGGGATTCATGAGACTATAACAATTTTTTTTCTTCAAAATACAACCACCCACAAGAACAAGAGAAATGAATACGAGGTCTCATGCGCACGACACGTGCGTGTTTGCACTCTCAGATGCCATTACGAATTTTTCACATTTTGGACTAGATTTAGTCAATAAGATTGTTTGAAAAAAAGAAGAATTGAATTAAGAATTAAATAATAATTATAAAATTGAAAATATTTTTTGAAGTATGAATTTTTACACTATTGTCCCATGATCACCGAATTCGTGCGTTTACTGTTTAGGAGGTTTGGTTCCGGACTTGGGACACTTCTTATTCTTCATACCTTAGGTGTTCAGGAAAGGGTGGGTTGGTTAGGAGGAGTTAAGAAATGGACGGGTTGACGGGAGGGAGAAGAAAGGGATGAGCGGGTTGAGACGGGAGGGAGAAGAAAGGGATGGACGGGTTGAGAAGGGAGTGAAGTTAAAGATGAGATAGGTGGGTTGAATGGGGAAAATCATGTTATAAGACCAAAGCAACCATCAGGGCTACGTACAAAGCAAATTGGAAACAAGACCATCCTGGTCACAAAGAAAACGATGCCTTCCACCATCATGCGATCAGTCTCCTGCTACATACAGGACACACCTGACTCAGGTGTGATCTATACAATTCGTTTAAGATTGGCACTTTGGACCTTTGTACCAGCGACACAGATCTCATTACGACAGAACACATTTTGCAGCTCTCCTCATCGTATACCGACAAAAGAAGTTGGCAACAGCCAGTTCCCGTCCACGAGAAGCTGTACGGAAGTGCATGGAAACTCAAATCGGCTGCTGCCTTCGGTAGTCATTGAAGCGTAGTCTGATGTCGAACGAAGCAGAAGAGGAGGAAGAACCAAGGTGAGCGGGATAATTGACTGTTGAGGTGGAGAAGAGTTTGGGGAGGGCATGATATGAGAGCTTACCTCTATCAGGGTAAGGAGCGAGCCAGTTGAAGGAGCGAGCGAATTGAGGGAGCGAGCCAGTTGAAGGAGCGATCCAGTTGAGGGTGCGAGCGAGTTCAGGGAGCGAGCGAGTTGAGGGAGCGAGCCAGTTCGAGTTGAGGGAGCGAGCCAGTTCGAGTTGAGGGAGCGAGCGAGTTGAGGGAGCGAGCGAGTTGAGGAGCGAGCGAGTTGAAGGAGCGAGCCAGTTGAGGGAGCGAGCGAGTTGAAGGAGCAAGCCAGTTGAGGGAGCGAGCGAGTTGAGGGAGCAAGCCAGTTCAGGGAGCAAGCGAGTTGAGGAAGCGAGGGAGTTGAGGGAGCGAGCGATTTGAGGGAGCAAGCCAGTTGAGGGAGGGAGCGAGTTGAGGAGCGAGCCAGTTGAGGGAGCGAGTTGAGGGAGCGAGTTGAGGGAGCGAGCAAGTTGAGGGAGGGAGTTGAGGGAGCGAGCAAGTTGAGGGAGCGAGTTGAGGGAGCGACCAAGTTGAGGGAGCGAGTTGAGGCAGCGAGCAAGTTGAGGGAGCGAGTTGAGGGAGCGAGCAAGTTGAGGGAGCGAGTTGAGGGAGCGAGCAAGTTGAGGGAGCGAGTTGAGGGAGCGAGCCGCAAGTTGAGGGAGCGAGTTGAGGGAGCGAGCAAGTTGAGGGAGCGAGTTGAGGGAGCGAGCCAGTTCAGGGAGCGAGCAAGTTGAGGGAGCGAGTTGAGGGAGCGAGTTGAGGGAGCGAGCAAGTTGAGGGAGCGAGTTGAGGGAGCGAGCAAGTTGAGGGAGCGATTTGAGGGAGCGAGTTGAGGGAGCGAGTTGAAGGAGCGAGCGAGTTGAGGAGCGAGCCAGTTCGAGTTGAGGGAGCGAGCGAGTTGAGGGAGCGAGCGAGTTGAGGGAGCGAGCGAGTTGAGGAGCGAGCGAGTTGAAGGAGCAAGCCAGTTGAGGGAGCGAGCGAGTTGAAGGAGCAAGCCAGTTGATGGAGCGAGCGAGTTGAGGATTGGCAGGACAATAATCCCGTGCAACGCCGGGTACACACCAGTTATTTTAAATATAATTTATTGAACAGTGCATGAAATGGCAGAAAAATAACACTGTCATTCGCTACTGGTAAGTACACAAGCAATTTCAGAGCGGAGGCAGAGGCACTGAGGGCGGCAGTGGAAGAAATTGTGACACACAGTGAAAATGAGAGCCATATAGTCCTGCTGACAGATGCTCTCGCCGTAGTCACAGCGCTAAAAAGCCAGAAAAACACTGAGCTTAATGACTTAAGAGCAGCACTCTGCAAACTGTGCCAGCAGTCCGCACCAAAAAGGGTAGTGTTACAGTGGGTTCCGTCACACTGCAACATCCAAGGCAACGAGGAGGCAGACAGACTGGCAAAAGAAGGTGCAAGACTACCACAAACAGATACCAGTATGACGTACGAAGAGTCAAAACGGCTTATCAAAGCCAGATACATGACCAAATGGGAAACCGAACATACTGGTTACACCAAAAACGATGCCTATTACCAGTTGAACCGAAGAGAGCAGGTCGTTGTCTTCAGACTTCGCACTGGCCACAACAGACTGAGGTACCACCTATTCAACAAATTGAAGATAGTTGGTACCGACGAATGCCCGTGCGGTACTGGTAAAATGACTGCTGAACATCTGCTGCAGAACTGCCCGACATACGAGGATCAGAGAGAGCAGATGTGGCCATCACCAGTGGAACTGCAAGACAAGCTCTATGGCAGTGGCGAGAGCCTCAGGATGACCGCCGCCTTTTTCGAAAAAATAATGGTTACTGTCTGACTGTGTACGCAGAAGAAGAAGAACAGTGCATGTTTTACAAGTAAACGTGAATTTACATATCTGCGCTTCAACATGTACATATTGATCAGTGGTGACTGCAATGACTTTTAACTATTGGGAACATGCTATGACCGATCCAAGTGGAGATGTACCAAGATGGGCCACCTCACACTTTGGTGAAAGGACGCTTCTGCAACACGGAAACGTGAAGCAACAAGGCCGCAAGGAGACAAGGAAGATCAGTAGAATTGTGTTTACCACTCCAAGGTTTTATCTTCCAATAGTCAGTCACAGAAGTATTTAAACTTAATTTCAATTTCAATCATAGAAGGTCTCGCGGATCGAGTTTTCCATTAGATTGAATTGCTTGCTTTCACAGTCTCTATAAAGTATATTCTAAGATGATGATGGACAAGGTTAGGAGAAATTGTAAAAGGAGTGTCAAAGTTCAAGGTTATGAGGAATTGTAATAGGGGTGTCAAAGTTCAAGGTTATGAGGAATTGTAATAGGGGTGTCAAAGTTCAAGGTTATGAGGAATTGTAATAGGGGTGTCAAAGTTCAAGGTTATGAGGAATTGTAATAGGGGTGTCAAAGTTCAAGGTTATGAGGAATTGTAATAGGGGTTAAAGGTTAATACCATCAAATGTGCCGATAACTAAGCGATAGTGGGGTGTGTTTGTGTGTGGTGGTGGTAGTGGAATCAGTAGCAACTTTGCAAATACTGCTTGAAAAAATTAATAGCACAGACAAATAGTTTGGCATGAAAATAAGCGCATCCCAGACAAAGACGTTGGTAATATCAAAGCAACCTAGATAAATTAGTATGATCATCAATAGAGAAATAGTCGAAGAAGTACACAAGTTTAAATATTTGGGGCAAACTATAACAGAAGATGCTCGCAATTTATAAGACAAGGATTGCATTGGAAAAAAACTAAAAAAGGCTTCAGTGAAAAACAGAAATTGTTAACCTCAAAGAATATCAGGATAGAACTGAGGAAAAGAATAATAGCCACTCATATACGGCCAATTGCATTGTGTGGGGCTGAAACATGGACATTAGCAAAGAAGGAGGACAAAAAGCTTGGAAGCATTTAAAATGTGGTGATACTGTAGAATGGAAAGAGTGAGTTGGACAGAAAGAAGATCTAATGGCAATGTGCTCAATGATGGCGGGCGCACAAAGACAAATATTACAGGTGATACAATAACGTCGGTTGAGTTGGCTGGGTCACACTATGAGACATGAAAGTTTTCTACAGAAGACACTAGAGGGCAAATTTAAGGTAAAAGCCACCAGGGCGTCCAAGACTCACCTTTACATCTTAGGCATGCAGGGACATTAACGTACGAACATGCTGCGATGAAGAGAAATGCAGAGGATATAGTCAAATCGAGAAACATACTCAGACAACTTTACAACCAGTCTGCGGACTGATCAACCAGAGGATATAGTCAAATCGAGAGACGTACCCAGACAACCTAACAACCAGTCTGAGGACTGATCAACCAGAGGATAGAGTCAAATCGAGAGACGTACCCAGACAACCTAAAAACCAGTCTGAGGACTGATCAACCAGATGATGATGACAGTCAGTCATGACTAAAAGGGGCCACTAACTGACCATAGTATAGAGATTTGCCAAAAAATCTGCAAGGACATATCGTTTCTTATTGAGATCTTCTTCTTCTTCTTCGTACGCAGTCAGACAGTAACCATTATTTTTTCGAAAAAAGCGGCGGTCATCCTGAGGCTGTCGCCACTGCCATAGAGCTTGTCTTGCAGTTCCACTGGTGATGGCCACATCTGCTCTCTCTGATCCTCGTACGTCGGGCAGTTCTGCAGCAGATGTTCAGCGGTCATTTTACCGGTACCGCACGGGCATTCGTCGGTACCAACTATCTTCAATTTGTTGAATAGGTGGTACCTCAGTCTATTGTGGCCAGTGCGAAGTCTGAAGACAACGACCTGCTCTCTTCTGTTCAACTGGTAATAGGCATCGTTTTTGGTGTAACCAGTATGTTCGGTTTCCCATTTGGTCATGTATCTGGCTTTGATAAGCCGTTTTGACTCTTCGTACGTCATACTAGTATCTGTTTGTGGTAGTCTTGCACCTTCTTTTGCCAGTCTGTCTGCCTCCTCGTTGCCTTGGATGTTGCAGTGTGACGGAACCCACTGTACCACTACCCTTTTTGGTGCGGACTGCTGGCACAGTTTGCAGAGTGCTGCTTTTAAGTCATTAAGGTCAGTGTTTTTCTGGCTTTTTAGCGCTGTGACTACGGCGAGAGCATCTGTAAGCAGGACTATATGGCTTTCATTTTCTTTGTGTGTCACCATTTCTTCCACTGCCGCCCTCAGTGCCTCTGCCTCCGCTCTGAAATTGCTTGTGTACTTACCAGTAGCGAATGACAGTGTAATTTGTCTGCCATTTGGTAGGTTCAGGAATGCTCCTGCCCCTCCGTTCTGTGTAGTGTTTGTTACAGAACCGTCGGTGTATGCATGGGTCCAGTCCATGCTTGGGTAGCTTTTCGATATAAAGCTTAGGGTAGTATCTTTCCTTTCTTTTTCAGTCTGGCAGTTTTTGTTTCCAATACCTGGTATATTTTCTACCACCTCTGGAAATATATCCTGCCTCCAGGTAGGTTTTCGTACAGTAGTGATGGGTTTTGGTGTTGTTAGTGCGTTTATGGGATCTTCGTGCATCTTTGCTTTGGCTATTTCTGCAAAGTTTCTCCGCTTTAGTTTCCCATTTCCCAAATTGTTTAGTCTCTGGTGCATTGGATGGTCAGTCAGTCTTCGGAGTTTCTCTGACTGCAGCTGGGCTCTGCAGTCTCTTCTATCGGTCATGGATTGTAGTTTTGTAATCTTTTCAAGTTCTACAATTGGCGTTGACTTCATGCCTCCTGTTATAACTCTCATGGCTTGGTTTTGAAGTTTGTTAACTTTATCGAAGTTCGCCTTTGCTGCTGTTGTCCATGCCGCAATGCCATACTCGAGAACTGGTCTCACTCTTCCAGTGTACAGTTTCTTTAGTATGCCTTCGTCTGCTCCCCAGCTTGTGCCAGCAAGTTTCCTCATGATTGCCATTCTTTCTCTGGCTCTCATTCGGTTTCTCTCGATCTGACTTTTCCATGTCATGCGCCGATCAAATGTGACTCACAGATAGGTTGGGTTGTCGTTTGGCTGCAGGAATTTGCCATTTAAACTTAATTTGGTATTTTGGGGTTTTATTGAAAGCGAGAATATTGTGCATGTGGTTTTTTCCTCGTTTATTTTGACCAGCCATGAGTTCGCCCACTCTTCCAGCGATGTTAGGGCCTGCTGCATCCGATTTCTTGCTATGGTGAGATTCTTTTCAGAGGTCCACATAGCCAGATCGTCTGCAAACATTGAGCTATGGACTCTCCTTGGTATATTCTCTGTAATGTCGTTTATATATACCAGGAAGAGTGTGGGTGACAGTACTCCCCCTTGGGATACTCCCTGCTCGAGTGTCACCTTTTTGCTCATCTGCCCTTGTACTTGGACTCTGGCCGTTCTTTGTTTGAGGTAGTGGTTGATCCACTTGTACATTTTCCCACAAACATCAGTTCTTCTTAGCTTGACTCTAAGTCCGTCTTTCCAGACTTTGTCAAATGCCTTTTCCAGATCCACCCAAACAGCTACTGTGTGTTTCTGTGCCTGGTAGGCATCTTCTATTTCCTGGGCTATGAGGATGACCTGGTCCTCAGTGGATCTGTGCTGTCTAAAGCCGGCTTGCTGTGGAATTAGTATTCGTTTTTCTTCCAGATGCCACATCAGTCTGGTGTTTATCATACGTTCCATCAGCTTGCCGACACAGCTCAGTAGGCTGATGGTCCTGTATCCATTTGGATCTGTTTTGTCCTTTCCTGTCTTATTGAGATGAAATTCGTTTGCTTTTTGTGAGTTTTCCGTACAAATACTTCTAGCACTCTAAACTTATGAATCAAGGACACAGGGGTTAGAATACCAGCCTCTTTATTTACCCTCTCTGGTTTCTGAGTAAGTTTCTCTTCAGCGCATGTCTGGTAATTTTGTCAGATATCTGTCTGAAGGTGTCTTGTACATATGGGCGTTCTCTCCTTAATTAAACTTCAACTGTATTGGTTGTTGTTTTGTTTTCTTTGAACTGTTACCGCTGTCACCTCTTTTGATAATACAGGTATCAATATGTCTTCGTTTTTCTGCTTTCAAAGGAACGTATGCAACCTTCGGTAACTCTCCCCGGATTTCCATTTTGGGCCGTCTTCTTCAGTATTCACATATGATTCTATTGCTCTTATAACTTTCTCTTTTACTGCTATGCCATCTTTGACTTTCTTTTGACTTTCGCTGTGGGTTTCAACCCAGCGAATATCTGGTTATATTGCCATGTATCTTACTGACAGGAGGCATTACCGATCTCTGTCTTCAAGTTCAAATCTTGCATTAGTTATTGTTTGTATTACTGTTAGTATTATTCATTTCTATTAATAGTGCTACCCATTGTATTAGGGGGATTCCGTGGTGAGGTGGTTAAACCGTGGGCTTCGTGATTAGGTGGAGTGGGTTCGACTCCGGACTCCGCTGTCTTTTTCACAGGTGCTTGATGCGGAGTCCCAGTGCATCTCGCAGTCGCCCCCTAGTCGTCTTGTCCTTGACTTGCTACTGGGGACGGGCGGCACGAGACGAGAGAGTGAGGATAAAAAGTAGCGTGAGCAAAATTAATTATGCCATCATCGCCTACGATGGACGGTGGCCTTTGCTTTGCTTTGTATTGAGCAGTAAAAAAGAGTTGAAATATATTTCTTTATTTTAAACACGTCACACAACGACTGGACAACTGCCGCCCAAGTTAATTACTTTACTTTCGTTCACAAACAAAATCTTCACAAGAGTGTTATGACTCAGGTCAGGTCAAGTCAGGTCATCCCCTAACCGATGAGGCCGTTCGCCACACAGAAAGACGCTCTCACAAGCCGCGCCACGCCACGCCTCTATGTCAGCGGCCTTTACACTGTGTCCTCTCTGGTCAAGAGTTGATCAGTTCTCTATGTTATCCTCACATCTCGTTTTGGAACGGCCTCTTCGTCGTCCTCCTTGCACATTTCCGTGAAGGATCGTATTTGCAAAACCATTTCATCTCGATATGTTTCCCTACCAAGCGAGCGTCCTTCTTTTAACAGTTGCCAAAAGGTTTTCAAAAGGCCTTACTGCTGTTATAATTCTATCTCGTATTTTCCTCATTTATAACTCAATCTTTTTACGTGACGTTTAGAAGTCTTCGGAAACATCTCATCTCCAAGGCCTGTAAGATCCCTGTAATTGTCCATGACTTACAGGTATAGAGGAATATTGATAAGAGCAATGTACGCATTCAACTGATTTTCGTGCATATGGCTAACAAGAAACACGATTTATAAATATCAACCGCAAAAGCAGGCAGGTTTCAGGTAACTCTACTCAGTTCGGGATCACCCTCATGCAATCATCTTGTTAATGACAAGGGCATGAGAACTGTGAATGCCTTTGTGCTTCGTGTTTTGTCTATGAAATATCTTTGACGTGATTAAAATAACAGCGAGTGATTTATGCCAGAAAGAATCAAGGTATTGAAGAAAAGTATGCAAGCTGACAGAATGTGATAAATGAGGCCTGCTGAATCAATATTATGTTATTTTATCAGCCAATTAACGTATCAATGATGACATTCGTTCATCATATGTTATGTAGACCACTCTCTCTGTTCAGCCGTGTGGACAGTCTTTTCTCTTGCTGTGTCCGCTGAAATGGGTGACTTGCACGGTGATTTGGATTAAAGTGAGGAAGTAACTGCGCCATTTGTCAACCTCACTTTCTCGTCTTGAGCTACCTTTGGTCAGTGTTAAGACATTATCGAGACGACTGCAGATATCACAAGATGCAGATTTTGCCCCGGGGTTTACTTCCGAAACCTTTCGTGTAAATTGAAGAGGTCGTAGGGACATCATTCAGTGTGTGAGTGATGCGTTGGACATTTCTCCCGATTTACGTGTTCTAGTCCATTAAAGTTCCGTGTCTATTTCACAGTCACGCCAAAAACGACACTGTCTGCAACTAGGGCGAAGGGCGCCAATCTTGTGAAGTTCAGCCGTGGCCAAACTAGCCCATGAAAACGCAACAAAGATGTAACCGTAGTACTGATTCTAATAGACGTCGGAGGATAATCGGAGGGAAGAAAAACAAATGAACGAATGAACTAGTCCATGTGGAAAACAACAACTCGATTCCGTGAGCACAAGTCGTCGACCAATGTGAATTCCAGACAAATCCATGACCAGGCGTCATCCATAATGAACTAAAACACCAAAGCAATGTTAAGAGCAGCCGGTATGGCGCCATCTGTGCCATGTCATTTGAAAGGTAGACACTGTTTAAAGACGGGACAAGCCTGAGCTAGACTGAGAAGTATAAAGGATGGGGGGGGGGGGGGTGGTTGTTAATATTGTGGTACCTTCAGAGGAACACGCTGTTTGGAGACGGCACAAGTCTGATTTAATCTGCCAGGTTAATGGGGGTTATTAGAATATCGCGCTACCTTGAGAGTGAATGATTGAGACAAAAATATCACCTCTCTAAGGTTCCTCGCTAGCCTTGGTTGTGTTGTTTGTATGATGCTAACGATCCCGAATGGTAACCAACACACGACGTACGTGCCAGCGATCACCATGAGAAGAATGGCTTTCTGCAATAAAACCAAAGTGTGAATGGTAACAACGGTCGCTGTAATTTGTCACAGAAATGTACATTAACAAATATTAAATATTTCTCAATTTTCAATTATCCCAGATTCAGGGTTCTCAAACATACAACAGGCTTGTCATAAGTGTATACCATGAATATGAAGGATTACGAGAGGAAAGTTGACATTTGGCACACATGTAGCTCATTTATTTTGTACTGGACTTGAGAAGTATGAATTTCCCTCCTCGACGGGTTTACCCGGTATGGTGCATGGCACAACACACCTTATTGACCGGATCTGCTGATCTAACGGTTTGTCAAAATGGTGGAGAAATCAGAGGCCAGAACTGTGATACAATTCTTGATGTTGCAGGGAAAAACACCTACAGAAATACACAAGGAGTTGGAACCAGTGTTTGAGGAATTCTGTCCTGCGAATGCTTCTGTAAAAAAACTGGTGTAGGCAGTTTAAGTGTGGCCGTTCCCATGTTGCTGATCTTCCAAGATCATGAAGACCATCCTCAAAGTGCAGCGATGAAAATGCTGCAAGTGAAGAAAATCATTGACCAGGATAGGAAAATGACAATTGCAGAGATATCTAGATCAGCAAAACTGAATGAAAGTACAGTTTTTAGAAGTTTACACAACAGACTGAACATGAGAAAAGTGTGTGCCCGCTGGGTCCCGCGTCTGCTGGCATGTGAACAGAAACAAACAAGGGTTGATTACTCAAAATGTGTTAGTCGAAAAACATGTTGCCGACCATGGTGATAGTAGATGAGACTTGGGTTCACTATTATCACCCAGAAACACAAATTTTGAGCATGCAGTGGAAAACCCCGGGCTCACCAACACATGTCAAGCCAAGAGCACAGCAATCTGCAAGAAAAGTGATGCTGACTGTTTTTTGGGATGTCAAAGATGTCATATTGAAGGATTACCTGCCTCATGGCAACACGATTAATGTGCAATATTATGCAGATCTCCTTACCAAACTAAGAAAGACTGTGACCAGAAAACGAGGGATAGCGCGCACTCAAATTCTTCCTTCTTTCAAGACATAAAGTAGTGCATGTGCTGCAAGCAGCCAACGATTTTAATATTGAAATTCTTCCACAGCCACCATATTCTCCAGATTTAGCTCCATCAAACTTTTTTCTTTACCCAAAACTTAAAAAAACAGCTGAAAGAAAATTATTTTGAAAGTGACGAAGATGTCATACTGGCTTGTGATAACTGGTTTAGTTCGAAAAATAGGTTACTTTATTCTGAAGGTCTTTTCAAGGCCACGCATAGATGGCAGAAATGTATAAATTCAGGTTGTGGCTACATTGAGAAGGAATAAGCACTGTGCCAAATTTCAACTTTCTCCTCCTACTTCTGCATGGTCAGGGTAAAGACTTATGACAAGCCACTTGTAATTATATCATGTCAATTTTCCAACAATTGTGTTTAAAAAAAAATTTCAGCGACAATTCTTACAGCTGTAGGCCGAAGTATTAGTCCTAGTCTTAGTCGCCTGTACTTCTACAGGGGTGGATGCCCATGGCGTGAGCTGGATGTAGCCGAGACAAGCATTTCTTGCTTGGCGGGCTAGGCTCGAACAGCTTATTACTCCGCTGTGTTGGGACAAGTACCGCAGAGGGTGGTTAACAGATGTGCGAATCCATCTTAATAGACTCAAATACTAGATTGAAGTAGACCCGCAGCCTGCGAGGCACCATCTAAGGTGCTCTTAACAAACCACCTTACCATGGTCGGTGTTATGCAATGTCTCAAAATGTTAGTCGCCTCTTCCGACATACTCTCTGTGGGGCAGGGGTGCTATTCTTGTCTGTGTCATACACAAAGACACCGGCAGACCACTGCTGAACTCGACAGACGGAAGTAAACGGATTAAAGATTACACATACTTAGGGAGCACGTTATGAGCAGAAGGTAGAATCACAGTGGAAATCCAACAAAGATCCAATAAGGCATATCAGATCATTGGACAATGTGAATTCCAGTAACATTAACTACCAAAAGAACTTTATACAACACGATTTTAGTCCGGACACTATCCTATTAATGTCAAAACTGGACACGAACATCAAATGAAAAACGCTACATCGTAACAACACAATTTGAAATGCCTGCAACAAATATTGGGTGTAACAAGGAGAGACATGATTAGAAACGATGACGTCAGAGACTTAGTGTGAACAACACCAATATTGAACTACATCAAAAGACAACAACTAAATTAATATTGCCACGTAACAAGACAACCCCCACACACCATCTCATAACAAGCAATACTATTTAGATACAACGGAGTCAAAGTCAATGAGAGAAAGATGGTTTACAGAAATATATGAGACGGTGAATGCCACTGTGCATGAGCCACACAGACGGGCTCGTTCTAGAGATCTCTTCATAACCTGACGCTGAAAGGTATACAGACGGACTTGTTCTAGAGATCTGACGCTGAAAGGTATAACAGACAGGCTCGTTCTAGAGATCTCTTCATAACCTGAGGCTGAAAGGTATACAGACGGGCTCGTTCTAGAGATCTCTTCACAAGCGGACGTTGAAAGGTATACAGACGGGCTCGTTGTAGAGATCTCTTCATAAGCGGACGTTGAAAGGTATACAGACGGGCTCGTTCTAGAGATCTGTTCATAATCTGACGCTGAAAGGTAAACAGACGGGCTCATTCTAGAGATCTCTTTATAACCTGACGCTGAAAGGTATAACAGACGGGCTCGTTCTATAGATCTCTTCATAACGTTACGCTGAAAGGTATAACATACAGGCTCGTTGTAAAGATCTCTTAATAACGCGACGCTGAAAGGTATAACATGATAAGCGAAAATAAAAAAAAGAAGGAGAAACTAAAAATGAGTGTTAATTTTTGACATTGGCTGAAGAGTTACCATTGTCATCAAATTTTATAATAATCGAGTGAATTTCAACCGAGTTGAAAAATTAAGCATTTACAGATCCTGAATATTTCGGGATATCTATACGTGTATAATTATGTCCAACAAAAAATAAACATTATCAACTCCAGTATAGAGTCGATCCTGTTGTGTGCTTCTGAAACGTGAAGCACAATGTAAAATACAAATCAAATGCTTCTCACTTTTATAATTGGGTGCTTGCACAGAGTTAAAGGATTGAAATAGTATAAGATCCACTATTGTGAAATTGTTAGAACGATTTTGACTGACAACAGTGGAAGAGTGGACTACAAGGAGACGCTGACGTTCGATAGCACATCAATCGAGGAAGTCGTCTGAAAAGATAAGAAGGCCATCTCTGTTCTGGAGGCCAATGTCTACAGATGTCAAAAAAGACCAACATACAGCCGGGAACAGAGTTTGAGTCTGACGTAAAGGAACCAGGGGAAACGTAGACGGCCAACAGATAGCCGGGAACAGAGTTTGAGGTTGACGTAAAGGAACCAAGGGAAACGTAGTCGGCCAATAGATAGCCGGGAACAGAGTTTGAGGCTGACGTAAAGGAACCAGGGGAAACGTAGCCGGCCAATAGATAGCTGGGAACAGAGTTTGAGGCTGACGTAAAGGAACCAGGGGAAACGTAGACGGCCAACAGACAGCGGGGAACAGAGTTTGAGGATGACGTAAAGGAACCAGGGGAAATGTGGACGGCCAACAGACAGCGGGGAACAGAGTTTTAGGCTGACATAAAGGGACCAGGGGAAATGTGGACGGCCAACAGACAGCGGGGAACATAGTTTGAGGCAGACATAAAGGAACCAGAAGAAATGTGGATATAACTAGTACAGATGTCACAGGACACAACGATTTGTTGAAGATATGTGCTCTATGTGAAGCTGAGCAAATGCACACAATGATTATATAACTTGTCCATAAACTATAGTCTATGTCAAGTAATAGCCGCATAACATGGAGGGTCGATATAGATGAAAGGTTAAGCGCTGATCACTCAAGAAAAGTACAAAGTAAATCTCGAATGTGTGGCGTGTTTGAATCCTGTAAGTTTCAAGCGTCGGCTAGTCTCAACGGGAGATGTGACCTAATGGCTAGATGTATCGAAGATGAACAACACAGCTCGAAAACCCTGTGAAAACACCGAAAACTTAAAAGAACCTTTGGAAGATACAAATAGAAAACAGCAGGCTTTTAGGTATTGTCTAGGTTGAATTTGAAATACGAAAAACAAAATTAAATATTTACCAAATAGAGGCCATCTACCTAGGCTTAGTAAGTCCAGGAGTGATCCAAGAAAAATGAGTCTGCATCACGTGCTACTTCAGTTGACTCAGCTACCACGTCATGCAACTGGATCAAGTAGCTCTACTCGGGAGCGTGTGGTTGGTGATAGCGCAAATTTTCCACACTATAAATCTATTTAAAGTGCCCGTCCCAGTATCACACTTTAGACGATTCTTAGAAAATATCTGCATCTGAACACTGTCACCATCATCTTTTGGTATATGTAATTGGTGTAAACGTATACAGAACAATACATGTACGTGGATTGTGTGTAGAAATGTCAAGAAACTTCTTCGTCGGTGTACACAGCCATCCACCAATCGTATCCTTCCGAAAACCGCAGTAAGAACGATAGAAGGGCCGAGAAAATTAGCATCTTTAAAAACCGCCGTGGTACCCCCCCCCCTCCCCCCCCCCCCCATAAGCAGTGTACCAGGCAAAGGTAAAGGCCGCCGTCCATCGTAGGCGATGATGGCATAAATAATTTTGCTAGCGCTATTTTTAGTAAGGATTAACTGCTCTACTTTTTACCCTCACTCTCTGGTCTCGAGCCGCCCAACCCCAGTGGCAAGTCAAGGACAAGACGACTAGGGGGCGACTACGAGATGCAGGGTACTCCGCATCAAGCACCCGTGAAAAAAGACGGCGGATTCCGGAGTCAAATCCACACCACCTGATCACGAGGCGGACGGCTGAACCACTTCGCCACATAATCCCACCGGTGTATCACTTTATATATATATATATATATATATATATATATATATATATATATATATATATATATATATATATATATCGTTCTTCTTTTTCTTCTTCTTCTTCTTCTTCGTACGCTGTTTACAGCGATGTTACGTTGCACTGTTTTATTTTGTTAAGCCTGTGGCTCAGTGCATCCGATTTCAACAGGCGTTTCTGTAGGGTTGCCCTCCTTAGCCTTTGGCTGTCCCCAGCCTAACTGCAAGGCAGCAGTTGTTTTTGGTCAGAGTTGTCTCTCTTTGAAAGTTGTCTTGCAGGACTATCGAGTCTTCCCTACTCGTGTCTATAGGGTTTGGCAATGAAATGATGGACTATTTACTAGTTTGTACTATCCCGGAAGAGAGGCAGTCCAATGTGACTTTTTCCCAGGATCGTCACGTCCTGCCAGAAACGTAGCATATGCATGTGAGTGAGGTATCTCTTTGCTCCCTTTATTTTCTCGGCTCATCTGCAGTGATGGTACGCCTAGCATTCCCGCCACCCGGGAAGTTGTCACAATAGGGCAGGAGGTGCAATGTCCGCTGGCCTGCATCTCTTCTGCGTCCATTTGGATGACTGATAGCAGACAGAGGCAAAGAGCGAAGCAGGAGTGCATTTTACCAGGTGCATTTCTGCGGCTCGACCGGGCCGGGCTGAGACGCAAGCCCCAGCAATGTCGTAGCCTCCCATCCCAGCGATGCTGAGATTTAGGGCGGGATTCTGGCTTAGAGGCGTTCGCCCGTAGTCCCTCAGATGTTAGCTTATCAGCCAAGCACGTGTACCAAATGTCAGCGACCCGTGATTCCTCTCGAAATAGTGCATTTGACCAGGGGACAAGCCTGGTCATTGCACGGAGATGTTGTTCGCCTGGTGTGCGGACATATCTTATGGTCAAGGGTTGAGTCTCAGCAGTTCGCAGTGAGGTAGCTGATCTACTGCTTAGGACACCCCGACCGAGAACTAAGTCTTCTACAAATGGTTTCATGCCTCATCGCCGTATGGGGTAAATATCGAGCAGCTTCCCGCCCGCTTTGATCGGCGGACAGCAGAGGCCTTATTCTACGGCTCGACCGGGCGGGGCTGGAGGGGGAGCTGCAGGTCCCCACCATGTCGAAGCCTCCCTTTGCAATCGTGCTGAGCTTATCAGCCTAGTACGTGAACCAAATGTATGTGGCTCCTCTCGAGTTGAGCAGGATTACCGTAGCAACGCCCTGTCATTAGTAGGGTACAAATGACCTGTCTTCCGAGGGTCTATTTCCAGCACCCGTTCCATATTAGTTAGAACCAAGGAAAGTGGTCTCGGCATGTCAGTCATTTCAGTGTTGGCCGTGTTGAGTCAAATTAAGCCGCAGGCTCCCCTCCTGGTGGTGCCCTTCCGTCAATTCCTTTAAGTTTCAGCTTTGCAACCATACTTCTCCCGGAACCCAAACACTTTGGTTTCCCGGAAGCTGCCCGCAGAGTCATCGAAGCAACTCCTGCGGATCGCTAGTCGGCATCGTTTATCATCAGAACTACGACGGTATCTGATCGTCTTCGCGCCTCTGATTTTCGTTCTTTATTAATGAAAACATTCTTCACAAATGCTTTCGCAGTAGCTCGTCTTGCGGCGATCCAAGAATTCCACGAATGCCCCCGTTTGTCCCTTTTAATCATTACCTCCAGTTCAGAAAACCAACAAAATGGAACCGAGGTCCTATTCCATTATTCCATGCACCATTATCTAGGCAGCCGAGGCCTGCTTTGAACACTCTAATTTTTTCAAAGTAAACGCGCCGGCCACCCAGGACGCTCAGCGAAGAGCACCAGTGGGAGAGAGCCGGCAGACGGTAGGGCAGGAGACAACGGGCAGTGAACCGGCGTGAGCCGGACCGCCCGCCTGCGCCCGAGATCCAACTACGAGCTTTTTAACTGCAACAACTTTAATATACGCTATTGGAGCTGGAATTACCGCGGCTGCTGGCACCAGACTTGCCCTCTAATAGATCCTCGTTAAAGGGTTTAAAGTGTACTCATTCCAATTACGGGGCCTCGAAAGAGTCCCGTATTGTTATTTTGTCGTCACTACCTCCCCGTGCCGGGAGTGGGTAAGTTGTGCGCCTGCTGCCTTCCTTGGATGTGGTAGCCGTTTCTCATGCTCCCTCTCCGGAATCGAACCCTGATTCCCCGTTACCCGTTACAAACATGGTAGGCATGTCACGTACCATCGACATTTGATAGGGCAGACATTTGAAAGATGCGTCGCTGGCACATGAGGCCATGCGATCAGCACAAAGTTATCCAGAGTGACCAGTGGGGACGCCGCAACCCCGCGAGGGGAAACGACGATTGGTTTTGAACTAATAAAAGCGCTCTTTCCTCGAGGGTCGGAGCTTGGTAAGCATGTATTAGCTCTAGAATTGCCACAGTTATCCAAGTAGGATCGTGTCATCTAAGGAACCTCGACTGATTTAATGAGCCATTCGCGGTTTCACCGTGAGACAGTGTGAACTTAGACATGCATGGCTTAATCTTTGAGACAAGCATATGACTACTGGCAGGATCAACCAGATATCTGTCGGAGACGTACGTAGCGCACACACCGGTCGGCGGAGGACGGGTGTGTAAAAAGCCTCACTGGGACGGCCGCAGGCACCGACTGACAGAACGGACGGACAGTTGTTCAACCCGTCCCTCACTCCGTCGACATAGGACCGCCTGACAGGGGCCCCTACACGCACCAGACGACCGACCGACCGGGCTCGCTCGAGGAAGGATGGCAGCGCTCTGTGCAGAACGGATCCCAACGACCCCGGCGATGAATTTCACTGGGACTAGAGACAATTTGGCCTGCCCTTCTCCTGAGGGTTGGTCCCCGGGAGAACACAGGGCTTTCAGGCACGATTCCTGCTTTCCATTTGCCGGTCACAAGCTCTTTACGAAAGTCTGACCACCAGCGAGACGAACTGTCGAGCTCTGCTATAAGCCTTAGATAAATCACCACTGACTGATAACGTTTCTCGATACGGACCAGAGCAGCGCACCTCGGCGGAGGAGACGCAAAAAAAACCGCATCCCGATTCCTCAACGGGGAAAGGCGGGCAAGCGTTTTCCGCAAGCCCGAGCTATCGCTCCGCCTGGCGGGACTGAGATCGCTTTACGAACACTGGTTGAAATTGAATCGCGGTGTCGAGACAACTACCCCAGATATATATATATATATATCGTTCAACAGGTGACATTTGTAGACGTCCTCCTGGCTTTATTGGACACTATCATCTCCAAACGACAAACAACTACCATCATTCGTGTATTCACCTACAACAGGTAAAGACGAGCAAAAGCACGCTGATAAATACGACAACAACAATGAAGTCCTCAGGATGCGGAGGGCGCAACAGCTACTATGAGATCATTATAAGCGACTTCCACAAACCTCGAGAAAAGTACCCTCTATTCTCTCTACGCTGATGACCTGGCCATGTGGACTACTGAAAAACACAGCCAGCACACGAATGCAAGGCTCTGTGGCAGCCCTCGAAAGATGGTCAAAGACCTGGTTACTAAAAATATATGAACAAAAAACAACACATACCATCTTCTCCCTGTCAAACATACGGCATCAAGCCAAGTAAAACTTCAATTAAATGGAAAAGAGATACGGCTTCTTAGGAGTTTCCTCGGACCGACGTCTGACCTGGAAAACGCAAATTTTAAAGACTCAGCTGAGGGTACTTACGGAAACACAATTAAGAAATTATACGCAGGCAGAGTGAGACCAGATTTGGAATGCGGCATTGCAGCTTGGTCCACAGCATCTAAATCAAACTTTGACAAATTTAGGGCGCAACCAGAACCAAGCAGCCCACATCATAACAGCAGTCCTGAAATCCACCCAAATAACAGGTCTGGAAGCTATGACTGGGCTGCAGCCAATGAAAGACCGCCAAGACTGTAGAATCCTACAGCAAGCGGGAACATTCAAAGGAATCATGAATCATCAGATCCACCATAGACTAAATGGGCTGGGACGCGGCAGGCTAAAAAGGAAAAGTTTTACAGTCCAGGCAAAAGAAAAGTTTAAAAACAATGCTGCACTTATAAACGAAAAAATAAAACCAATACTAGCATGCTCCATCCGCTGCCTCTATAAAGGAAGACCCTTCCCTGATCTTATATGCAATACCCCCAACATTGAAGACAAAAAGTCACAAACAGGGGAACAGAAAAAACACATAATTACAAATTACATCAACCAAATATTTCCACCAACAGCCTGGACGCACGCCTATACGATGAATCGGTCAAAGATGCCATTGGAAATGGGGGAGGAGGCATCACTATAAAACTAAAAAGCAAAGTATACTCAGCAGCAATTGCCACTGGGAGACGCTGCATCAACTTTAGTGCCGAAGCCAGTGCCCTGAGACAAGCAGCTGAAACCCTTATAGACCATAAGGAGCGGGTAGAAAAGCAAGTGGACATTTTCACAGACGCCATCGCAGTGTTAATGGCGCTCATAAACCAGCACCGGAAGCGACCATCGCCTTCTCCGTGCCCGTTTCCACTTCAATCTAAAACTTCTGAAGTTACAACAGCAGCGATCATGTCGGGGTGCAGACACGTTCATCAATCTCTCGATTGCTACCATCCTCGCTGCTAGCAAGCAACTTGGAGCGCCTATCAACACCGATGCTGACTATGCAAATGTGATTGCAGCAATCATTCACATTTCAAAGTCGGAGTCTCTCAGCACCCACTTACACCACAATCACATTTCAAAGTCGGAGTCTCTCAGCACCCACTTACACCACAATCACATTTCAAAGTCGGAGTCTCTCAGCACCCACTTACACCACAATCACATTTCAAAGTCGGAGTTTCTCAGCACCCACTTACACCACAATCACATTTCAAAGTCGGAGTCTCTCAGCACCCACTTACACCACAATCACATTTCAAAGTCGGAGTTTCTCAGCACCCACTTACACCACAATCACATTTCACCTGCCACTCGAGTATCACATGTTTTTAATCAGTCCTTAGCCGATGCAACTGGGACACCTTTGGCATCTTTCTTGACGGCAGACGCCTTTGATTTGCTGATGATATAGTGCTCATAACATATACACACACACACACACACACACATAGTCACATAACATATTATATTTACAGCTGATCAAGTTCCTACCTTTAATTCCGGTTTACTGGCTTTGGCTATTAACGAAGTAAATTGTGTAATCAATTCACGAATACTGGATATTTTCCTAGGATGTACATTATTCACGTCGGAAGTAGCCATTATAAGGGACACAACATGCAGACCTGTAGAATTTCGTCGAGTCGTATCATCATTCTCAGGAAGTCTGAAATTTGTCGCAGTTTCGAATCCATTTGAACGCACATTTAACGAGGACATATCTTGGATGGCGGACAGGCTATTTACCGTAGATTGTTTACAAATATCAGATGTGATGTATTTTGAAGACTGAGGGTCTGGCCCAGCTCCAGAATGGGATAACATCGGTTGGGAAGTACAAGTTTTAATGGTGAAGTTAGCATCTTCGTGCTGTGAGGATACCGTATAACGTTTTGCTTTTTCTGAGATGGAGGATACGATGTAATGTTGCAGTCCAATGAGGGTAAAGGCTGAACGAACTTTCCGAATTTCTGCAACTGTAAATGTCGTACATTAGACAAGATACAGAAAGATACAAGATTAAAATCAATTCTCATTGTTAAGTCAAAAAAAGGACACAATGATAGCAATAGCAACAAAAATCTGTGACTTGATAACACGCAATGATTCAACGTGGTGATAATATGTGGATCAGTAATTAAGTTACAGCCATTTTATTACAAAATGCATGGAAAAGTTTGTGCAACAGAAAATCTTGTTTCAGAACCTGAAATGGCTCTTTAGCCAGACTCCACGTATCGATTGTGACGACCGCGCATTTTGAGCAGACGCAATAAAGCGTACAACATGGCCGCTCCACTATTAATTTACATCGTGTAAGAAAAACGATTCGTTATTCGCCCTTTTGTGGTTAGAGGTCGTGAAATGTTCTCAAATCTACAGAACAATGAAGGTTCAGTGTGGGGAGAGTTGTTTGATTCAGAGGAGAGTGTATCAATGAACATACAGATTTCAAAACGAAATACATAGCGTCATTGATGAACCGCGGCGTGGGAGACAACCAAGCCCGATAACTGAGACAGTGAAACAGTAGATAGACCAGCTAGTCCGTGGCGAGTCACTTTTGATGAAATAGCCGTAGTTTTCATCATCCGTCGTGGCGCTGGAGAAAATTGTCGACGATGACATTGATTAAAGGAAAGCGTGTAACAAATTGCGTCCTCAGGCAACTGACATTGAGGTAATGGAGGCGGTGCTAAATTGGTTAACGGTCACACAAAAAAAACTTTTTTTCTAGAGAGCATCCACAAGCTTGTGGACAGGTGGACAAAGTGTTTTGGACATCCACAAGCTTGTAGACAGGTGGACAAAGTGTGTTGGAATCCACAAGCTTGTGGACAGGTGGGCAAAGTGTGTTGGACATCCACAAGCTTGTAGACAGGTGGACAAAGTGTGTTGGAATCCACAAGCTTGTGGACAGGTGGGCAAAGTGTGTTGGACATCCACAAGATAGTGGATAAGTGAACAAAGTGTGTTGGACATCCACAAGCTAGTGGACAGGTGGAAACATTGTGTTGGACATCCACAAGCTAGTGGACAGGTAGAACAATTGTGTTGGACATCCACAAGCTAGTGGACAGGTAGAACAATTGTGTTGGACATCCACAAGCTAGTGGACAGGTAGAACAATTGTGTTGGACATCCACAAGTTAGTGGACAGGTGGAAACATTGTGTTTCCAGGCCGGGGGACTATGTAAAAAAATAAGGCTTAACAAATGTATGTCACTCTTGTAAAAATGTTAATACAATTGCTGTTACTTAATGACGTACATTAGTAAACATCAAGATATACAGGCTCTAATAAAATAACAGTGCGTCCTTATCAACTACTGAATGAGATACCGGCAAAAAGCTAAGAAAATGTCACAAGCTAAAAGAAATGTGACAGAAAAGAAAAATGTGAATGAAAATGTATTAGATATTCCCAAATTTTGAAAGTTAAATTGAGATAATTTTGGCAGATGAAGGAGTATTGTTATCCTGTAAGTATTTATACAAAATAATAAAATCTCTATCAAGCGGCCGACGTAGAGCGGCCAGGAAAAAGCACAACGATGTACAATTATAATTAACTTACAAGGTGTTTGGGCAGCCAATCAAGAAGCATATATAATCAACTTGCACTACCTCATCAGAAAGATATATAATCCAGGTATAAACTATTTGAACAACTTATAAAATTGGCAGAAGTATTGCGCAGATAATATTATGTGACTGTTTGATGTGTAACATATTTACTTATCTTCTTAGTTAGTTACTTTTCTTTCCACTTGTGCCGTTTAGCGTCGTGAGGACCTTGAGTCGTCTATCCTGCGCCAAGTGCATTGCGTCGGTCAATGTGAGCCTTTATCGTTGCACAATCACTCTAATGTCATTTATCCACCTACATCGCTGCCGCCCCTTTGCCCTGTAGCTAGATCTACCAACATTACAAGCCATCAGTGGAAGATGATGAGCGTGCATTCTCATGAGATGACCAAACTAACTTATTTTCAGCCTGGAAATGTATTCGGTACAAGACGAAGTGAAGACCAAACTTCTAATGTCGTCATTCCCCTTTTGTCTCTTCTGGTAACACCGATGACTTTCCTCAAACACTTCATTGCACACGTCGATATTCTGCTCTCGCGCGCCATTAACAGAGGCCATGTTTGGCACTGGTAGCACAAAATCATAAATATACTGTTTATCAGCTGTTGCTTTTGTTGCCAAACTAAGGTTCGGGTGTCTAAGCAATGGTGACAGCCGATAAGTCACCGAAGATGCGTTCTGACAACTAATCTCAATTTCCCTGTCAATCCTATCGTCTGCCGAAATACTTAAACTCATGGATCTGTTGAAGAGCAATATCATTTAGACTTATCTTGAGTGGCCCACTAGTTCTACTGATCATCATAGTTTCTGTTTTGTATTTAGCACAGGTAGTCGCAAGCGCGCTCATGTGGTTTTGTAGTTTGTTTTCATCGTCGTACAGCAAGCACTGATCATCTGCAAAGAGTAATTCATGTATTGAGGTATGTTCTGCTTCAGATGTCTCAATTTGACCAGTCTCTGATGCAATTTTGTCCATGTAGATGTTAAACAACAGAGGAGAAAGCAAACACCCTTGTCTCACGCCGGTAGTGATTTCAAAAGCATCTGTGACACCATCAGTCGTTCTGACAACGTTTGTACTCGAACAATATCTTATCTTCATATCCTTCCATATCATACATCGTGTCCCTCTAGTACAGAATCACCTCAGAATAGGACAATTCATGCGTAGGGTCATCCCAACATATGACCATACATGCACAGAGTCACTCTATAATATGGTTATGTGACAGAGAGCAGTATACAACAGGGTCATCGGTCAGTAAAACATTAAGGTTAGATACAGCAGTTTATTCTCTGGAGCTAACATTAGTTGGGATAGGGACATAGTGTCTCATTCAGCCGGAACGGGTCAGTTATAGAGTTCATCTCACGTCGTCCAATTAGCGAGATCGCTTGTCGTGAAGAATGCTGAACTAAAAACATAGTGGTACATTCTGGGTGTAGTCTCTGGAGTTCAGAGTAATAGTGGAGAAATTAGGCGACAATTGATCCTACGTCAGGCTGTCACCTTTTGAATGACTGACATGTAGTCATGGGAGTAATTATCATTCAAAAGGAGAGTAGCTAAGTAAGATTGACAGCTGACCAGTCAACGAGGAAAGAAGAGCAGCTCTAGTGATTACTGCCATCTTCGTCTAGGCGGAGTTAAAAGGTGGCTATAAAGAAGACAAATGACAGTAACTTGTACTTCCTGAAAACTCGTATTTTCTATGAACCGATTGTTGATAATATGTTATTATGTATGTCACAGAGAACACAACCTGCCGGTATCAATCTGAGTATGTATTAAACTCCATATGGCCTGGCTTATGTGTGTCAATCGGTTTTTTACTGTTTCAATCAAATTGTCATAGTTATTTTGTTTATTAGTGCCCATTATTTGTAATTTCATTGCTAATTCTCCATAGATCGGCTCATTGATACATATACGATAAAGGTAGTTTCTTCCGTTATGCGTGTGAGACATGGACAATTACAGCTGACCCGCGGCGGTAAATACAAGCCTTGGAAATTCTTCTTCTTCTTCTTCGTTCTCAATCTCCCACTACCAAACACTGAACGGGCTTAAGTAGCAGAATGTAGCCCAGAGAACGGAATGCGTTGTGTCGTAGTTTACAGCTTGCCTGCGATATTTGCACCTTTCAGTCCAACACATCCGACTTCAGCAAGCATTTATTGAGTACCGGGTTAGCATTCCCTCTTCGATCCCTTCTCCTTAGCCAGTCTGCCCTGCTACAGCCTGTTATCCAGGATCACCGCGTGGAGGTGTAGAAGGGTCTTGGCAGCTATGGTTCGCTTGCCCTGACGCTAGCAGTCAGCTATGGGTCGCTGACCAATGCAGCTCATGTGCTGCTCAGCATCTTGATCCCAGCCTTGGAAATGAGATGTTTATGTTTCCGAAGACTACCAAACGTCACGGACAAAGATCGAGTAACAAATAAGGAAATGCGAGAAAGAACTACAACAGCAATACGGCTTTTTGAGCCCAAAGGACAGGGGCGACCGATCCCAACCACGCAGGTCCACGGGTGGCGGATAGTGGAACGACCTCTAGATATGGAGAATCAGCTGCGATATAAGCCAGGTATAATAACTGGAAGAATAAGCAGTCGTGGACCAAACGGTGGTGTATGTCAGCAGGATGGGGTGGGACAACGGATGGCACTGCTTTCCCCACTGAAATACCCCATGTGTCCTATGATGGGTACACCAAGCGGGTAAGAGCCGCTATATGCTCTAGCCACGTGAAGGAAACCACGGTAGACAAACCAACCTACTGCCTTGCAGGTACCATGGGGAGATGGAAAGGCTATGGGAGACAACCCAAAACAGAAAACTCAACCCGACCTGCAGAAGACGGAGTGTGTCAGCTGCGGCGCAGGAACCGGGACAAATCATGGCACACACGCACCAACAGGATATGGTCATGCGACAGTCTACCCTATCGTCATGGTGTCACTCCTACAGGTTACAACGGGGGAGGAGCGGTGCCGGGACCCCAGCCTCGAGGGGACCCACCCAAGCAACCGGTGCCTCTGCTAACGTAGTGGTCAGGGGGAGGCAGAGTAGTGCGACTGATCAACAAACAAGGAACCTAAAAGTGATACAATGGAATGCAGAGCGCGTGAGAAACAAGAAACCCGAACTGCAAGAGTTTCTCAAGGAAAACGATATAGACATCATTTGTATTCAGGAAACACATCTAAAAGAAACTCAAACATTTTCCATCAGAGGATATGAATGTTTCCGCCAAGATAGGGAAAAAAGATCCAAAGGAGGAATAATAACACTAGTTAAAAATTCTATACCAGCAGTAGAAACAAATAAATCTGGACCAGATGAATTAGAATACATCACAGTAAAGATCACTCTACCCAGTGGAGACTCAATGATAACAAACTGCTATAGTCCACCAGCCACAGCTCTGGCAATACACAAAGTCAAAATTGATGAATCGAGACACCTCAAAGTGGGAGATTTTAACAGTCACTCCCCAAGCTGGGGCTACGAAACAATGGACAAGAGAGGCGAGCAGGTAGAAGATGATAGAAAACAAACTCATCCTAATAAATAGGCCAGACGATAGGCACACATATTACTCTAGAATATGGAGAAAAAAATTAGTGCTCCAGACCTTGCGATGGCAACGGACGACCTTCACCAGCTAATAGCAAGAACAGTCAACAGCCAACTGGGTGGGAGCGACCATGTCCCAATAACTTTAGAAATATGTAACATGGGAAAAACAGAGATAACAGATATCCACCCAACTTGGAATTTTAAAAGAGCAAACTGGACTCTATTTAGAGTAATGTAAATAAACTCAAAATATATCCTATGCCAAAAATGTAAACAATAATGTTACCATCATAACGGAGGTTATCACCCAGGCAGCAAAGAAATCAATTCCACATGGAAAACGGAAAAAATTATAAACCCTATTGGAGCAATAAACTAGAGAAAATGCACAAGAAACTAAGTGAGACAAGAGATATGGAAACAAATCCTTCACCAAAAAACACAGGGAAACACAGCAACATTAAAAACACATTCATAGAGCAAAAGAAGGAGGAGATACAAAGAAGTTGGCATGAAAAGACTGAAAGCCTCAACATGGACAGGGATACAAGTAAACTCTGGAACCTGGCAAGAGCCTTAAATGAGGAAACCAGAGGGAGCCATGGGAAGACGGTCATAAAGGAAATTGAGAAACATCATACAGGGAAAATGGCAGCAAACATCCTGGCTGAATTTTTTAGAGGAAAGTACCACAACATTGACACGAGAACGCAAACTAGAAGCCAAAAAAGAGATAAAAGAGAACCTGAAGACACAGAATGCGGATCCCTGCATGAAGTCATCATTCAAAATGATAGAGTTAAACACTGCTATTCGGAAACTGAAAAACAAGAAAGCTTCAAGAAAAGATGGCATCACAAATTAAATAAGTAAAACCTAGACCAAGGGTAAAAAAAAAAAACTCTTGAAAATCTTCATTCAATCATGGAGCAAGGGTAAGATCCCAGACCAGTGGCGGGAGGCTATCATTATCCCCATCATAAAAACAAAAAAGGACAAGACAAGTAAGGAAAGTTATAGGCCAATAAGCCTGCTCAGCTGTGTTGAAAATGTCATGGAAAAAATGGTAAACGCAAGACTAATAAAACATCTGGAAAAAAACCATCTCCTACTCCATTTTCAGTCAGCCTTTAGGAAAAACCGCAACACAGAAGACCATCCATAGCTTACTGCTGCGGCTCGGCTACAAGCCTCATTCATGATCTACTGCTGCGGCTCGGTTCCAAGCCTCGTCCATGGCCTACTGCTGCGGCTCGATTCCAAGCCTCATTCAGAGCTGAAAGAAGGGCAACTATCAGCTGAAGCCGTAATGTAGGGGAAGGCCTCTTATGTGCATCGAGCTGGCGGGTGGAAACGTGTTGACGCCGATGAACGACCTCTAAAGTATCTTGCAGGCCGGGGTCTCCTGGTCCAAGCCGTATGACAAGACTAAACAAAGAAACTCGACCAATGTTTCCGAGATGAGGTGGAGGTCTGTTTTATAGAGACACTCACGTTGCAGATGTAGTGATGCTATCGAATACCCAAGATGTGCCACTGGTTGGACACGTGGAAGTGGTCTAGTCTTGATATGTTGTTAAATGGTATTTACACTCTGCACTTTCATATTGAGACAACATAAGTGGAACCGAATTCAACACGAATTTCTATTTGCAGATGATCAGTGTCTGTTGTACGACGATGAAAGTAAACTGCACAATCACACGAACGTGCTTCTGAAAATATGTGCCAAAAGCAAGATGCGAATTAACGAGATGAAGACAATAACTACGATCAATAGAGCGCCTAGACCACTATTTAAACTAACTCTCTGCCTTCTGTCCGTTCACCAATTTTCAAGTAGAGTTACGGAGCCGTACAGTAGGACTGGGACCACGCCAGAGTGGTAGATGTAGAAATTTTGTTAGAGGTCTGCGAAACTCTGATAAGGGCTGCCCTCACAGAAAACTGACAGGAAGCTGAATGTAGAAGTTAGTTTTCTTTCTACTTAAAACGTTTTGCAGTCTGGGGAGCGTGTTTTCTTTCCTGCTCAAGTTCGCTGCACTGGTCACTGTAAGATCACTTTAACCTCATCAGGAAGAGTCAGCATTGGTGTACTATAGGGAGATCGTGCTTAACAAATCTATTACTTCTTCTTCTTCTTCTTCTTCTTCGTACGCTGTCAGACGTCAACCTGTATTTTCTAAAAAAAAAGCAGCGGTCATCCTGAGGATGTCGACACTGCCATAGAGCTTGTTTAGTGTTGCCACTGGTGATGGCCACATCTGCTTTCTCTGATCCTCGTATATCGGGCAGTTTTGCAGCAAATGTTCAGTGGTCATTTTCCCGATACCCCACAAGCATTCGTCAGTGCCACCTATCTTCAATTTGTTGTGTAGCCAGTATGTTCTGTTTCCCATTTGGTCATGTATCTAGCTCTACTAAGCCTTTTTGACTCTTCGTATGTCACGCTAGTATCTGGTTGTGGTAGTTTTGCACCTTCTTTTGCCAGTCTGTCTGTCTCCTCGTTGCCTTGGATGTTACAGTGGGATGGAACCCACTGTACCACTACTATTTTTGGTGCGGACTGCTGGCATAGTTGACAGAGTACTGCTCTTATATCATTAAGTTCAGAATTTTTCTGACTTTTTAGTGCTGTGACTATCGCCAGGGCATCTGTAAGCTGGATTATTTGGCTTTCATTCCTTTTACCTGTCACCATTTCTTCTACTGCCGCCCTCAGTGCCTCTGCCTCCGCTCTGAAATTGCTTGTGTATTTTCCAGTTGCCATTTGACAGTGTTATTTTTCTGCCATTTGGTAGGCTCAGGAATGCCCTCAGTTCTGTATTGTGTTTGTTACAGAACCGTCGGTGTATGCATGGGTCCAGTCCATGTTTGGGTAGTTTTTCGTTATGTACCTCAGGGTTGTATCTCTTCTTTCATTTTCAGTCTGGCTGTTTTTGCTTCCAATATCTGGTATATTTTCTACCACCTCTGGAAATATATACTGCCTCCATGTAGGTTTTCGTACAGTAGGGATGGGCATTGGTGTTGTTAGTGCGTTCATGGGGTCTTCGTGCATCTTTGCTTTGGCTATTTCTGCAAAGTTTCTCCGCTTTAGTTTCCCATTTCCGAAATTGTTTAGTCTCTGGTGCATTGGATGGTCAGTCAGTCTTCTGAGTTTCTATGCTTGCTGCTGGGCTCTGCAGTCTCTTTTGTCGGTCATGGATTGCAGTTTTGAAATCTTCTCAAGTTCTACAATTGGCGTTGACTTCATGCCTCCTGTTATAATTCTCATGGCTTGGTTATGGAGTTTGCTAATTTTATCGAAGTTCGCCTTTGCTGCTGTTGTCCATGCCGCAATGCCATACTCGAGAACTGGTCTCACTCTTACAGTGTACAGTTTCTTTAGTATGCTTTCGTCTGCTCCCCAGCTTGTGCCAGCAAGTTTCCTAAGGATTGCCATTTTTCTCTGGCTCACATTCGGTTTCTCTCGATCTGACTTTTCCATGTCATGCGCCGATCAAATGTGACTCCCAAGTAGTTTTGGTTGTCGTTTGGCTGCAGGTATTTGCCGTTAAGACTTAATTTAGTGTTTTGGGGTTTGTTTGATAGCGAGAATATCGTACATGTCTTTTTTTCCTCGTTAATTTTGACCAGCCATGAGTTCGCCAACTCTTCCAGCGATATTAGGGCCTGCTGCATCCGATTACTTGCTATGGTGAGATTCTTTTCAGAGGTCCACATAGCCAGATCGTCTGCAAACATTGAGCTATGGATTCTTCTTGGCATATTCTCACTTATATTACTTATATACACCAGGAAGAGTGTGGGTGACAGTACTCCCCATTGGGATACTCCCTGCTCTAGTGTCACCTTTTTGCTCATCTGCCCTTGTACTTGAACTCTGGCTGTTCTGTTTTTGAGGTAGTGACTGCTCCATTTGTACATTTTCCCACAAACTTCACTTCTTCGTAGCTTGACTTTAAGTTCCTCTTTCCAGACTTTGTCAAATGCCTTTTCTAAGTCCACCCAAACCGCTACTGTGTGTTTTTGCTCCTGGTAGGCCTCTTCTATTTCCTGGGCTATGAGGGTGACCTGATCCTCAGTGGATCTGTGCTGTCTAAAGCCTGCTTGCTGTGGAATTAGTATGTGTTTTTTCTTCCAGATGCCACATCAGTCTGGCGTTTATCATACGTTCCATCAGTTTTCCTACACAGCTCAGTAGGCTGATAGGCCTATATCCATTTGGATCTGTTTTATCTTTTCCTTTCTTTGGTACTGGTACTAGTACTGCGTCTTTCCATGCCTGTGGTACAATACCCCTTTTCCAGCTTTGGTTCAGGACAGATAGTAATTTCCTCTTTGCTGTTTGGCCCAGCCCCATCAGCATTTCGTTTATTACCTCATCTTTTGCTGGTGATTTCTTTTTCTTTAGAGTTCTCATGGCCTCTTCCATTTCATTCATTGTTATTTTTGCCATCATATGCTCTTCTGGTGCCATATTGATGTTGTCGTGCCCCTTTTGCTCTTCACTAATGTCTGTATGCCTATCTGCAGGGACATCAATGTGGTTTGTTCTGGCATAATGTTCAAGAAAGGCGTTTGCTGCTTTTTTTCCAGTGAGCATGTTGTCACCCTGCTTGATTGTAATTTGTTTGTTTGATGGAGTTTCGTCATTCATGGCTCTGACTAACTTCAATAGTTTGTTCCCATCTTTATCTAGATTGAGGCTTTCTGTTTTGTTTTTCCAGCTTTCTCTTGTTATTTGGTTTAGAGTGTATTTGTATTTTGCCGTGGTGGCTTTGAGGGTGATATTTGCCTCCATGGTTTGTTCTCTCTCTGCCATATTCCTAGCATTTGGGACTTCGTCTTCCGCTTTCTGCAATTCATCACTCCAGTAAGGCTTATAGTTTTTCCTTGCCCCTCTTGGAATGGTTTCAGTGGCAGCTTGCATTATTGCTTTGCTTAGGCTTTCCCCCATGGGCTTCATATTGTTATTCCGTGTATTGATGGTTTCACACAGCCCATCTGTCAGGATTGCAAATCTGTCCCAGTCGGTTCGTTTGTAACTTCAACGTGGGAGCGGTTTTATTTCCTGTGGGCCTACTTCCATATCATCTTCTAGCCTAATTGGCCTGTGGTCGCTACCTGGCAATTGGTTTAGCACCTGGCGGTCTATTTTGTGGTGAATATCCACCGTGGAAAAGGCCAAGTCTGAAGTAGAGGTGGTATGCCATGTTCTAGAATAGAAGGTATGGCTATTCTCTGGCCTATTGATAAGACAGAGATTTGTGTCTATCTCCCAATCTTCCACTTCGTCACCTCTGCTGTCTGTGTCCGAGTATCCCCATCTCTCTGAGTGGCTGTTGAAGTCTCCAACTACTATGCAGTTGGAGTCTTTGACTTCCATACTCGAGAGCGATATGTCTTTGTTTGGCGGTCCGTACAGGTTGAAGATGCGGATCTTCGTCTCTTGAGCCATTATGTCAACTCCTACAATTTCTGCTTGTCCGGTGTGATTGACAACTACCGCGCTACTTGATATGCAGTTTCGGGTCAGTATCAGAACCCCTCCTTTGTGACCTTCTCTATCCAGACGGAAGGTCTGGTATCCTCTGATTGAGAATTTATGGTTGTTGTTGAGGTGCGTTTCTTGGATACATGCCACGTCAATCTTACCTTCATGCAAGTGATGTGTTAGGGAGAGCTTTTTGTTAATGACTCCCTCCGCATTCCAATGTAGTATTCTGAGGGTCTTGTCTTTTTGGTCAATAGTTGTTGCCCCATCACCATGTGCCTCGACTCCACAGCACATGGGTGGGTGACCACCAGTAGCATTGGGTGGGCCCCTTCGAGGCGTGAGGTCCGGCACTCTCGCTGCCTTGCGGGACTCCACAGTATGAGCGCCACGCTTTGTTTTATTAGATTGTACAGTCATCATACAGTGATATACGTTGCAGTGTGTTACTTGTTAAGCCTGTGGCCCAGTGCATCCGATTTCAACAGGCGTTTCTGTATGTATGCCCTCCTTAGCCTTTGGCTGTCCCCAGCCAATCTGCAAGGCAGCAGTTGTTTAGGATCAGAGTTGTCTCTCTTATGGAAGTTGTCTTACAGGACTATCGAGTCTTCACCACTCGTGTCTATAGGGTGTAGTAATGATATATGAGATATGATATGGACTATGTACTGGTTTGTACTATCCCGGAAGAGAGGCAGTCCAATGTGTCTGTATCCCAGGATCGTCACGTCCTGCCAGAAACGTAGCAAATGCATGTGAGTGAGGTATCTCTTCACTCCCTTTATTTTCTCGGCTCATCTGCAGTGATGGCACGCCTAGCATTCCCCGCCACCTGGGAGGTTGGCACAATAGGGCAGTGGTGCAATATCCGCTGGACTGCATCTCTTCTGCATCCATTGGGATGACTGATAGCAGACAGAGGTAAAGAGCGAGGCAGGAGTGCCTTTAACCAGGGGACAAGCTTGGTCATGGCACGGAGATGTTGTTCGCCTGGTGTGCGGACGTATCTCATGATCAAGGGTTGAGTCTAAACAGTTCGCAGTGAGGTGGCTGCTCTGCTGCTTACGACACTCCGACCGAGAACTAAGTCCTCTACTAGTGGTTTCACACCTCATCGCCGTATGGGGTGAATATCGAGCAGCTTCCCTCCCGCTTTGATCGGCGGACGGCAGAGACCTCGTTCTGCGGCTCAGGCTGAGACGCGAGCCCCAGGTTCCAACCATATCGTAGCCTCCCCTCGCAGTGGTGCTTAGATTTAGAGCGGAATTCCGGTTTAGAGGCGTTCGGCCGTAATCCCTCACATGGTAGCCTCGCGCCATTGGCTTATCAGCCTAGTACGTGAACCAAACGTCTGCGATTCCTCTCAAATTGAGCAGGATTACCGTAGCAACGCCCTGTCATTAGTAGGGTAAAACTGACCTGTCACTATTAGCTCAACGAATCAATAGAGGGCTTTTTAGTCAGTCAATGACCAAGTGTCTGAAACCTGCGATTTCTCTAGGGTTAAGCAGGATTACCGTAGCAACGCTCTTTCATTAAGAGGGTAATCCTGACCTGTCTTCCGTGGGTCTAATTCCAGCACACGCTCCCTATTAGACCCAACGAGAGTCTCAATGTCTGTCAGTCACTTTACAGTTTTGGCGTATTGAGTCAAATTAAGCCGCAGGCTCTACACCTGGTGGTGCCCTTCCGTCAATTTCTTTATCGAACACTGGATGCGAGACAATCGAGCCACCGAGACGTACGTACCACACACACCGGTCGACGATGGAAGGAAGGATGGATGTGTAAAAAGCCTCACTAGGACGACCTCAGGGACCGACTGACAGACGGACGGTTGTTCCGTCCCTCACTCCGTCGACCTAGGACCGCCTGACAGGGGCCCGTACACACACCAACCGACCGACCGGTCTCGCTTGGGGAGGGATGGCAGCGCTCTGTGCAGAACGGATCCCAACGGCCCCGGCGATTATTTTCACTGGGACTGGAGACGATTTTTGCCTGCCGGCCTGCCCTTTTCCGACAGGTTGGTCGGGCGAGGACAGGGCCTTTAGGCACGATTCCTGCTTTCCATTTGCCGGTCAAAAGCTCTTTGCGAGAGAATGACCACCAGCGAGACGAACTGTCGAGATTGGCTATACGCCTTCTCATAACCACCACGGACTGACATAGCTTCTCGATACGGACTACAGTAACGCACCGTTGCCAGCGGTACGATTCCACAAAATTGGTCCCGCTACAGTGCCGGGGAAAGGTGGGCGAGCGTGTTAGGCGGGCCCGCGCTCTCACTCCGTCTGGCGGGACTGAGATCGCTGTACGAATACTGGATGAGAGTCAATCGCGTCAGCGAGAGACCAGCCCCGGATGGAAAAAATGGTAAATGCAAGACTAATAAAGCATCTGGAAAAAACCCATCTCCTACTCAATTCTCAGTCAGCCTTAAGGAAAGACATCAACGCAGAAGACCATTCATGGCTTACTGCTGCGGCTCGGCTACAAGCCTCATCCATGATTTACTGCTACGGCTCGGCTCCAAGCCTCATCCATGATCTACTGCTGCGGCTCGGTTCCAAGCCTCGTCCATGATCTACTGCTGCGGCTCGGTTCCAAGCCTCGCTCATGATCTACTGCGGCGGCTCGGTTCCAAGCCTCGTCGATGATCTACTGCTGCGGCTCGGTTCCAAGCCTCATCCATGATCTACTGCTGCGGCTCGGTTCCAAGCCTCGTCCATGATCTACTGTTGCGGCTCGGTTCCAAGCCTCGTCCATGGCCTACTGCTGCGGCTCGATTCCAAGCCTCATCCAGAGATGAAAGGAAGGCAACTATCAGCTGAAGCCGTAATGTACGGGGAAGGCCTCTTCTGCGCATCGAGCTGGCGGGTGGAAACGTGTTGACGCCGAGGAACGACCTGTAAAGTATCTTGTAGGCCGGGTTCTCCTGGCCCAAGCCGTATGACAAGACTAAACAAAGAAACTCGACCAATGTTTCTGAGATGAGGTGGAGGTCTGTTTTATAGAGACACTCACGTTGCAGATGTAGTGGTGCTATCGAATACCCAAGATGTGCCACTGGTTGGACACGTGGAAGTGGTCTAGTCTTGATATGTTGTTAAATGGTATTTACACTCTGCACTTTCATATTGAGACAACATAAGTGGAACCGAATTCAACACGAATTTCTATTTGCAGATGATCAGTGTCTGTTGTACGACGATGAAAGTAAACTGCCCAATCACACGAACGTGCTTCTGAAAATATGTGCCAAAAGCAAGATGCGAATTAACGAGATGAAAACAATAACTACGATCAATTGAGCGCCTAGACCACTATTTAAACTAACTCTCTGCCTTCTGTCCGTTCACCAATTTTCAAGTAGAGTTACGGAGCCGTACAGTAGGACTGGGACCACGCCAGAGTGGTAGATGTAGAAATTTTTTTAGAGGTCTGAGAAACTCTGATAAGGGCTGCCCTAACAGAAAACTGACAGAAAGCTGAATGTAGAGGTTAGTTTTCTTTCTACTTAAAACGTTTTGCAGTCTGGGGAGCGTGTTTTCTTTCCTGCTCAAGTGCGCTGCACTGGTCATTGTAAGGTCACTTTAACCTCATCAGGAAGAGTTAGCATGGGCTTACTATAGGGAGATAGTGCTTAACAAATCTATTACAATTCATGGAGGAGGTTACCAAAATGTGGGATGCTGGAGAGCCAGTAGCTGTGAACTATATGGAATTTGCAAAGGCCTTTCATAGAATACCATGTCAAAGTTTGTTTCGACAAGTTGCAATCACATGAAATAGGTAGAGGGGATCAAGATACTGAGCAGCAAATTAGATGCAGTGGTCAGCGATCCATAGCTGACTGCTAGCGTCAGGGCCAGCGAACCAGAGCTGCCAAGACCCTTCTACACCTCCACGCGGTGTAATCCTGGATAACAGGCTGCAGCAGAGCAGATTGGCTCAGGAGAAGGGATCGAAGAGGGAATGTTAACCCGGTACTCATAAAATGCTTGCCGTAGTCGGATGTGTTGGACTGAAAGGTGCAAATATTGCAGTTAAGTTGTAAACTACGACACAACGCATTCCGTTCTCTGGACCACAGTCAGTTACTTAAGCCCTTTCAAGGTTTGGGGGCGGGAGATAGAGAACGAACGAAGCCAAGCCAAGCCAAGCCAAATAGGTAGAGGAGTTGCCAATTAGACAGAAAATTGGTGAACGGGTAGAAGGCAGAGAGTTAGTATAAATAGTAGTCCAGGCGCTCTACTGATCATAGTTATTGTCTTCGGCTCGTTAATTCGCATTTTGTTTTTTGCAGATTGTCAGAAGTACGTTCGTGTGATTGTGCAGTTTACTTTCATCGTCGTACAACAGACACTGATCATCTGCCAATAGCAATTCGTGTTGAATTCGGTTCTACTTCTGTTGTCTCAATGTGGAAGAAGTGCAGAGTGTAAATATCATAGCTGGCACTATCATCATGGTTGAAATTGCATTATACGTGGTCAGCAGTTCTAGGAGATGGATGACCGACTCCCCTTCCTTTTTTATCGACTCTCCTTGGTGTTACCATGTGTCTAACCTGTTCTCTTTCCTAGCTAGGATGGGCATACGATTTATACGCTCTGTACTCATTACATTTATTAGGGGATTCCATGGCGAAGTGGTTAAGCCGTCGGCTTAGTGATCAGGCGGTGTGGGTTCGACTCCGGACTCCGCCGTCTTTTTCACGGGTGTTGCTATCCCCTGCATCTCGTAGCCACCTCCTATTCGTCTTGTCCTTGACTTGCTACTGGTGTCGGGCGGCTGGAGACGAGAGAGTGAGGATAAAAAGTAGCGCAGTTAATCCTTACTAAAAATATCGCTAGCAAATAAAGTATGCCATCATCGTTTGCGATGGACGGCGGCCTCTGCCTTTGCCTTTGATTCATTATTGAGAAAAGTTACAAAACGCACAGTGTGGATGGACACAAAAACAACTAAACTTTTTTACACCCACATGAAAAACACACTCATTAAAACACCGATGCTGAAGTCGGATTCACATGTCGTTAAAGTGCAAAAGACGGTTGAACGAACTCAATACTGATAAAACTAGACGAACGAGTACTGGAATCCCACTACAGTCCCACTATCACTTTGTGTTTAGTTTGATTTGAGATTTGTATCGGTATGACCTCTTCTCCACGTACATGAAGTATTGGTAAAACTAAGGTACTGGTAAAGGTGGATGGGTCCCATGGCAACAATTGCAGACGATGCCAATGTGAGGTGAGGTGGCTGGTTCCCTTCCTTGCTGTTTATGCCTTTCCCAAGTCATACGTCAGGTAGCCATTTACAGCTAGGTCGATTGGAGGAGCGATCGTACCAGGGACGAACAACGCCCGGAATTTGTTCAGTCCGTCCGTGATTTCGAACCCTGGCGCGGTGTAATCCCAATCTTAGCAAGCCAGCTCCCTGTTGACACGCTTAACTAAAAATTACTGTACTGCAAAACAGCCACAGTGGAACACATCACAAACGGATGCATCATGCACCGGTCAATCCGCTACATTACAAACAGATACATCATGCACATGCCAATGCACTACATTACAAACAGTTACACGCGCTCACCCATACACTGGCCAATACACTACATTACAAACAGATACATCATACACTGGCCAATACGCTACACTACAAACAGTTACACGCGCTCATCCATACACTGGCCAATACATTCTGATATAGCCTAAAGGGCTACGGTATAGGAAGGAAAGAAGCGTACATCCACTAGCAGAACCCCCAAAGCACCCCTTTAGTCATACAAAAAGGGAATAGATGCCAGAAAATAACGGAAATGATCTCAATACAATGAACAAAATTGAGATGAAATAAAAGCAAGTGAAATAACAAAATATAATTGCCAATGCTAACCGTGGAAGCGTTTTGCCTGTTCGTTCTCTTTTCGTATAAACTTGCTCTGTTTGATAACCAGCTTGACGATCTGCAGGTAGACGATTGTGACGATCAAACACGGCAGGAAGACGATGAGAATAACTGTGCCAATAATATAATTCTTAGACGGCAGCTGGTGACAGTGCGCAATGAAGGTCATGTAGTTGACGTTTGCGTTCAGGGTGATGGACTCATTCGTGTACTCACTGCTAATGTTTGTATTTTGCTGTTGTGTTAAAGTGTAAACAAAAACAACTGATAAATATTATATATTAATTATTCATGTGGGGGATAGCGAGGTTTGGGCTGGACGTCCCGCTGGTTAAATGAAAGTGAAGCGTCATTTTTAGCCTCTCCTTTCCAGGTGTAGAGATCGCCGCTGGATTTACTGTTCCGCTTGCCGGACAGGAGTTATCATGCCATGACCCCTCCTACATCTTTGTATCCCCAGCAGCACCTTCATGAGGGGCCCCCTGCTTCTTACAGAGCCTGCTGTGGGGCGCGACTTAGATCCCGGCAGTATAACTGGGCGGGCAGATTGGGCCCAGCCTTGGTAGGCAGCCAATCTAAGAGAAGGTTAACTGACTCTAAAACCCGGATAGAAGAGGAGAAACTCTGACGTTAAGCCCACAAGTCCCAGGGAGTGCTGGCTAGTCTTGGGACAATGAGAGTATCATCGGATGTCTCGAGTAACCAGCATCTGCGGGAAACGATTTCACTGTCTTGGAGAAACCTCTGGAGAGGGTAGGGCTTTGGGAGTAAACCCAGACAGAAAATCCGGAGTGGAAGCCCCTAAAGCGGAAAATTTCAAAATTGCGAACTCATTCCGGCATCTCCTGTAGCTGAGCTGTTGTCAAATTGTCAGGCGTTACATTCCTTTGGATGAAACCAGCGAGGCCGAGAAGGGGGGGGGGGGGGGGTCTTGCAGTTTGGGCAGCCCAGGTCACCATTTCAACACACAGGCTTGCGCCCCGGAGAGGCTACTCACAAGACGCCACGCGCATGGTCTGGAGAGACTGAGACGCCTATGCTGAGTAATGAACCTCATAGGTTTTAGACATTGCTCACAGCAGCTGAGACATGTGGTTATAGTAGTCAATTCAGTCACTCTTAACGAGTTTATTCGTCACTTTCTCTTTGCAACATTACAGTTTTACTTTTCAATCATTCAGGCACGTGTTGTGTTGACAGAACAGGGAAGAGCTAACAGGGTTTCTTAGTTTCTTGCTTCTCTGACGATCTTCATCGATTCGCCCTTGAAAACAAACTAATATCCTGAAATGACTGCTTCCAGACACATGGCATTAATATCTTCCAAACTTTGCCTTGAATGCATAACACTGGCCATGGTTAGGTGGTTAGTTTAAAGCAGCATAGATGGCTCATAACAGTCTGCGGGTCTACTTTGCTCTAGTGTTTGAGCCTATTAAGATGGCCTCACACATCGGTTAACCACCCTCCGTAAGCGCTTGTACCAACGCAGAGTTTTAAGGTGCTAGATCCTTTTTTCACCCCTATGTATTGACATCCCCCAATTTATTTATTAATTCCTTCTTTGTTGCGCTAGTTAATTTTTATTGTTATTCGTTGTCCATGGTGTATGTTTCTTTTTGTGTTTTGGTCTTGGTGCGGTATATGACCATACCCAATTATAATTTTTCACTTTGTTTTTTCATATTCAATGGCGTACAAGCCCTTTCTCCAAGTCAAATCTCAGTCTAGATATCTCTTTTTTCAGAACTTTCTTTAGTCTGAGGTGCATGGTCATCAGCAGTAAGTCGTGGTCGCTCCCTATATCGGCCCATGGGAAACTTCTTGACTTGGAGAAGTTAAAGTACCCGGATATAGTGGAGACCTTTGAAGCGGTGATGGGGGGAAGATTCGCACCTCTATTGGTTCTAAACGAGGAGGCGGATGTTGAGACGATAAATGAAGTCCTGAATTCGGCATTAATCTCCCCGGCATCTGACGTTCTATGTAGGTGCAGGATTAAGAAGAAAGCATGGATTACGAGTGAAAAACTGGTTTATGTGACAAGAGACAACAAATGAAGAGAGCGAAGAAAACATCAGATGGGATTCAGCAATATAGAGAGATAAATGGAAATATAAAGGCCAAGATGACACAGGCCAAGGTGGAATGGATAACGACTCAGTGCGCAGATATCGAACACAATCTAGGAAGAAATGCGTTTAAATTTGTAATAGAGGCAAATAGGCAGGAACTTGAGGTGCTAAAATGTTTCAAATATCTGGGATCATTGATCAGTAAAGAGGGATCGAAGCCAGACGTAATTGCAAGAATAGCACAAACAGCGGCGCTGACTCGGCTGAAACCTATATGGCAAGACAAGCGGCTCGCCCTCGGCATAAACGTTAGACTAATACGCTCTTTGGTGCTATCAATATTTCTGTATGCTTGCGAGACCTGGACCATTACAGCAGATATCCAGGGCAGGATCCATGTAATGGAAATGAGGTGCTTTAGAAAACTCTTAAATGTTACATATAAAGATCGTGTCACGAACGTAGAAATCTGCTCACAGCTATGAAAAGACGAAAGATGGCCTGGTGCGGGCACGTCGCGAGGTCCAACGGAATCACCAACTCGATACTCTTTGGTTCCGTACCGGGACAGAGAGGGCGAGGACGTCCAAGGAAGAGATGGGTGGACAACATCACTGACTGGTCAGGCCTTCGTCCAGGTGAGATACGTCAGGCGGCGACAGACAAAGAGGGATGGCGTGGGATTTTGGGATTGTCTTCATGTGTGCCCCAACGACCTGATGGGTTACGGGATGAACTGAACTGAACTGAACTGAACAAGCCCTTATCCGTGCATTAGGTCCCCCATTTTCGAATAGCTAAATGATCGAAGAGAAGGAGATTAGTCGATACAGTCTAGAATCAGCGACGTCGCAGGAGATGCCATAATATAGATGGAACCACCACTTAATGGGTAACTCATCATAAGTGCCAATGATATTTCTCTTCAACTGGCACATCTGTTCAAGTATTTGGGCAGTATTGTTTCGACAGACGATAGGATAGACAGGGGAATCGAGACAAGGTGTCAGTAAGCATCTGCTGTGACTTACCAGTTGTCCCCACTGCTGAGACACCCGAGCATTAGCTTGGCAACAAAGCAACAGCTGATAAACAGTACATTTATGTCGACTCTGTGCTACCAGTGCCAAACATGGCCTATGTTAATGGCGCACGAGAGCAGAATTTCGACTTGTGAAATAAAGTTTTTGAGGAAGGTAATCGGGGTTACCAGAAGAGACAGTTTACAGAACGACGACATTCCAAGTATGGTCTGCACTACGGCTTGTGTTGAATACATTTCCAGGCATAAAGTAAGTTGGCCTGATCATGTCATGAAAATGCACCATCATCAACTTCCACTGATAGCGTACAGCAATGGTAGATCTGGCGGGTGGATAGGTGGCAATAGAGTGATTGTGCAGCGACACCAGCTCACATTGACCGACGCAACGCACTTGGCGCAGGACAGACGACTTAAGCTCCCCACGTCGCTCAACGACATAAGGGGAAGGAACACTAACTAACTAACTACCACTGAACTGCCTTAGGGACATTACCTGGTTGTAACTGTGATGATGGTTGTGATGATAGTTGTGATGATGATTGTGATTATAGCTGTGGTGATGGTTGTGGTTGTGATGATGATTGTGATGATGGTTGTGATGATGATTGTGATGATGGTTGTGATGATGGTTGTGGTGATCGTTATGGTTGTGGTGATGGTTATGGTTGTGGTGATGGTTGTGGTTGTGATGATGGTTGTGATGATGGTTGTGGTTGTGAAGATGGTTGTGGTGATCGTTATGGTTGTGGTGATCGTTATGGTTGTGGTGATGGTTGTGGTTGTGATGATGGTTGTGATGATGGTTGTGGTTGTGATGATGGTTGTGGTTGTGATGATGGTTGTGATGATGTTTGTAATGATGGTTGTGGTTGTGATGATGGTTGTGGTTGTGGTGATGGTTGTGATGATGGTTGTGGTGATGGTTGTGGTGATGGTTGTGGTTGTGATGATGGTTGTGGTGATGGTTGTGGTTGTGATGATGATTGTGATGATGGTTGTGGTTGTGATGATGGTTGTGGTGATGGTTGTGATGATGGTTGTGGTGATGGTTGTGGTGATGGTTGTGATGATGGTTGTGATGATGGTTGTGATGATGGTTGTGATGATGGTTGCGGTTGTGATGATAGTTGTGGTTGTGATGATGGTTGTGATGATGGTTATGATAATGGTTGTGGTGATGGTTGTGGTGATGGTTGTGGTTCTGATGATGGTTGTGATGATGGTTGTGGTTGTGATGATGGTTGTGATGATGGTTGTGGTGATGGTTGTGGTTGTGATGATGGTTGTGGTGATGGTTGTGATGATGGTTGTGGTGATGGTTGTGGTGATGGTTGTGGTTGTGATGATGGTTGTGATGATGGTTGTGATGATGGTTGTGATGCTGGTTGTGATGATGGTTGTGATGATGGTTGTGATGATGGTTGTGATGATGGTTGTGGTGATGGTTGTGGTTGTGATGATGGTTGTGGTTGTGATGATGGTTGTGGTTGTGATGATGGTTGTGATGATAGTTGTGATGATGGTTGTGATGATGGTTGTGATGATGGTTGTGGTTGTGATGATGGTTGTGGTTGTGATGATGGTTGTGATGATAGTTGTGATGATGGTTGTGATGATGGTTGTGATGATGGTTGTGATGATGGTTGTGGTTGTGATGATGGTTGTAATGATGGTTGTGATGATAGTTGTGATGATGGTTGTGATGATAGTTGTGATGATGGTTGTGATGATGGTTGTGATGATGGTTGTGATGATGGTTGTGGTTGTGATGATGGTTGTGGTTGTGATGATGGTTGTGATGATGGTTGTGGTTGTGATGATGGTTGTGGTTGTGATGATGGTTGTGATGATAGTTGTGATGATGGTTGTGATGATGGTTTTGATGATGGTTGTGATGATGGTTGTGGTTGTGATGATGGTTGTGATGATGGTTGTGGTTGTGATGATGGTTGTGGTGATGGTTGTGGTGTTGGTTGTGGTTGTGATGATGGTTGTGATGATGGTTGTGGTTGTGATGATGGTTGTGATGATGGTTGTGGTGATGGTTGTGGTGTTGGTTGTGGTTGTGATGATGGTTGTGATGATGGTTGTGGTTGTGATGATGGTTGTGATGATGGTTGTTGTGATGGTTGTGATGATGGTTGTGGTGATGGTTGTGGTGTTGGTTGTGGTTGTGATGATGGTTGTGAAGATGGTTGTGGTTGTGGTGATGGTTGTGATGATGGTTGTGGTGATGGTTGTGGTTGTGATGATGGTTGTGATGATGGTTGTGGTGATGGTTGTGATGATGGTTGTGGTTGTGATGATGGTTGTCGTGATGGTTATGATGATGGTTGTGGTTGTGATGATGGCTGTGATGATGGTTGTGATGATGGTTGTGGTGATGGTTGTGGTGATTGTTGTGGTTCTGATGATGGTTGTGGTGATGGTTGTGGTGATGGTTGTGGTTGTGATGATGGTTGTGATGATGGTTGTGATGATGGTTGTGATGATGGTTGTGGTGATGGTTGTGGTTGTGATGATGGTTGTGATGATGGTTGTGGTGATGGTTGTCATGATGGTTGTGGTGATGGTTGTGGTTGTGATGATGGTTGTGGTTGTGATGATGGTTGTCGTGATGGTTATGATGATGGTTGTGGTTGTGATGATGGTTTTGATGATGGTTGTGGTGATTGTTGTGATGATGGTTGTGGTTGTGATGATGGTTGTGATGATGGTTGTGATGTTGGTTGTGATGAATGTTGTGATGATGGTTGTGATGATGGTTGTGGTTGTGATGATGGTTGTGGTTGTGATGATGGTTGTGATGATGGTTGTGATGATGGTTGTGATGATGGTTGTGGTTGTGAGGATGGTTGTGATGATGGTTGTGGTGATGGTTGTGGTTGTGATGATGGTTGTGATGAGGGTTGTGATGATGGTTGTGGTTGTGATGAAGGTTGTGATGATGGTTGTGATGATGGTTGTGATATTGGTTGTGGTTGTGATGATGGTTGTGATGATGGTTGTGGTTATGATGATGGTTGTGAGGATGGTTGCGATGATGGTTGTGGTTGTGATGATGGTTGTGATGATGGTTGTGATGATGGTTGTGGTTGTGATGATGGTTGTGATGATGGTTGTGATGTTGGTTGTGGTTGTGATGATGGTTGTGATGATGGTTGTAGTTGTGATGAAGGTTGTTATGTTGGTTGTGGTTGTGATGATGGTTGTAATGATGGTTGTGGTTGTGATGATGGTTGTGGTGATGGTTGTGGTTGTGATGATGGTTGTGATAATGGTTGTGATGATGGTTGTGATGATGGTTGTGATGATGGTTGTGATGATAGTTGTGGTGATGGTTGTAGTTGTGATGATGGTTGTGGTTGTGATGATGGTTGTGATGATGGTAGTGATGATGGTTGTGATGATGGTTGTGATGTTGGTTGTGATGATGGTTGTGATGTTGGTTGTGATGATGGTTGTGGTGATGGTTGTGATGATGGTTGTGGTTGTGATGATGGTTGTGGTTGTGATGATGGTTGTGGTTGTGATGATGGTTTTGATGATGGTTGTGATGATGGTTGTGATGTTGGTTGTGATGATGGTTGTGATGATGGTTGTGGTTGTGATGATGGTTGTGATGATGGTTGTGATGATGGTTGTGATGTTGGTTGTGATGATGGTTGTGGTGATGATTGTGATGATGGTTGTGGTTGTGATGATGGTTGTGGTTGTGATGATGGTTGTGATGATGGTTGTGATGATGGTTGTGATGATGGTTGTGATGATGGTTGTGGTTGTGATGATGGTTGTGATGATGGTTGTGATGATGGTTGTGATGATGGTTGTGATGATGGTTGTGGTGATGGTTGTGGTTGTGATTATGGTTGTGATGATGGTTGTGATGAGGGTTGTGGTGTTGGTTGTGGTTGTGGTGATGGTTGTGATGATGGTTGTGGTTATGATGATTATTGTGATGATGGTTGTGGTTGTGATGATGATTGTGATGATGGTTGTGATGATTGTTGTGATGATGGTTGTGATGATGGTTGTGGTTGTGATGAAGGTTGTTATGTTGGTTGTGGTTGTGATGATGGTTGTGATGATGGTTGTGGTTGTGATGATGGTTGTGATGATGGTTGTGGTTGTGATGAAGGTTGTTATGTTGGTTGTGGTTGTGATGATGGTTGTGATGATGGTTGTGGTTGTGATGAAGGTTGTTATGTTGGTTGTGGTTGTGATGATGGTTGTGATGATGGTTGTGGTTGTGATGATGGTTGTGATGATGGTTGTGATGATGGTTGTGGTTGTGATGATAGTTGTGATGATGGTTGTGATGATGGTTGTGGTTGTGATGATGGTTGTGATGATGGTTGTGATGATGGTTGTGATGATGGTTGTGGTGATGGTTGTGGTTGTGATTATGGTTGTGATGATGGTTGTGATGAGGGTTGTGGTGTTGGTTGTGGTTGTGGTGATGGTTGTGATGATGGTTGTGGTTATGATGATTATTGTGATGATGGTTGTGATGATGGTTGTGGTTGTGATGATGATTGTGATGATGGTTGTGATGATGGTTGTGATGATGGTTGTGGTTGTGATGAAGGTTGTTATGTTGGTTGTGGTTGTGATGATGGTTGTGATGATGGTTGTGGTTGTGATGATGGTTGTGATGATGGTTGTGGTTGTGATGAAGGTTGTTATGTTGGTTGTGGTTGTGATGATGGTTGTGATGATGGTTGTGGTTGTGATGAAGGTTGTTATGTTGGTTGTGGTTGTGATGATGGTTGTGATGATGGTTGTGGTTGTGATGATGGTTGTGATGATGGTTGTGATGATGGTTGTGATGATGGTTGTGGTTGTGATGATAGTTGTGATGATGGTTGTGATGATGGTTGTGGTGATGGTTGTGGTTGTGATGATGGTTGTGATGATGGTTGTGATGATGGTTGTGATGATGGTTGTGATGATGGTTGTGATGATAGTTGTGATGATGGTTGTGATGATGGTTGTGATGATAGCTGTGGCGATGGTTGTGGTTGTAATGATAGTTGTGGTGATAGTTGTGGTTGTGATGATGGTTGTGGTTGTGATGATGGTTGTGATGATGGTTGTGGTTGTGATGATGGTTGTGGTTGTGATGATGGTTGTGATGATGGTTTGGGTTGTGATGATGGTTTTGGTGATGGTTGTGATGATGGTTGTGGTTGTGATGATGGTTGTGATGATGGTTGTGGTGATGGTTGTGGTGATGGTTGTGGTTGTGATGATGGTTGTGGTGATGGTTGTGATGATGGTTGTGGTTGTGATGATGGTTGTGGTTGTGATGATGGTTGTGATGATGGTTGTGATGATGGTTGTGATGATGGTTGTGATGTTGGTTGTGATGATGGTTGTGATGATGGTTGTGATGATGGTTGTGGTGATGGTTGTGATGATGGTTGTGGTTGTGATGATGGTTGTGGTTGTGATGATGGTTGTGAAGATGGTTGTGATGATGGTTGTGATGATGGTTGTGATGATGGTTGTGGTTGGGATGATGGTTGTGGTGATGGTTGTGATGATGGTTGTGGTTGTGATGATGGTTGTGATGATGGTTGTGATGAGGGTTGTGATGTTGGTTGTGGTTGTGGTGATGGTTGTGATGATGGTTGTGGTTGGGATGATGGTTGTGATGATGGTTGTGATGATGGTTGTGGTTGTGATGATGGTTGTGATGATGGTTGTGGTTGTGATGATGGTTGTGAGGATGGTTGTGATGTTGGTTGTGGTTGTGGTGATGGTTGTGATGATGGTTGTGGTTGTGATGATGGTTGTGGTGATGGTTGTGATGATGGTTGTGGTGATGGTTGTGGTGATGGTTGTGGTTGTGATGATGGTTGTGATGATGGTTGTGATGATGGTTGATGTGATGATTGTGATGATGGTTGTGATGATGGATGTGATGATGGTTGTGGTTGTGATGATGGTTGTGATGATGGTTGTGATGATGGTTGTGATGATGGTTGTGATGATGGTTGTGATGATGGTTGTGGTTGTGATGATGGTTGTGATGATGGTTGTGATGATGGTTGTGATGATGGTTGTGATGATGGTTGTGATGATGGTTGTGGTTGTGATGAAGGTTGTTATGTTGGTTGTGGTTGTGATGATGGTTGTGATGATGGTTGTGGTTGTGATGAAGGTTGTTATGTTGGTTGTGGTTGTGATGATGGTTGTGATGATGGTTGTGGTTGTGATGATGGTTGTGGTGATGGTTGTGGTTGTGATGATGGTTGTGATGATGGTTGTGATGATGGTTGTGATGATGGTTGTGGTTGTGATGATAGCTGTGATGATGGTTGTGATGATGGTTGTGATGATAGCTGTGGCGATGGTTGTGGTTGTAATGATAGTTGTGGTGAATGTTGTGGTTGTGATGATGGTTGTAGTTGTGGTGATCGTTATGGTTGTGGTGATGGTTGTGGTTGTGATGATGGTAGTGATGATGGTTGTGGTTGTGATGATGGTTGTGGTTGTGATGATGGTTGTGATGATGGTTGTAATGATGGTTGTGGTTGTGATGATGGTTGTGGTTGTGATGATGGTTGTGATGATGGTTGTGGTGATAGTTGTGATGATGGTTGTGGTGATGGTTGTGGTGATGGTTGTGGTTGTGATGATGGTTGTGATGATGGTTGTGGTTGTGATGATGGTTGTGGTTGTGATGATGGTTGTGGTTGTGATGATGGTTGTGATGATGGTTGTGATGATGGTTGTGGTGATGGTTGTGGTGATGGTTGTGGTTCTGATGATGGTTGTGGTGATGGTTGTGATGATGGTTGTGGTGATGGTTGTGGTTGTGATGATGGTTGTGATGATGGTTGTGGTGATGGTTGTGATGATGGTTGTGGTGATGGTTGTGGTGATGGTTGTGGTGATGGTTGTGAAGATGGTTGTGATGATGGTTGTGATGATGGTTGTGGTGATGGTTGTGATGATGGTTGTGATGATGGTTGTGGTTGTGATGATGGTTGTGATGATGGTTGTGATGATGGTTATGATGATGGTTGTGATGATGGTTGTGATCATGGTTGTGATGATGGTTGTGGTGATGGTTGTGATGATGGTTGTGGTTGTGATGATGGTTGTGGTTGTGATGATGGTTGTGGTTGTGATGATGGTTGTGATGATGGTTGTGATGATGGTTGTGGTGATGGTTGTGGTGATGGTTGTGGTTCTGATGATGGTTGTGGTGATGGTTGTGATGATGGTTGTGGTGATGGTTGTGGTTGTGATGATGGTTGTGATGATGGTTGTGGTGATGGTTGTGATGATGGTTGTGGTGATGGTTGTGATGATGGTTGTGGTTGTGATGATGGTTGTGGTGATGGTTGTGGTGATGGTTGTGAAGATGGTTGTGATGATGGTTGTGATGATGGTTGTGGTGATGGTTGTGATGATGGTTGTGATGATGGTTGTGATGATGGTTGTGATGATGGTTGTGGTTGTGATGATGGTTGTGATGATGGTTGTGATGATGGTTGTGATGATGGTTGTGATCATGGTTGTGATGATGGTTGTGGTGATGGTTGTGGTGATGGTTGTGGTTGTGATGATGGTTGTGGTGATGGTTGTGGTTGTGATGATGGTTGTGGTTGTGATGATGGTTGTGGTGATGGTTGTGGTTGTGGTGATGGTTGTGGTTGTGATGATGGTTGTGATGATGGTTGTGATGATGGTTGTGGTGATGGTTGTTATGATGGTTGTGGTGATGGTTGTGGTGATGGTTGTGGTTGTGATGATGGTTGTGATGATGGTTGTGATGATGGTTGTGATGATGGTTGTGATGATGGTTGTGATGATGGTTGTGGTGATGGTTGTGGTTGTGATGATGGTTGTGATGATGGTTGTGATGATGGTTGTGATGATGGTTGTGATGATGGTTGTGATGATGGTTGTGATGATGGTTGTGGTGATGGTTGTGGTGATGGTTGTGGTTGTGATGATGGTTGTGATGATGGTTGTGATGATGGTTGTGATGATGGTTGTGATGATGGTTGTGGTGATGGTTGTGATGATGGTTGTGGTGATGGTTGTGGTGATGGTTGTGGTTGTGATGATGGTTGTGATGATGGTTGTGATGATGGTTGTGATGATGGTTGTGATGATGGTTGTGATGATGGTTGTGGTGATGGTTGTGGTGATGGTTGTGATGACGGATGTGATGATGGTTGTGGTGATGGTTGTGGTGATGGTTGTGATGATAGTTGTGGTTGTGATGATGGTTGTGATGATGGTTGTGATGATGGTTGTGATGATGGTTGTGATGATGGTTGTGATGATGGTTGTGATGATGGTTGTGATCATGGTTGTGATGATGGTTGTGGTGATGGTTGTGATGATGGTTGTGGTTGTGATGATGGTTGTGGTTGTGATGATGGTTGTGGTTGTGATGATGGTTGTGATGATGGTTGTGATGATGGTTGTGGTGATGGTTGTGGTGATGGTTGTGGTTCTGATGATGGTTGTGGTGATGGTTGTGATGATGGTTGTGGTGATGGTTGTGGTTGTGATGATGGTTGTGATGATGGTTGTGGTGATGGTTGTGATGATGGTTGTGGTGATGGTTGTGATGATGGTTGTGGTTGTGTTGATGGTTGTGGTGATGGTTGTGGTGATGGTTGTGAAGATGGTTGTGATGATGGTTGTGATGATGGTTGTGGTGATGGTTGTGATGATGGTTGTGATGATGGTTGTGATGATGGTTGTGATGATGGTTGTGGTTGTGATGATGGTTGTGATGATGGTTGTGATGATGGTTGTGATGATGGTTGTGATCATGGTTGTGATGATGGTTGTGGTGATGGTTGTGGTGATGGTTGTGGTTGTGATGATGGTTGTGGTGATGGTTGTGGTTGTGATGATGGTTGTGGTTGTGATGATGGTTGTGGTGATGGTTGTGGTTGTGGTGATGGTTGTGGTTGTGATGATGGTTGTGATGATGGTTGTGATGATGGTTGTGGTGATGGTTGTGATGATGGTTGTGGTGATGGTTGTGGTGATGGTTGTGGTTGTGATGATGGTTGTGATGATGGTTGTGATGATGGTTGTGATGATGGTTGTGATGATGGTTGTGATGATGGTTGTGGTGATGGTTGTGGTTGTGATGATGGTTGTGATGATGGTTGTGATGATGGTTGTGATGATGGTTGTGATGATGGTTGTGATGATGGTTGTGATGATGGTTGTGGTGATGGTTGTGGTGATGGTTGTGGTTGTGATGATGGTTGTGATGATGGTTGTGATGATGGTTGTGATGATGGTTGTGATGATGGTTGTGGTGATGGTTGTGATGATGGTTGTGGTGATGGTTGTGGTGATGGTTGTGGTTGTGATGATGGTTGTGATGATGGTTGTGATGATGGTTGTGATGATGGTTGTGATGATGGTTGTGATGATGGTTGTGGTGATGGTTGTGGTGATGGTTGTGATGATGGTTGTGATGATGGTTGTGGTGATGGTTGTGATGATGGTTGTGGTTGTGATGATGGTTGTGATGATGGTTGTGATGATGGTTGTGATGATGGTTGTGATGATGGTTGTGATGATGGTTGTGATGATGGTTGTGGTGATGGTTGTGGTGATGGTTGTGGTTGTGATGATGGTTGTGGTGATGGTTGTGGTTGTGATGATGGTTGTGGTTGTGATGATGGTTGTGGTGATGGTTGTGGTTGTGGTGATGGTTGTGGTTGTGATGATGGTTGTGATGATGGTTGTGATGATGGTTGTGGTGATGGTTGTGGTGATGGTTGTGGTTGTGATGATGGTTGTGATGATGGTTGTGATTATGGTTGTGGTGATGGTTGTGGTTGTGGTGATGGTTGTGATGATGGTTGTGATGATGGTTGTGATGATGGTTGTGGTTGTGATGATGGTTGTGATGATGGTTGTGATGATGGTTGTGATGATGGTTGTGGTGATGGTTGTGATGATGGTTGTGATGATGGTTGTGATGATGGTTGTGATGATGGTTGTGGTTGTGATGATGGTTGTGATGATGGTTGTGGTGATGGTTGTGGTTGTGATGATGGTTGTGGTTGTGATGATGGTTGTGGTTGTGGTGATGGTTGTGGTGATGGTTGTGGTTGTGATGAAGGTTGTTATGTTGGTTGTGGTTGTGATGATGGTTGTGATGATGGTTGTGATGATGGTTGTGATGATGGTTGTGATGATGGTTGTGGTTGTTGTGATGGTTGTGGTTGTTGTGATGGTTGTTGTGATGGTTGTGATGATGGTTGTGGTGATGGTTGTGGTTGTGATGATAGCTGTGGTGATGGTTGTGGTTGTGATGATGGTTGTGGTTGTGATGATGGTTGTGATAATCATTATGGTTGTGATGATAGCTGTATTGATGGTTATGGTTGTAATAATAGCTGTGAAGATGGTTGTGGTTTTGATGATGGTTGGGATGATGGTTGTGATGATGGTGATGGTGGGGATGATGGTGGTGGTAGTGATGATTCATGTAATCGCTGTGATGTTGCTTGTGATAGTTGTGATGATGGTGGTGGTGGTTGTATTGATGGCGGTGAAGGTGGTGATGGTGGCGGTGCTCGTTGTGGTGATTGTGAAGTGGTGATGATGGTTGTGATCATGTTGATGGTGGTGATGATAGTGGTAGTGGTAATGATGGTGGTGATTGTTGTGATTATAGTGGTGGTGGTAACGATGGTGCTGATGGGAGAGGTGGTGGTCGTGATGATGTTTGTGATGATGATGGTGGTGATGATGATGGATGTGTTGATGTTGATGGTGGTGATGGTGTTAATGGTGATGATGATGGTTGTGATGATGGTGATATCGGTGATGGTGATGATGGTGGTGGCTATGGTCTTGGCAGTGATGATGGTAGTGGATTTGGTGATGATTTGTGCCAGTGATGATGGTGGTTGTTGGGATGGTGGTGTTGCTTGTGATGGTTGTTGTAATGGTGGTGGCATTTATCTTGGTTGCGATGATGCTGCTGGTGATGACGAGTTATAATGTAACAACAAATATGAATGTAGAACTCACAAGATGTTGGTGTTCATAATGCCCGATTCCAAGCACCAGTGTAAAAAATGCCAGCCCAAAACTTATTATCCACACAGTGCAGATGAATACCTTGATTCGAAACCCGGTTATGTAGTTATCGTAGTGAAGTGGGTATGTTATCAAAATGTACCTGGCAGATAGTTTTAGTTTAGTTTAGTCGAAGAACCAATTTCATTGCAACACGGTTTAAACCCATACGTGCTCAGATCTTCCCCAAATTGTTTTGGAGAATGAAAGTAAAGTAGCAACAAAAAAAACAACTGTCATGCGACAGTTTTCCCATTGCTGGGGTAGTCGAGGGATTTTGAAGGCTGAGGACTACAGACCGCTTCGCCACTGCTGTCGCCACGTCGTGTGCTGGCTATGTTTGTTTATTTCACCCCAAATAGAAAAACAACATATGCCATACCGGGGATTCGAGCCGCTGCCCTCCTTGTCGGCAGGCAGGCCTCGAAACCATTCGGCAATGCGCTCCTCAAGTGAAGTAACCCTATAGCATTACTGCCGTAGGGGTGTGAGGTGTTAGCGATCTCACATTTCAAAGGCTCGGCTATATGAGGCCGGTAGACGATTTTACTTCCCGGTCTGAACCGGTACCCATTTAAGGCTGTGTCGACCCGGGAGCCATTGCGGCCTGAAAAAAACATTACCCCCTCAACTGGGGAATGAACCCAGGACAACTTAGAAGCGAAGCCAGCGCGCTAACCACAGCGCTACGCGGCTCCGATTTTGGAGAATATCGGCACAAATGGACGAGCCCCGTAGTTCCAGCTAGAATTCCTTAATAGATTGGGTAGATCTTTAGCAAAATTGTGGCCGTTAAGCCTATTCTTTTCGATTTCCAAATGCCGAGGGATTTTTCAAGTGCGCGATACTGTACACGGACGTCCGATCTCCACTACACAGAGATCCGTGGAAATATCAGAAACTCCAGTTAAAAAAACAAACTCGGTCTCCACCGCCGTGATTTCAACCTGCGATCTCCAGTACCCGAGACCGACGTCTTGCCTTGAGACCACTGAGTCCTTCACCTCCCCTCCACCAAACCACTGACAGATATGTGTAAACAACCTATACACAGGCCAGGGTGGTCCTTCTTCTTCTTCGTACGCAGTCAGACAGTAACCATTATTTTTTCGAAAAAAGTGGCGGTCATCCTGAGGCTGTCGCCACTGCCATACAGCTTGTCTTGCAGTTCCACTGGTGATGGCCACATCTGCTCTCTCTGATCCTCGTATGTCGGGCAGTTCTGCAGCAGATGTTCAGCGGTCATTTTACAAGTACCGCACGGGCATTCGTCGATACCACCTATCTTCAATTTGTTGAATAGGTGGTACCTCAGTCTATTGTGGCTAGTGCGAAGTCTGAAGACAACGACCTGCTCTCTTCGGTTCAACTGGTAATAGGCATCGTTTTTGGTGTAACCAGTATGTTCGGTTTCCCATTTGGTTATGTATCTGGCTTTGATAAGCCGTTTTGACTCTTCGTACGTCATACTAGTATCTGTTTGTGGTAGTCTTGCACCTTCTTTTGCCAGTCTGTCTGCCTCCTCGTTACCTTGGATGTTGCAGTGTGATAGAACCCACTGTACCACTACCGTTTTTGGTGCGGACTGCTGGCACAGTTTGCAGAGTGCTGCTCTTAAGTCATTAAGCTCAGTGTTTTTCTGGCTTTTTAGCGCTGTGACTACGGCGAGAGCATCTGTGAGCAGGACTATATGGCTTTCATTTTCATTTCTTCCACTGCCGCCCTCAGTGCCTCTGCCTCCGCTCTGAAATTGCTTGTGTACTTACCAGTAGCGAATGACAGTGATATTTGTCTTCCATTTGGTAGGTTCAGGAATGCTCCTGCCCCTCCGTTCTGTGTAGTGTTTGTTACAGAACCGTCGTTGTATGCATGGGTCCAGTCCATGCGTGGGTAGCTTTTCGATATGAAGCTTAAGGGTAGTATCTCTCCTTTCTTTTTCAGTCTGGCAGTTTTTGTTTCCAATATATCCTGGAAATATATCTGGAAATATATCCTGCCTCCAGGTAGGTTTTCGTACAGTAGTGATGGGTTTTGGTGTTGTTAGTGCGTTTATGGGATCTTCGTGCATCTTTGCTTTGGCTATTTCTGCAAAGTTTCTCCGCTTTAGGATCCCATTTCCCAAATTGTTCAGTCTCTGGTGCATTGGATGGTCAGTCAGTCTTCGGAGTTTCTCTGACTGCAGCTGGGCTCTGCAGTCTCTTCTATCGGTCATGGATTGCAGTTTTGAAATCTTTTGAAGTTCTACAATTGGCGTTGACTTCATGCCTCCTGTTATAACTCTCATGGATTGGTTTTGAAGTTTGCTAACTTTATCGAAGTTCGCCTTTGTTGCTGTTGTCCATGCCGCAATGCCATACTCGAGAACTGGTCTCACTCTTCCAGTGTACAGTTTCTTTAGTATGCTTTCGTCTGCTCCCCAGCTTGTGCCAGCAAGTTTCCTCATGATTGCCATTCTTTCTCTGGCTCTCATTCGGTTTCTCTCGATCTGACTTTTCCATGTCATGCGCCGATCAAATGTGACTCCCAGATAGTTTGGGTTGTCGTTTGGCTGCAGGAATTTGCCATTTAAACTTAACTTGGTATTTTGGGGTTTGATGGAAAGCGAGAATATTGTGCATGTGGTTTTCTCCTCGTTTATTTTGACCAGCCACGAGTTCCCCCACTCTTCCAGCGATGTTAGGGCCTGCTGCATCCGATTTCTTGCTATGGTGAGATTATTTTCAGAGGTCCACATAGCCAGATCGTCTGCAACCATTGAGCTATGGACTCTTCTTGGTATAGCAGAATGATTTGAAAGTATTGATTCTTTTGACAGCGTTATATTTGTGCGAAAAATCCTTCTCTGCTTTCGTTAATCTAAAAAAAAAAAAAGTATAGAAGCCGTTTGAAAAATGTAGTCGGAACTCAGAACACACGTTTCAGCTATTAACCCGGACATAAAAAGGCCTGCAAATGAAATGAATTGTTGGCCTTTTAACTAAAGAAAGTGAACAGTTCAATTGCATTTACAATCAATTTTGACTATCTTGACACTATGGTCTTCTTAGCCTTAGAGCATTTAAATAATAAAGTCGTATACATATTTGTCGAATACAGTAAAACGGATGCAGATAGACATGCTCGTATAGTCGATAAATATAATTCAATTTAAAGTGAACATTAGTGCACATCACCTGACCCTCTGGTTGTGAATACTGTCAACTTTTATTTAAATATTATTTGTGTTTATCAACGGTTAATATTTTCATGTAAATATGGATTCACAATTAAATCAATTTATCAGTGCTGGTTGCAGATGTGGAGAATTCATTCAAATTAAACGGTATGGTTTGGCTCCGTTCGTTCTCAATCTCCCGCTACCAAACCCTGAAATGGCTTAAGTAGCAGAATGTAGTCCAGAGAACGGCATGCGTTGTTTCGTAGTTTACAGCTTGATTGCGACATTTGCACCTTTCGGTCCAACACATCCGACCTCAGCAAACATTTATTGAGTACCAGGTTAGCATTCCCTCTTCGATCCCTTCTCCTTAACCAGTCTGCCCTGCTGCAGCCTGTTATCCAGGATCACCGCGTGGAGTTGTAGAAGGTTCAGATGCAGAATTTCAGGAATGGGTCAGGCGACTCGATGAAACAGCTCTTGCCTATGGTATGGAGATAAACGCTGGAAAGACCAAATTAATGACCTACAACGCTGAGGTCCTCCACAGCAAGATAAAAGCTAACGGTCAGGAACTCGAAGTCGTTGACCGTTTTAAATATCTGGTTTCGATTGTCAGTGATGAAGGATCAAAATGGGAGTTGTTGGCCAGAATAGCACAGACAATAACAGCGCTTGCACGGTTTAACAAAATCTGGCAAGATAAACGGTTAGCACTATGCACGAAAATCAGATTAATGCGTACGCTGGTCCTGTCAATATTCCTCTATGCTTGTAAGGCATGGACAGTTACAGCTGACCTTCAGTGAAGGATACAGACCTTGGAGATGAGATGTTTCCGAAGACTTTTAAGCGTCACGAACAAAGATAGAGTTACAAATGAAGAAATACGAGATAGAATTACAACAGCAATAGGACCTTTTAAAGACCTCTTAGCAACTGTCAAAAAGAAGGAAACTCGAGATCAAATGGTCTTGCAAAAACGATCCTTCACGGAAAGGTGCAAGGCAGACGACGAAGAGGTCGTCCCAAAAAGAGGTGTGAGGACAACATAAAAGAATGGACCAATCTCCGACCAGAAGAGGCACAGGCAGCGGCCGCTGACAGAGAAGGGTGGCGTGGGGTTGTGAGGATGTCTTCGTGTGTGCCCCAATGACCTCACGGGATGACCTGACCTGACCTGAGGAAATAGTAATTTCATTTTCACATTTTTTCTAATCTATTAACACAAAATATCTACAATAACATTTTCAATCGCAGACACTGTTTACTGTATAAACACACACACACACATATATAATTCATTTATTGAGATTTTATAACATTGAATATGTTGTCATTCGCTGCAACATATAATATTCTTAATGGGGGTAAGCGGTAACAAGAATGTTAAGAAAATATGTAGTAGCAAGTGCAACATATTACCTGTCAACGGATATTACACAAACATTGAGGGATGAGGCTGTGCAGACTGCTATAGTGATAGTCACCCAAGTGTAGCAGGACTCATTTCTATCATTGTCCATGTTGATAGTCTGTGCGAGGAAAGGAAGAGGGTTAACGGAACAGCGACAGTGTCGTTAATCGAGACCAGCAATGAACAACGGGGAGAGTAAGTCATGTTTTGGATATTAGATGATGTTATAGATGGTAGTGGATGTTGTAGATAGTAGTGGATGGTGTAGATAGTTGTTGATGTTGTAGATGGTAGTGGATGTTGTAGGTAGTTGTTGATGTTGTAGATGGTAGTGGATGTTGTAGATGATTGTGGATGTTGTAGGTAGTTGTTGATGTTGTAGATGGTAGTGGATGTTGTAGATGGTTGTGGATGTTGTAGGTAGTTGTTGATGTTGTAGATGGTAGTGGATGTTGTAGATGGTTGTGGATGTTGTTGATAGTTGTTGATGTTGTAGATGGTAGTGGATGTTGTAGATGGTTGTGGATGTTGTAGATAGTTGTTGATGTTGTAGATAGTTGTTGATGTTGTAGGTAGTTGTTGATGGTAGTGTATTTTGTAGATGGTAGTGGATGTTGTAGATGGTAGTGGATACTGCAGATGGTAGTGGATGTTGTAGGTAGTTGTTGATGTTGGAGGTAGTTGTTGAAGTTGTAGATGGTTGTGGTTGTTGCAGATGGTAGTTGATGGTGCAGATAGGTATTGATATTGTAGATGGTAGTGGATATTGTAGATGGTAGTGGATGTTGTAGATTAGTAGTTGTTAATAGATATTGTGTGCAAGATGCTACTTCAGTATTAATGACAACATTTGTACTATCTATTGTACTGGTTCCAATGCCAGGAAGGTCTTCACAACTTACCACTGTATGTATGCGGATGAACGTGGAGAATGTCATGACAAGTCCACTGACGCACAAGTCAGACACTGACAGAGACATAATCAAAGTGGTTGTCTTCCTATTTCTCAAGGAGGGAACGGCCAGATTGATGACCTGAAGGCAAGAATGTTAGTTTTCTTTTGACTCATGCTATTGAACGCCGTGTGGAGCTTAAGTCGTCTATTCTGCGCCAAGTGGGACGCACCGGTCAATATAAGCCCATGTCGATGCGCAATCACTCTAATGACATCTCAAATGGACAGTATCACCTTCCACCGATCGCTTCCAACACGTACAGTAGCCAGGTCACCAGTGTTGGAAGCAATCGTTGGAAGGTGATACTGTCCATTTGGCACCTTCGCCACCTATTCCATATGATTTTAACTTCATAAACATTTTTTTTATGAGTTACCCTTTCTAAAGCCTTTGCAAAAATTAGATAAATAACATTTACTGGCTCCCCTGAATCTATCATTTTTGTAACCTCCTCCATGAATTCTAATAGATTTGTTAAGCACGATCTATTTTTAGCAAACTCATGTTGACTATTTCTTATTGGATTAAATTTGCCCAAGTGCATTACACTGTTTTCTTTTATTATTGACTACAATTTTACAGACTATGCTCGTTAAACTCACCGGTCTATAATATGCTGCGTCTGATGTTTTGCCCTTTTTGAACAAAGTGATCTTTCCAATCCCCTGGAATAATTCTTTTCGAAAGTGTTAGAGAAAATAATATAGCCAATGGATTTGCTAAAATGTATCTAATTTCAAACAGCAATTGTGGAAGACTTGACCAGGACATGTATCCACTTTCAACTCCTCCAATTAAAAAGAAAACCTAAACAATTTCCTGTGTAACGCTGACTTATCTTAATCCCTCAGTATCCAATGTCCCTTTAGAAATTATCTATGCGCGCTTGGATCTTGGAGCAGTCTTCTATTGTGTAGACTGTGCCAAAGCAATGGTTGAGTAGATTAGCAGCATACCTATCGTTGAGAAGGTCTACTATATATTTCGTTCTCTACTTATAGATGGCGCCATAACTGGCTGCGAGTTTACATTTCTCTACTGTTTTGGATCATTATAGATGCCCCCAGACCACGGATTTGCCTGTGTCGTATTTCATGGGTTAGTTCTGCCGGTTCACCTTCACGAATTTGGCGTGTGGGAATTTTAGATGCTACTATGATGAGCTGAATACAACTGGGGAGAGATGCCAGACTCACTCACACGCTGAATGTTGTACATACGACCTCTTGTGGTTATCGAAAAGGCACGACAAACTGCGTTAGATGCCATCCCACCTTTCTACCCTGCGGGTTACATGTTTACGGAAAGGCTTTGGTGGTAACCCTGAGACAAAATCTGCATCCTATGCTATCTCCAGTCGTCTCGATGAATGTCTTACCACTGGCAAAAGGTGAGTGAGGTTGACAAAAGGCGCAGTTTCTTCCTCACTTTAATCCAAATCACCGCGCAAGTCACCCATTTCAGCGGACACAGAAAGAGATTCGACTTGTCCACACGGCTGAACAAAGAGAGTGGTCTTCATCACTTGTGATGGACAACTTATAGAAGAAAATAAGGTTTTGCTGTCAGTTTTGATCATTTAAGTAAGATTGATTTCAAAATCAATTATTGTGTGCCTAAATATTGAATTATGTTTCTTTTTATTTTCCTGCTTCTTTATATATTTTTCCATGTTTTATTTTTAGCTCTTCCACATTTAACAACAATTCTAGTTATCCACTTTTTACACTTGAGGTTTACCGTCTTACGTGGAACAAATTCCTCTTTTAGATTGTATAGAACTATTTTGAAATTCTCCCACTCTTTTTCAACATTTGTTAAACTGACACTATCTTTCCAGATTATGTGACACGCTGCTTCTTTCATGTTCTTAACATCTGGCTTAGAGTAGTCGTATGTTCTTGTATTTATGTTTTCTTCGATCCTTGCTATAAGGATGATCTGATCATCACTTAAACTGTTCTCTCCAACGTTTTCAATCATATATCCTCTCTTAGTTAATTTAAAGGCAGTGTGTTTTTGTTTCTGGTAGTTTCTTCAACATGCTGAATAATTGTCATTTACGCACCTGACGAACGGTTTTAATTGGACAAATTATTCTGCCATTTCCCATTTTATTCCCGGAAAGTTGAAATCCCTCACTAAGAACAACTTGCTATTTCTATGCTGCTAATCAGCATCTGAATTATTTTTTTTAACCCGATGGATACCTGTAGCCTACTCCAATAACTGTTTATTTCATCTCCGCTTTCGATTTTCATATATCTTCTCTGATAGTTATAATTAACTGAACATAATAATACACTTCCCCCTCTCTTATCCCTTTTTTCAAATTCACTATCTGCATATATCCTCACATATATCCTCCTAATATGTCTAGTAAAGTAAAGTGAAGTAACCCATAACATTACTGCCGTAGTGGTGTGTTTGTTAGCGATCTCCCATTTCAAAGGCTCGGCTTAAGAGGGCGGTAGCCATCTCCTCTCCCTCGCCGCTTTTACTTCCCGGTACTAAACTGGTACCCATTTGAGGCTGGGTCGACCCGGGAGCAGTTGCAGTCTGAAAAAAACATTGCCGCCTCAACTGGGGATTGAACCCAGGACCGCTCAGATGCAAAGCCAGCGCTCTAACCACTTCGCTACGGGGCTCCCATAATATGTCTGTGATTCTGCTCTATTACACCTGGTTTTTATTCTTCTAAACACACTTGCAATTCTTCTCTGTTATTTACTATCTTCTCACATTTGAGTTTGTTGTTTTTCCAATTACTGCTGTTGTTTTATTATAATCATTTTTGTCTTTTCCCTGACCCTTCTCTTTAACTGCATTCTGTACAACACAATGTCTTAGCCCATCATTCAGACACCTTACTATATTTAATATTTCACACAGTGATGGGATATATCTTTATCTACCGCATGCTTTCCTATCTGATTCAGATGTTAGCTTTTTCTGTTTAGAAATTTTCGTTTGTCAACTTTCACACCAATTCATTCTATGCCCATTTCTGAATACATCGCCAGTAACTTGATGCCTGTTATCCTGCTCTTTAAATAATCTGTCTCATCAGGTCGGTTTAAGATATCCACTATGCTCACCTCTCTGAACATTCTCTCTTTAAGTTTACTCATTAAACTTCTGCAGTTATTCATAACCTTTTCTGTGTTATATCTTTTTAGGTTATTTGTCTCTGCCACTATCACTATATGGCTATGTACCGTCTCCCTTATCAACTTTATTTTCTCCTCTAGCTACCGTGTCTTATATCACAGTGTCTAATCTGATCTTATCTTACCGTATATCTTTTCTCATCTCGTTTGATCGCATCTTATTCTATCTCCTATCTCCTGTTATATATTACAATCAAGTATATACATATATATATAAATACAATGAGGATACAATGCCTTGTCCTAGAGCGAGGAAGCAATCTCAGCTGAGTGTTGTGGCATGGCCGGTCTAGGAATGAATCCCCGACAGGCGAACAGATAAAGACCATACTGCATTGGAGTAACACATCGTCTCTATATCTCTGCCCGGGCTTTGTGCTAAAAGCACAATTACTATCGACTGACAAGACATATATATATATATGTATGTGTGTGTGTGTGTGTGTGTGTGTGTGTGTATGTGCATGAATGCATAAATGTGTGCACATATATCTATGTTACTCTCGGCCCAGGTGACTTGTTATTTATCTATTTAGCCTTCATACTCCATACTCTATTCAACCTGTAACATTCATGTCGATATCCTAGCACTTGTAAACAAAACCACTTACCAATACAAGAAGGTTGGAAATGATGCCAAATAGGGACAGAAAACCTTCCAGAATGACGAGCACAATGTATTTCTCGACGCGTTCATCCAATACTGAGTAGAATATATAGTTGACTTTCAAAATTGTTTCAGTGGTGTCTAGTTCCACGTCAAGTGCTCTTGACTGCAGATCGCTCATGTTATTTAGACTATCGTATATCATATCATATCATATCATATCATAACGTTAGAACATAACATGTTAGAATCAATGGTCAGAAGAAAACTGCCTCAAGATTATGAACAGATAACAAAAACATTTGATGATCGCTAAACCGGAAATGGCGTTCACAGTAGTGCGTGATACTAATCTTCGCAAGATTTTGGATTTACCACTTCTTCATCATGTCCCCTACGCTTTTGCTGTGTCATAGAGATGAGGTATTGTACCAGAGCCGGTTGATTTCATGGAGCTATGTCGCAGACGGTAAAGTAATCTGCTCTATTCCATTTCACTTTACACTCACTCTAAACAAATTAAAGTATCATTAAATATAAAGACAATACGACAGATTCTTTATTCAAGTGGCACTACCAGCTATAAATCTCTAACAACTGAAATTCTTTCTATCACACGCTATCTAAAACCTAATCGCTAAACCTAACCTTATCGATACTGTCTGTTATTTCCCGGTTCGTTCTCCTCTCCTAATCTGGCCTGCTGCGATCGAACTTTGTTGCGGATGGTCGCTGATGGTAAAGTTCGTAGGTTCTAATCCCGGGTATATCCTTCCGTGGGCTTGTTCCTCTTTGTCGGTGGTAGATCAAAGTGATCTCGACATGATCAGGATAGACTGCGTCAAATATGATCCATGGGAATACTGGAAAACTGCCCCTAGCTGCGACTGATGACTTACATTCACGTGATCGAGGTGATGTCGACGTGATAGGTGGGACTGCGCCAATATGATGAATGGGATGACTGGAAGACTGCCTCTATAAGCTACTGGGTGCTTGTAATTACGACCACTACATATGAGGGTAGTTACCTTGCTTGCTGCGTGTCTATCTCAACTGCATATCTCCGTCGCCTGCTCCCCACTGAGAGTGTTTTTCAAAAGTAATCTAATGTTCTCTCTCTGTCTCTGAATTAAAATGTTCTCTCTCTGTGGTTCTCAACTCAAATCTGCTAGGACTGCATATTTCCGTCGCCTGTTCTCCACCGAGCGTCTCTTTCCAAAGTACCTGTGTCTATGAAGTGAAATGTTCTATCTCTGAAGTGAAGTGTTCTCTCTCTGTCTCTGAAGTGAAATACTCTCTCTCTCTCTCCCTCTCTCTCTCTCTCTCTCTCTATCTGTGGTTCTCAACTCAAATCTAGCCCAAACTGCATTTCTCAGTCGCCTGCCCTCAACTAAGCGTCTCTCTCTAAGTGTAGTCGTTAATTTAATGTACCTCACGTCTCTCCACCTGGATTTATAGTTTGATCTACCTCTCCAGGTCGCGTGATTTTCAAAAGGCCACGCGTTTAGTTCGCTCGCTTTCCATTGTCTCCCATCCTGATCATACCGTTTCAAGACGACGCGGGTATGTCGGCGGCAAAAAGCCTACCCTTCTACCACCACTACCGTCCCACGTGTGGACACATGGCTGGTGTTACATCAGGTAACGTATGTTTACCTAAATTCCCACTTGCGCACTTTGAGACAAAAACGTACGTGGTTCGTTTAGGTTACTTAAATTCTGGCGGGACTGAGTTCCACTGCACTGACTCGTCCCTAGTTAAAATCTCCAGAAAAGAGAAAGAACAATGATTGTCTAAGCTCTTTCTATCTTCCTCCCAACTCTGTTAAATGGTAAAACACGTATAAACTCCTTCTATGTATTGCCCCATACAGCTAAGATCTGTTACAGCTCACGTATTTCTGGTTTGTGCTAGATACGAGGCCTGTGTTGCTGCCATGTTGAACTTTTGAAGTGTTTCCTTGATCCCTTGTATTCACCATCGCCGGAGACGATTTCTTGCTCGTAGACTTGAAAACCGTCATGTTGAATGACCTCGTTGTAGGTTGATCAAACTGCATCCATATATCAGCTGTCCATGCCACTTTATTATAAGATGTAATTTTTGTTGTTGTTTTATTTTGTTGCGTTCGCCTCATTTCTGTAATCCCCAAGGCGGTCTGTGTTGCACTGTGGTTTTTATTTTGCGCCTGTCGGCCCAGTACATCCGACTTCAGCATGCATTTTATGTAAGGGTCAGCTTCCTCCGGCATTTTCTAAGGGTTTGCTTCCCCGGGGTAACGATCGGTGCTGTGATGGGGATCGAACCCAGCACCTTCGGTTTGTGAGCCGTGCCACTTAACCACTGCGCCACGCCGTCCTCATAAGATGTTATATTATCAGTGTCAAATTTGGGTCTTATTAGATATGCACAAATATAAGATCGAGATCCGTGAGATGCGCTGTGTCCGAAGTGAAGCAGGCAAGACAAATCACGACAAAATTAGCAACAAAACAATGTCCCGTCTGTAAATCATTGGTGAGACCTAAATTGGAGTATTGTATTCAGACATTATATATTATCATTAGTATTATCATATAGACATGATCGAAAGGATACAAAGAAGAGCCACAAAAATGATCTTGGGATTTCAAAATTATAGTTATGAGGAAAGACTCATAAAAACGGTATACAGTGTCTAGAACAGAGAAGGGGGGCTGCGTGGGCTAGTGGTCAAGTGGCACGGCTCACATCTCGAATATGCTGTGTTCGATCTCCATCCCAGCACCGATCGTTACCCCGGGGAAGCAAACCCTTAGAAAATGCAAGAGGAAGCAGACCCTTACATAAAATGCATACTGAAGTCGGATGCACTGGGCCGCCATGCGCAAAATAAAAATCCCAGTGCAACACACACTGCCTTGGGGAATAGAGAAATTGAGCGACGCAAAAAAAAAAACAACAACAACAACAACAAAACAGAAGAATTCGATGAGACAAGTTTATAAATGAATTAATTGAAAAGATAAATTAGTAAACACCAATTTTGTCAAAGTACAACCAGCTACAATAACAAAAGGGCACAGCTTCAAATTATTTAAAGACAGGTCCAGATTAAATATTAGGAAACATTTTGTATAAATCAGAGCGTGGTGAATTCTTTAAATGCATTGCTACAGGATATGGTTTAGGCAGGGTCAGTTAATATATTCAAAAATGGATTCGATGATCTCAGTTAATTTTTGAATCAGTGGAGTTGCATACAGATTACGTACATTCTGTGTTTGTGCCCATCATCCCAATATGGCTGAAATACCTACGTTGCCTCCTACAGGTTTCAGGCCAGACAGTAAATACATTGATGCTTCACTTTGAAACTAATTCACTGGCAGCATTTGTACTTTCTCTTTAACATATTTTCAATTTTTCAATTATATGTAAGTTTATAATATGCATGTAAGGTTATATTTAATTTTATCACGTGATGCTATATTAAGCTACCATGTGTAAGATTGTTTTGTTGTATCATGTATTGGTGACCCTCTCGTAGGTGCACTCCAGAGCTGCATTGTGGGCTTTACATAAAAGACTTCAGGAGTAAACCCTGAGGAAAAATGTGCATCTAGTGGTACCTCCAGTCGTATTGAATACGTCTTGTCATCGGATTACGATAGCGTGTGACGAGAGAGTGGTGCGGACAAAGCCCAAATCTTTTCCACTTTAATCTCATCAAGCGCAAGGTGAAAAGCCCCAGGCGAATCTATTATAACCGATGTAGCCCTAACCATTTTCCTCAAAGTGCTGTTTTAAAATCTGACCCGAATTGTCTTTCCAGCAGAACTTACTACACACAGGTCTTGATCTTTCGTTCGTACCTATCTAACAGGGCTCCAGTGTGACGCTCTTTTTGAGAATTTGCAACTGTTTAAAACAATGCTCAAAGGATCAAGATGAGTTTCCACAACACTCAAACATGGTTACAACATCTTTATACTGATTCAGAAGACTCTGCAGAGTCCGTATACAACCAGTTTCATTTAGTTTTCCTTGCTTTAAAAACTATAAGCATCCAATCTATTCTTAAATGCATTAACTGTTCCTGCCTCCACTACTTCCTGTGGCAATGCATTCCAAGCATTAACCACTCTCTGACTAAAAAAATATTTCGTAATATATAATCTGGTCCTTTCTTTAGTTAATTTGTAGCTATGCCCTCTTGTTCTTGTAGGTGTTTGTATTTTGAAAGAACTTGTTGTAGCCTAGTTGATCCTTTCCTTTGATTATTTTATAAACCGGTATTAGTCCACCTCGAATTCTTCTCTTTTCTAGACACTGTAGGTCAGTTTTCTTTATAACTGTAATTCTGGAATCCTACTATCAGCTTTGTTCCTCTTTTTTGTTTCCTTTTAGCATATTTATATCTCCTCAACAAAAAAGGACTCCACACCCGCGTACAGTACTCCAATCTAGGTCTAAGTAATGCTTTATACAGTTTGACTATCACTTCCTTACTATGTTTAATATTTCTTTTTATCATACCTAACATTGCATTTGCCGTTTTCACTGCAACCTGGACCTGCTCACTCACTTTACCTGTATGATCTATTATAACACCTAGGTCCTTCACCTTGTCTATCATTCTAATATTTTTCTTGCTAATTTTCTAACTATGTTCCATATTAGTCCTACCCACGTGAATGACTAGATTTATCTACATTTAAACTCCATCTAATTGAAAAAAAAAGAAACTTAAGGAAAATGAAAATTAATGAACGAAATCGGAGTTAGACAGTTCAGACGTCTTGGTAATCAAAAGACATAATATCCTCATCATCATCAAGTGCCCTGACGGTTGCCAATCATCGATCTCCCCTTCTTATTATAACGCGTGGTATTTATGATTTCCCCTGTTGATACTCAGACAGCGGTTTGTTGTTCTTGTTAAAGTGATTCAATTAGATGGGTAATATGTACAGGAAAACTCATTTCTTTCATGATGTTCCACAGGTTCTGATTTTTAATGGTTTCGATGGCTTTAGTTTAATCAATGAAGCATGTGTACAGGTCTACGTTATACTCTTTACATTTGTCATAGATGTTCCTCTTATTGAATATGTAATCTCTCTGTATTTTCTATAACCTGCTTGGAATTCATGAATTTCAGATTCAAATCTCTTCTCTATCCTTCTCAATAGGATACACTTAATAGCCATTTGAACCATATAAACCCTCAGCAGCTGCTCTTTTCGATTCTTTGTCTAGAAGTTTTAGTAATCGTCCATTATTCGCTGTCATATACCGCCACAGGATAAACACAGGCTCTCAAGACTTTCACTTTTGTCGGTTGGTGCTCTGCCATAATTTCTTCAGGCTGTTCCGCCTCTGCTGCAATGGCTACTCTTCTTCTTATTTCTTTCGAGCAGTCGCCATTGTTGTCAAATCTGGAGCACAGAGATCAGGTGACGCATTTTGAATATCATGGGATCATAATACTATAGAGACCAATCCTGCCACAGCAGACTCTGTCACACCTGGGGCGCTCGGTTGTGTAGGTGTCGCGTGTTCTGCTCTAAATTTTATTTTGTGAACGGCCTGTAAAATAGTAAGTCTCATAGAACAAAATAAACCGCCGTCGCAAGTGAAACGTTACAGACTTTGCTGTACTAAGCCATAGGGGGTGTGTGATGTGAGGTGGCCAGGTCCTTTCCTCGTTACCCTTCTTCCCTAACCGTAGTTAAGTCATCCATTTACAAACGAACCCCCTATACAGCAGGGTCGACCGAAGAGACCGGCCGCGTGTATTGAATTATGTGAATTTGAAGTTCTACCGCTTTCAGGTGCTCATTGTGGGTTGTAAGGCAGATATCGTATGCATTTACCACTCTGAAGGTGTAGAATCATTGGTCGAGTGGTTAGAAAACCTGACTTCTAATGTGAAGATAAAGGTTTAAGTATGTATAAGCCTACCTTTTAAATTTTTTTTGGGGGGAGGGCGGAATTTGTGTTAAAAATCAAATCTAGAGCTGCCCACTGCAGGACTGACTATTTTGTATCAGCACTTGATAAGGGACATAACTGTGTTATTTTAATATCACTTTCCTTGTTACATCCCTTCTACCTTTCGGATGATCGCAGCTTTTCCCAGTCCATCTCAGCAAATGCCACGAGTCTATAGATACTCTTAGTTCCCGTAACTCGATGATTGTACACACTCCCTCTCCAACCTCTCATGCGTCATTTCTGTTTGACCTGCGTAGAATTTCAAAACGATACTTCTTCTTCCTCGTTCGTCTTAAGACTTCGTCTTCACTGACCCTAACGAAGGCAGTAGTCGAATTGAGGCACCGTGCATTTCCGTACAGTTACTCGTGGAAGGACACTGGATGTTGCCAAATTCTCCTTCTTTTATCGGTATGCGATGGGCAGGACTGCATAATGTGTTCTGCCGTCATGGAGGCTGTATAGTAGGGCTGTGTCGTAGTGCCAATATGAACTTATTGTGCAGATGACATATCAGTCCGTTGAGTCCTGTACGTAGCCGGAGAATGATCATCCGATCTCGTCTGGAGAATTGGTGGTAGGCATCGTTTTATATTTGGTAAGTGCGGTCTTTTTTCCATTGTGCTCTGTGTGTGGCCCTCATGGCTGCTTTTGTCTTATCTCGTATATGATTTCTGTATCACTTTGCTGCAGCATTCCTCCCTCTCTGGTCAGCCTGTCCGCCTCCTGGAATGTTGCAGTGAGCTGGTATCCATTGGACTGCTTTGAAGCACTGGGACAGGCGTTCAAGCGAGTCTGCCAGAGCACCGAGCTCATTTTTGTGCTGGTTCTTGAGCACCATTAACACTGCGAGGGCGTCTGTGAGAGGGACAACTTGGTTTTCTGCCTGCTCTTTCTGGTCTCTCAGGGTTTCAGCTGCTTGTCTCAGGGCACTGACGTTGTTACATCGACTCCAAGTGGCAAACTATGCGGTGTATACTTCGCTTTCAGTTTTATAGTGATGCCTCCTTCACCGCTTTAAATGTAATTTTTTGCTGAGCCATCTGTACAGGCATGTGTCCAGGCTACAAAATGTGGTTTAATGCTCTGTGTGTGCATATCGTCAGAACGTCATTTTTAGCTACCAGTTTAGTTGAATTAGGAAGCTGCTTGACCTAAGGGAGAGACGTCCTTCTCACACTCCCAACGTAGCCGGTTCGAATCCCTCTTGTGTAAGTTTGGCAGGTTTCCTTTCGCCCCTCCACGTACGGAAAGTAATGGCAACCTACCGTACCGAATACTTTGTCCAGAAACTTACAACCAAATAGGTTGACGGTTGTAAGAAGCGACGTTCTGAAAAGAACATACTACTTGCTTTTAGTTCAATTTAGTTCAAGTGCCAGCTCCCAATTGAAGGTCGGCTGAATTGGATCTCTAACGTCCTCTGGCTCTTGGTGTGATGGTGCAAAACGCCAAGTCTTTTTTTGTCTATCTCTTTATTTCAACTTTAAAAAAAAATACTCTTCAATCGGCTAACACACCCCGAGGAGCGGGGAAGTGCCACATCAGAAAATGAAAGAAAGAAACAGGCAAACAACCAAATCCCCTATATTTGGACACCAGGTGCAGTGGACAAGATTCAGAACTAGACGACGTTTCTAAGAGTCAATAAAGCCGTTACAGACTAGTCCCTGAGAACACCGCATGGTCAAGGGCAATGAACTGGCTCGAGCTGAGTGACGAACCTGCGCACGGGCACTATTTGACTTACACCAACATGGAAGCCACTGAACAGACTCCGAGCTGACATGTCATAGACCGGGAAGAACTTAAAAGGATGAGGATACAGGGAAGATGAGACATGCTACTGTGGAGCAGCAAGACCCAGACCATCTGATGATCTTGCTAAGCCTGATAGAAACATGCAAAATGGAGGACATGTTGAAGAGGAATGACAAGGCAGTCTTCGTGACTAAACAATGCAAACATGATGTCTGATGTGGTGTCCAGGACAGGGCAAGTAAGTACCCTCTACTTTTCTCAGTAAGTTGTAGTAGTAGTAGTAGTAGTAGCAATAGTAGTATTAGTAGTAGTAATAGTAGTAGTAGTAGTAATAGCCTCAGTAGTAATAGTAGTAGTAGCAGTAGTAGTAGCAGTAATAGTATTAGCAGTAATAGTAGTAGTAGTAGTAATAGCATCAGTAGTAATAGTAGTAGAAGTAGCAGTAGTAACAGTAGTAGTAGTAGTAGCAGCAGTAGTAATAGTAGTAATAGTAGTAGCAGTAGTAGCAGCAGTAGTAGTAGCAATAGTAGTAGTAGTAGTAGTAATAATAGTAGTAGTAATAGCAGTAGTAGCATCAGTAGTAATAATAGTAGTAGTAATAGCAGTAGTAGCATCAGCAGTAGTAATAGTAGTAATAATAACAGTAGCAGTAGTGGTAGTAGTAGTAGTAGTAGCAGCAATGGCAGTAGTAGTAGTAGTAGTAATAGTAGTGGCAGCAGTAGCAACAGTAGTAGAAGTAGTAGTAGTAGCAGCAGTAGCAGCTGTAGTAGTAGTAGTAATAGTAATAATAAAAATAGTCGTAGTAGTTGCAGCAGTAGTACTAGCAGTAGTATCTTCAGTAGCAACAACATCAGTAGTAAAAGCAGTAAATGCAGTAGTAGTAGTAGTAGTAGAATGAGTAGTAGTAGTAGTAGTAGCAGTAGTAGTAGTAGTAATAGTAGTAGTAGTAGTAGAAAAAGTATAAGGAATAGTAATAGTAGTAGTAGTAGTAGTAGAAATAGTATAAGTAATAGTAATAGTAGTAGTAGTAGTAGTAGTAGTAGTAGTAGTAGTAGTAGTAATAATAATATCTTGTGATATAATCAATATACAGTGAAACCCCGCCATTCGCCCCTTGTCTACTCGTACATGTGGGCATTCGTTCAATATCTCCGAATTAAATTCAAAATCACATCCGTATATATGCTAGGAATTCGGACCATACATCATGCACGTGGTCCGTCACGACCAAAGAGTTTTACTAGAATATAGAGATGGATTATTCGTAAATATATGCGTTGCATGTCCTGAGACTGAGGCTGAACGGAAGGCTGATGTAGTGATCGATGTGATTGTGTCCTTGGGGTAGTCCAATGGTTTGAAGTTGGACGTGGAGCGTGTCAAGGACTTAGTAGAAGATCACAGGAATGAACTGCACCGAGAGAAGCAACAAGAAGTGACCGAGGACATTCTTGAGAGGACACGAGTAAAGTGAGTAATGAAGGAGCTGTGGTACTATTGAAAGAAAACATCTCGTACAGTGATCCCTGAGTCCAGCAGCTGGCCGTCCTGTAAGGCAAAATGGCCGATTAACTGTGAATGAAAATGCCGCACCTGAACATCAGTAAATCAGTCAAGGTTTAGCACGCCACATCATCCATGATGTGCTACAGTACCACAAAGTGATTGTAAGGAAGGGTGTGGGGTGAGTGCCGCGACAGCTTACACCAGAATTAAAGAAAAAAAACGACGCGTTGATGTCTGCCAGGATTATTTGCGACGCTATGAAACAGAAGGTGAGAGTTTCCTAGCAAGAATTGTTTCTGGAGATGAAATCTGTGTCCACTACCAGGAGCTACAATCTTAGAGAGCGAGCAAGGAATTGCGACATATCTCACCACCGAAACCTAAAAAGTTTCGCACTCAGCATTCTGTAAAGAAGGTTACGCTGGCTCTCTTATGCAATGAACGAGACGTTATTTAGAGAACCAGATGCCCAGGGAGAATACTGTCACCAGAGACTTGTATACCGATTATCTCATGAATTATCTTCGACCCGAAATCAAATCTAAACGACGCTGACTTCTGAGTAAAATTGTCCTTTCTCAACATGACAATGCTGGACCCCATACTGTCGCTGCAACCATCGAGGACCTCCGCTGTCAGTGTCTACCACATCCGCCGTACTCACCAGACCTAACATGAGTGTTGACACAGGCGACAAAGAGCATGCTGTTCTACAGGAATCCATACATGGGTGATGGCAGACTTGTATCCAACGCAATGGTGACTAGGTCGACAAATTATAGTTGTTTCCCTTTTTCTGAATACATTTACAAAATAAATATATTTCAGGTTTCCATTTCAAGCCCCCTCGTAAATACATTTTCAGGTACATTTATTAGTTTTATAGCTTTTATTTATGATTTTATGCATAAAGTATTATTAAATAACAATTATCTGGGGATTTGGAATGTATTAGTTCAAATTACATTATTTATTTGTCGATAAATTGATTCGGCGTCCGTACATACAGCAATTGTGTACGAATAGAGAGTTCCCACTGTGTACCGTGTGCATGCTATGTTATCAGCTAATTATCGACTGTTCAACTACGTTATCGTGTAGCATGTCCATTGCAGAACGTCGCTGTCACAAAAGCTGATCTGTAAGATTCTCGATCTCTGGCTTGAACTCCCGCTGTTATTAATAGGACCTCTCTGATGTCTCGTGTCCATCTTCTCCTCGGTCTGCCTCATCCACTCTTTCCATGTACCATACCCTCCTGTATCGTTCTCTTCAAGCCATTATTTCACATCCGTACGTTGCCATATGGAAGCTACTACTTAATATATTAAATAGCGGCAAAGATGGCGCCCTACCGGCTGCGGGTCTACATTGCTCTGGTGTTTTAGTTTATTATGGATGCCACCATAATCCATAATCAATTTTCATGACAAATGAAGAGTCATCGCGGGAGCTACGGTGTTCGTGTTCTGTCGTCGATGTCTTCAGTGGATGGCATAAAGATAAGTGGACGCAAAAGGAGAGGAAAGGGTGATAAGAGGAGAGAGAGAAAGAAGAGGGCTGGAAAGAGAAGAAAGGCAGATAGACTCGATCTGAAAAATGTACACGTTGGCTACTGGAACTGTCGCAGCGCCACCCAACGAGAAGCTATCCTTCAAAAACTGGTACCCGACTTCGATATTCCTATGATCCAGGAGACCAACTTGAAGGAGAATATAACTATCAAGGGCCTAGTATATAAGTGCTACACAAAACCATGTGGGACTGGTAGGAGGGGGCTGGCAATGTCTGTCAAGCATGAACTACCACACACATTGATAGATACGAGTGCTACACCAACCCATGTGGGACTGGTAGGCAGGGGCTGGCCCTGTATGTCAAGCATGAACTACCACACACATTGATGGATACGAGTGCTACACCAACCCATGTGGGACTGGTAGGCAGGGGCTGGCCATGTATGTCAAGCATGAACTACCACACACATTGATGGATACGAGTGCTACACCAACCCATGTGGGACTGGTAGGCAGGGGCTGGCCATGTATGTCAAGCATGAACTACCACACACATTGATAGATACGAGTGCCAGTACATCCGAAGGCGTCGAACTACAAGGGATTAAAACGACAATCAAAAACCAGGATTGGAGAATGTATAATCTATATGCTCATGTCGACCTCCTGGTGGAGGAAATAAATTGAGATTTTTTGAGTGAATTATCAGACCAAGAAGTGCCTCATCGCTGGCGACTTCAACGCTAGTTCCAAGGAAATCCTACTGAAAATAGGCAGGGGATTGCGTTGAGTCAGGCACTTCTCAACACAAACCTCACACATGAATGATGGGCGTCCAACAAGGCTGGCAACTCGGCCTGGTGACACAGATGGGGTCATTGACCTGGCTCTAGTATCCAGTGAAGCCTCTCCCTCTACACACTGGGACGTGTTGGGGGCACAGGATAGCGATCATCTGCCATGTGTCGTCTTAATTGCAAAAGGCAAAGCCACCAGACCCAGAAAACCTAGACATGTGTTCAGCTACAAGGAAGATGAACAAAATAACGCATTAAACAAACTCCGTCAGACCGTCGCGCGCATGCCCACCAAAACGGCTTTCGTTCAGCCACCATAGTGGAATCCAATTGTGGAAATAGCGTGGATAAATAAGGAGATGGCAATAAAAGCGTGGCGGAAAATCAGAAAGAGAAGGCCGATGGATAAGGGTGAGGTTGCTAACTTGAGCTAACAAAAATGTTCTGCCATTAATTGTTTCAAGGCCGTGGCAAGGGAATCCAAAAGTGAGAGATGGGAGGAATTAATATCAGGCGTAGGGAATGATAACACCCTACAGAAGTTCTGGCACATGCATCGACAGATGAATGGAAAGGATACAAGCCAGCTAATTCCCACTGTGCACGAATCCACAGGAAATCCCATGAGGACAGAGGCAGGAAAAGGTACAACATTATTTAACCGATATGTAGGTCAAACAGACAAAGGGGACAGAGATGCTCGGCAGGAGATTCGGTAAGACGTTCTGCAACCAAGGAGGTGACTTATATAGACCTAATGAACAAGGCAGCAGTAGAATGCGTTTTACGTTCCAGCAAGAATACTTTACCAGGCCCTGATGAAATACAGTACTGCCACCTCAGGGAGCTAGATGAGACAGATATGGGCAATGTGGTGCAGGATTTCAATACCAGCATAGAGAAGGCATCAGTGCCTGAGGACTGGCTGCATAGTTATCTACAGCCTCTACCTACACCTGACAAGGATTCTACGCTCCTCAGCAGCTATAGAATCATCACCCTACAAAATGTATATGGCAAACTGCTTGAGAAAATAGTGGCAAGAAAATTAGTGTTTTTTTTGGAGCGTGAGCGTATTCTACCAGATCCACTGGGCAGCTACAGACCTAAGAAGGAGACCTGGGGTAATGCCGGTACTTGTCCCATATGATGTGTACGAGGGATTCCAACATCGGCAAGAGACAGTCACCGTTGCGTTCGACCTCGAGGATGCCTACAACAGCGTCGATTTTGGTACACTACTGATGTGCTGTTTGAAGGACTGCGGAATAAACCCGTGGCTCGTTAGCCGGACATCAGCTGCCCTAATGGAGAGAACAGTTGCACTTCGCCTGGGTTCTTGGACCTCAGAGCCAATGCGGATATGTCCAGGATTGCCCCAGGGATCGCCACTTTCACTGGTGCTGTTCAACATTTACACATTAAAAGTGGCCATCATGCAACCTACACAGCCGGGGCGGACGTTGACATTCGCAGATGATATCCTCGTCGACAGGACTGGTTCTGATAGGGGTGAAATGGTTAGGGGTATTCAAGACACCTTGCAAGCAATCTCAAAGTGGTGTGGACACTCCAGTGCACATATTAATCCGAACAAGGCCGGTGTGATGTGGTGTTCATTGAACAACTGCATCGTGCAAGACAACCTCCCTGGCATCACATTTGATGGCTGTGTCATAGACAGAAGCGACAGGTTGAAATATCTCGGAATAACATTTGACCGCAGCCTGTCATACAAGTACCACGTCAACGAAACTATACAAAGATGCAAGAGGGGACTGGGTGCACTCAAGACAATGGTTGCTGCCAACTTGGAACAACTGCTGCTATTCATACTCTATCGCCAGTTGATTCTCTCGGAAATTGATTATGGATTGAGTATACTCACCTTATCAAGATCACAGTGTGAACGTCTGGAACGAATCCAAAATGAAGGAATGCGGCTCGTGTTGGGTTGCACCAGAGATGCCCCGATAATAAAGATGAGGTACATGCTGGGACTGCCGTCAGTAACATCCAGGCATAAAGTGGCACAGGCTACAGCTTATATGAGAGTCATAGCAGACAACAGGCACCCGCTGTACAATAACACTGCGTACAACAGGCACCCGCTGTACAATAACACTGCGGACAACAGGCACCCGCTGTACAATAACACTGCGGACAACAGGCACCCGCTGTACAATAACACTGCGGACATCAGGCACCCGCTGTACAATAACACTGCGTACAACAGGCACCCGCTGTACAATAACACTGCGGACAACAGGCACCCGCTGTACAATAACACTGCGGACATCAAGGGAACCAGAATCACAAGAGAGATGTCATGGATGGCACAGGCAGAACGTACTATAGGAGAGGGGACTGCAGTCAAGATGATGGTCAAGGGAGAGGAATTGGTCCACACTGGGGATACACAGGCAGAACGTACTATAGGAGAGGGGACTGCAGTCAAGATGATGGTCAAGGGAGAGGAATTGGTCCACACTGGGGATACACTAACAGAGTACCACACGGTCATCATAACCATGGGCAGTGAATGTAGGAAGGGGCGAAATAGCCAGACAAAGCTCGAAGTCAACCAGCTGATAGGCGCCAACACGCATGAAAGTGATACCATCATATACACTGATGGGTCGGTGCAAAGTGGTGGAACATCAGGCTGGGGTTTCTCGGCTAGAATAAAAGACCGGATCGTTGCTTAACGAAGTGGCGCATACGAGACTACAACATCAAGATGGAGAATGGAGATGGAGGCGGTGACAGAAGCTCTGAGGTGGCTGTCTGAGACATCTTCAATAGGAGCAGTCATCGTGTCAGACTCCCAAACACTACTTCGGAAGGTGCAGAATGGATGGCTACGACATGAGTGGATAGCAGGGCTGGAGACCTCAAAACTCCAGGGACGGGTGTGGATCTACTGTCCTGGTCATGCCGGGGTTCCGGGCAACGAACGAGCTGTTTTTCTTTGGCGTCACACACACCCATAACAGGCACAGCGGACATGGATAAAGGTGACATAGTGAAGGTTATAAAAGGACCACATGCTGGAGAACGACACTGTTTTGGGTGAGTCTGCAAGGTACAGGCTGCGGCACTTTGGAATCAAATTAGGATTCAGTGGATCAGAGAATCTGAGAGGACGAAACAGGAAGGTGTACAACCAACAGACTACAGGCACCATCAGCATCCACACTTTGCGCCATCTGCTGAGAGAAATTTAGCACCTATGGGTATGCCCGGAGTGCAGTGAAGTCGACTCCTAGTACAGAACAAAACACAATAGGATGCTACCAGGCCACGGAATTGTCTGGAATTCCCACTAGTCGACGACGTACACTAGTGTTCACTCAAATGTGTCGATGTTTTCCATTTGGGCTGGTTAATTCGTTGGTGTCTTTGTGTTGTCTTCCCTTCCATTTTCCTGGCCTGGACATCGGTTATATGAATTAGCACTAGGCTTAAACCTGTCTCGTATTTTTACGGTCAAGTTCACACGGCTGACCTTCACGAGATGGGCGCCCTTCGTCCTAGCTGCAAACAGCGTTGGTTTTGGTGTCACTGAAATTTAGACACGGTTCGGGAAAGATGCCATACGATCTCATGCGGTTATGGGAAAGGCACGACACACAACGAAAGATGTCACCCCTCTCCGCTACCTTGCTGGACACCTATTTACGGGAAAGGCTTCGAAAGTAAACCATGAGGCAAAATCTTTCTCCAGTCGCCTCCATAAAGTCTTGCCACAGGCCAAAGGTAGCTCAGGACCAGAGTGTGAGGTTGACAAAAGGCGCAGTGACTTCCTCACTTTAATCTAAATCACAGCACAAGTCATCCACTTCAGTGGACACAGCAAGAGAAAAGACTCTCCCTACGGCTGAACAAAGAGAGAGGACTTCATCGCGTGTAATAGACGAACATCATTTAATTAATCAGAGTCCGCTCGCTACATTTAGAGTCAATGTTTTAGTCATATTTAGGTCGCCGAGTACAACACCTCGCAGGTGAAAACCACATCAGACTGCAGTACATTGGTTCGCACATTTCTGTGAGCTGTCCCGCACGCGCTTGAATGGGATCGGAGAGTAAACAAGGGGTATGACGTCATAGCAGAATGTAGCAGCCGCCTACACTTCCCCTCTCAATTCCGTTGTTATGGTTACTCTGTATCTGTGTCTAACTGGGTGGTTCGTGCGGGTTTCCTTCAGAGAAGACATGGGTGTTTTTAATTAGCAGATGATATGACTTTTACTGAATAATATGCAAAGGACGACTAATGTCTCGTCAGGCAAAATATATTGATCAGACATGTTCGTCTCTCACTTTGGCTTCCTCGCAACCCTTCCGGGAAACGGGCTGTTTTCATTGCAGCCTGGCTAACAAGGTGAGGGATCGATGTGATCCCGTAGTAATGAGCGACATGCAGATGAAACCAAGCGTAGCACAACAGCCTGAAGGACCCAGGTTCACCTTTATCAGCACGCTCGGGATGTGAGGAAAGCTACTACAACCCACCACTTGAAGACCTTTTCAGGGCACACAAAAGAGTAAACTTATTATGTGTATTTGAAACAACAACTGAATAATATATGGAAGTCACTCACTCTCTCTCTCTTTCTTTCACTCTCTCTCTCTTTCCCTGACTCTCTCTCTCTTTCACTCTCTCTCTTTTTCTTTCACTCTCTCTCTCTAACTCTCTCTCTCTCACTCTTTTCTCTCTACTGTCTTTCAGCGACAGAGACAGAACTATCAATTCTCCAGTTGGATCGTCCCTGCGCCTCTCTGTAGTTCGTGCATGTCCCTTGTCCCATGTTTGCACCCTCCCTTGTGATTGTCCTGCATGTAGTCTCTCTAATCATGTCGTAAGTGGCGACTAACTGTATGACATGGCATAACACAGGCCATGGCAAGGTGGTTTGACAAGGGCAGCGTTAAAGGCGCCTACTTCGGCGGGTCTACTTTGCTCTAGTGTTTGAGTCTATTAAGATTAGACTCGCTTATCGGTTAACCACCCTCCGCGGTACTTGTCCTAACGTAGCGGGGTAATAAGCTGCTCGTTCCTAGCCCGCTGAGCAGGAAATCCTCCTGCCGGCTACATCCAGCTCTCGCCAGAGCTCAGCCCCTGTGGAAGTACAGGTCGACAAAGACTAATACTATGATTCAGTTAGTAGACTCTTTCAGTCACGACTGACTATAGTAGCGCCTTTCAGTCATTGATAACTCTATAGTAGCCTCTTTCAGTCATTGATGACTATAGTAGCCTCTTTCAGTCATTGATAACTCTATAGTAGCCTCTTTCAGTCATTGATAACTCTATAGTAGCCTCTTTCAGTCATTGATGACTATAGTAGCCCCTTTCAGTCATTGATAACTCTATAGTAGCCTCTTTCAGTCATTGATAACTCTATAGTAGCCTCTTTTAGTCATGACTGACTATAGTAGCCCCTTTCAGTCATGACTGACTATAGTAGCCCCTTTCAGTGATTGATGACTATAGTAGCCCCTTTCAGTGATTGATGACTATAGTAGCCTCTTTCAGTCATTGATGACTATAGTAGCCTCTTTCAGTCATTGATGACTATAGTAGCCTTTTTCAGTCATTGCTGACTATAGGATCAAATGACTTGCAGTGGGAAACAAATAAAAACACAACAAAATGTATAATTAGCTTTTGTTATCCTTCTCTTTGCGGGGTTGTCGTCTGACTTCTCTGTGTTAACTTAACTTAACGTCTTTATACTGGTTTAGAAGACCCTGCAGAGTCTGTATACAACCAGTTACATTTACATCACCTTGCTCTAAAAGCTATGCGCATCCAGTTTATTCTTAAATGTATTAACTGTCCCCGCCTCCACTACCTCCCCTGGCAATGCCGTCCAAGCAGACACCACTCTCTGACTAAAAAAATATTTCCTAATATCTAATCTGCACCTCTATTTAGTCAGCTTGTAGCTATGCCCTCGTGTTATTTGTGAAGGGCTGTATTTAAAAAAAATACTTGTTATAGTCTTATTTATCCATTCCTCTGATCATCTTATAAACCTGTATTAAGTCACCACGAATTCTTCTCCCTTCGAGACACTGTAGGCCGGTTTTTCTGAGTCGTTCCTCATAACTGTAATTCTGGAATCCCACTATCATCTTTGTCGCTCTTTTTGGTATTCTTTCCAGCATGTTTATATCCCCTCTATGATAAGGACTCCACACCTGGACACAGTACTCCAATCTAGGTCTAACTAAAGCTTTATACAGTTTGACGATCACTTCTTTGATCCTATGTTTAATATTTCTTTTTATCATACCTAACATTGCATTTGCCTTTTTTACTGCTACCTTAACTTGCTCACTCACCTTTTCTGTATGATCTATTATAACCCCTAGGTCCCTTTCCTTATCTATCTTTCTAATATTGTTTTCTCCCATTCTGTAATTATGTTCCATATTGGATCTACCCATGTGGATGACTGTACATTTATCTACATTAAACTCCATTTGCCAGATTACAGACCATTCTCGAATTTTATCTAAATCCGACATCAATATATCCACTTCCGCTTTAGATGAGACACTACTGCATAGTTTTGTGTCATCAGCAAATTTTGCAATCATGGATCCCATTTCAATGTCCAAATCATTTATATATATCGAGAACAAAATTGGTCCCAAAACTGAGCCCTGTGGCACACCACTTTTCACTTCACACCACTCAGAGTACTCCTTATTTATGCCCACCCTGTGCCTTCTTCCCGTTAACCAATTTTCAATGCATTTGGCAACTTCCCCACCTATTCCATGTGATTTTAACTTTCGAAATAATATTTGATGAGGTACTCTATCAAAGGCCTTTGCAAAGTCTAGATAAATAACGTCCACTGGCTCCCTTTTATCTATGATTTTAGTAACCTCCTCCATGAATTCTAATATATTTGTGTTGCAAGAGCTTCGCTTCACCAAGCGTGAGCTGGCCATTCAGGGTACATCTCCACCTGGATCGGTCTGCAGCTTCGTCTTCCCAAGATGTCAGATTTATGTCCAGGGCCTTCATATCATGATTGTACACATATTTGAACCTCATCTGTGGTCGGCCGACTGTTCTAGTGCCATTCGCCAACTGTCCATAGAGCATATCTTTGGTAATGCGGCCATCTTCCATGCGACGAACATGACCAAGCCACCGTAGTCTTTGCTGCCTCAGTAGAGTGTACATGCTTGAAAGATCAGTGTGAGAGTGTACATCTGCATTTGTCACTCTGTCCCTCCATGTAATTCCAAGAATGGATCGCAGGCGCCCTAGATGGAAGGTGTTAAGCCTGTGCTCTTGTTTGGCATAATTTGTCCAAGTCACTCTGCCATTTAGAAGAATGCTTACAACACACAAATTGTATACCATGGCCTTGGTTTTAATTGTACGTTTCTGGTTTGTCCAAACACGCGTTGTGAGGCGTGCAAATGTAGCATCAGCTTTGTGAATGCCTAAGAGTCTCTCTGTGTCTAAACCGCTTCCTTTTCCCCATACAGTTCCCCATAATCGTCTATTATTGTACACCGGGAGCACGTTCCCAGTGTACGCCTAACGTTTCTTCCTGATGACATAAGAAACATCATTGTGGTCGGATTGCAGTCGTATTTGCTGATTAGCCTTGAATTCTTTCTAGCCAATGCCCAGTTCAAAACTGTAGTAAAAGAGGTGGCGGTGGCAACTTCTGGGTATGTGAAGTGCCAGAAGAAAAGGTGGATAAGTAACAACACATGGGATAAAAATCCTTGAAAGGAAAACAGCAAAATGTATTATCTCATCACAGCAAAAACACCCTCCGCGAGGAAGGAATGTGTAAACCACGCTAAATAAATCAGTCAAAGTACAAGTTCGCAGATATTCTAAATGAAGAGCAAGTAAATGTATGCTGCTGGCAAGAAACGCATCTCAATAAAGATATAGCCTTCAAAATTAGAGGATACCAGTGCTATAGGTCTGACCGACAAGACAGGCAGAAGGGTGGAATACTGACACTTGTGAGAAATAGCATCAATGCTTATCAGCAGGAAGTATATATGGAGGGGGCAGAATACCAGATGATGCATCTCAAGACAGAAAGTACAGAATTCCACCTTCTAAATTATTACTGTCCGAGTGATCGTCCACTGGAACTGAATACGATTGCAACAAAGGAAAGACTGATTGTGTGTGGAGACTTCAATAGCCACTCACAGAGCTGGGGCTATGATCAAATTGATGGGACGGGTGAGGAGCTAGAAAACTGGCAGGATGACAATGGACTTATCCTGATTAACCAGCCAACAGACCCACCGACCTTCTACTCGAGATCATGGCACACCACTTCTACACCAGATTTGGCATTCCACTCACCATGCATGGAATGAAACATTACACGCATTGTAGGGAAACAACTTGGAGGTAGTGACCACAGACCAGTATTTCTAACTATTGAAAATGAATATGTCAAGGAAAGTAGTACCCTGCCTCGGTGGAATTACAGGAAGGCAGACTGGTCAATGTACCAGCGTTGGTCTAGTGTGCTGACTAGAAATCTAACAACAGATGAAGACATAAATAAGGTAGTCGATAATTTCAGCGGATGCATACTACAGGCTGCCCATGAAACAATACCTAGAAGGGCCCGCAAACAATATAGCCCATACTGGAATAGGGAATTAGAACAACTGCAAAACGAGGTAGAAACATCTAGAAAGCCAGCAGAGATTAGTCCATGTCTAGAACACCACAAAAAATATCAACATGCTAAGGCCAAATTTCAAAGGGAAAAGTTGCAGGCTAGAAGAAGAAGTTGAAGGGAGAAAACAGAGTCTCTGAACTTTGAAAAGGATACTAGGAAACTGTGGAGGTTGGTAAAACAACTTAATGATGAGGGTGCACAGAGAAACACAAAGATTACATTAAACAAAGATGGAAACATCCTCACAGGCAAACAAGCCACTGATTACTTTGCGGACTCTTTTGCAAAAGATAGCAACATTGAAGTAGACAGAGAGAAACAACAAAGTGTTCGTGAGGAACGACAAAATACAGAGCGAGATGGTGCCATGCCCGAAGTTATGGAGACACCAATCATATACAAAGAACTGGAGTTTGCAATATCCAAACTGAAAATGAGAAAGTCGCCAGGAACAGACGGATTGTCCAATGAGATGATCAAGAACTTGGGAACAGCAGCAAAAACAAAGCTGCTTCAGATCTTCAAAATTTGTTGGACATCAGGTACAGTCCCACAGACCTGGAGAGAAGCAATCATGATACCACTCTCAAAACCAGGGAAAGACAGTTCCGTGGTATCCAGTTATAGACCAATCAGCCTCACAAGCTGCATATGTAAAACAATGGAACGTATCATCAACCTAAGGCTCCAGTGGTATCTTGAGAGCCAAAACCTTCTTGTGCCACAACAGGCAGGATTTAGGAAATGCAACTCCACTGAAGACCAGGCAACATACCTCTCACAAGAGATCGAGGACGCATTCCAGGACAAGAAATTAGTATTAGCAGCATGGATAGACTTAAGGAAAGCTTTTAATAAGGCTTGGAAAGAAGGACTTTTAAAGAAACTGAGAAATAATGGAGTGATGGGTAGGATGTACAAATGGATAAAAGCATACTTACATAACAGAAGAGCCAGAGTTCAACTAGATGGTCTCAAGAGTAAGAAAATTCTACTGCGTCATGGTATGCCTCAGGGGGGGGGGGGGGGGGGGGTTCTTTCCCCTACACTTTTCATAGTCTTCATCAATGACTTGATTGCTGAGCTACCACAAGGAACAAAAGTTGCAATGTATGCAGATGACTTGGTAATATGGTGTGTAAATGAGCAAGCAACAGTGGCCACCAGAATGCTGCAAAAAGCTATTGATGCCTTGACCTCATGGACAAACAGATGGTGTGTAAACATTAACACCGAAAAATGTAGCACTACGCTTTTCACCCTCTCCCCAAAATAAAAAGCTGGAGTTATCAAGATAAATGGAGAACACCTCAAAGAAGATAAACAACCCACCTATCTTGGAGTTACATTTGATGATACGTTGACATGGAGGGAACACGTCAACAGGGCAGCCAAAAAAAGCCAGGAGGAAGTTAGCCATCCTGAGAAAATTAAGTGGAACCACATCGGGTGCTAGTGGAAAAATACTTAACAAAGTTTACCAACAAGGTATACGGCCACATCTGGAATATGGGTCAGCAGCGTGGTGCCCCGCAGCAAACACTACCCTAAAAGAGGTGGATAAGGTGCAAAATCAGGCACTTAGGGTCATTACAGGAGCAATGAAATCAACACCTATTGTGGAGATGGAGAAAATGGGAAGGATACAAGCACTAAGAGAGCGCAGAGACACAAAGGTATTAACACAGGCAGAAAGGTTCCACTGCATGCCGAGCCATCCAATGAAAGACAGATTTCAAAATTTAGCAATGGGAAGACTGAAAAGAAGTAGTTTTATGCATCAGGCGAAACGACTTCGCAGGCAAATTATGGATCTACCTGAAGTTGACATCGCCCTAAAGTCTGTGCCAGAACAAACCCCTTGGAGAGAGGAGCACGGACTATCAGTATGCATTCAAACAAAAGTGAAATGAATATTAGACAAGGAGGAACAGAACAGTGTACAACGTAGGATAGTGATCCTCAATTTCCTGGATGAAGAATACCCACAAGACCTCTGGATCAGAGTATACACAGATGGGTCAGCACAGAATGCAGTAAAGAATGGTGGAGCGGGAGTGTACATAGAATACCCAAACAACATTAGGGATACAGTCAAAGTACCAACTGGGAAATTCTGTCATATATATGATGCAGAAATACAGGCAATCAAGGTGGCAACTGAGAAACTGTTGAACACCAATGTCGGTCCACAACCTGTAGTATTTCTTACAGATGCACAATCAGCACTCCAAGCACTTAAATTTGAGAAACTGCCAGATCTACAGGCTCTACTGTCTGAACTGAGCAACCAGCGCAAGATTGTCATGCAGTGGATACCTTATCATTGTGGAATACCAGTAAACGAGACAGCAGATCGACTGGCAAAGGCGGGTGCTGCAGACGAGCAACCAGATGTGCCAGTTACATACCAACAGAAGATAAGGATGATCAAATCAATCAGAAAGCCACCAACAGTAACACCAGATGATTACCATAACATGAACAGACAAGAGCAAACTGTTGTGTTGCGCCTTAGAACAGGACACAACCGACTCCGGAGCCACATGTACACAAAAATGAAGATTGGCAACTCAGCCATGTGTACATGCGGACAGGCGCCCTAGACAGCAGAGCACATACTGCAAAACTGCCCCGAATATGATATACAGAGAAAATCTCACTGGCCCATAGAAACAACACTGGAAGAGAAACTTTATGGACCTGTGTGTGAACTACAAAAGACAGTGAAGTTTATACAAGAGACAACATTGCAGATATAGACAATATTTTAAAGTGAACGAAAGAAGAAGACAAGCTCGCAGAAACCAGAGACAGTTTATCAATGACCTGGCAATGACCGCTGCGATGAAGATGCTGCGAAAAGGGAAGTAAGAAACCTGTTTACCAGATTACAAGACAAGTGTTTAATAAACATCTCCATCAAAGACACACAGGGTTGTCTCATTGCTACAGAAGTTGGATAGATGCGACGTTGGACGGCAAACTTCGCAGAAGCGCTAAATAGGCCACAACCAGCAATTACATCTGACTTCGATATGGAAATCCAGGAAAATAAGGACTAATAATTATTTTAACATTATTTAATTTCAGTATCAAGTCTGTACTCTTGTGCGGATCAGAAAATTGGAAAACGAGAAAGGTAATACATAGACAACGTTAGTCGTTCGGAAATAAATATCTACAGATAATAATGGAAATAGGCTGACAAGACACGATGAGAAACGAAGACGTATGAGAAATGAACACATACACGCACGAACGCACGCAAGTAATCACGCACACACGCACGCACGCACCTACCCACCCACCCACCCATCCACGCACGTACGCACGCACACACACACACACACACAAACCAGTGGAACCTCTTCTGCGTTCAAGATTTTTGGTCATGCTAGATCTGTAATCCCGTAGCTATGACGAAGTCCACATTGCTCTCCAGATATGTAGATCTCGTAGCTATGACGAAGTCCACATTGCTCTCCAGATATGTAGATCTCGTAGCTATGACGAAGTCCACATTGCTCTCCAGATATGTAGATCTCGTAGCTATGACGAAGTCCACATTGCTCTCCAGGATCTGTAGTCCCGTAGCTATGACGAAGTCCACATTGCTCTCCAGGATCTGTAGTCCCGTAGCTATGACGAAGTATACATTGCTCTCCAGAGCCGGGTAGCAGTGGCCTCACTGTTTCTGCATCACCTCGACTCCCTCTCATCAAGTTTCGCATCGTAGGTCTCTGTATGTTGGGCTGTCCTGTAGGATATGTTCGGGGGTCTGGACTAAGGCATTGTAGGTCTCTGTATGCTGGGCTGTCCTGTAGGATTTGTTCGGCGGTCTGGACTAAGACATTGTAGGTCTCTGTATGTTGGGCTGTCCTCTAGGATATGTTCGGGGGTCTGGACTAAGGCATTGTAGGTCTCTGCATGCTGGGCTGTCCTGTAGGATGTGCTCGGGGGTCTGGACTCAGGTTCCATATGGGCACTCACTTGTATGTGACATCTTGAGCCAAGGTAGGTGGCCAAATAGTCTCCACTGGTCTGTTCTCATACGAAAGGTGATTGGTCTGTTGGTGTCTGCGGTGCTGGTGGATTGGGTCTATTGCTCACTTATATGTCTGTCTTCTATTCTGAGTTGTACTGGTTGGTGGATTGGGACAGGTCTATTGCTCACGTCTTTGACTGTCTTCCGTTCTGAGTTGTACTGGTTGTGGGTGATAGTGTATGCCTCACTGTAAGACACTGTGTGGATACAATGCTTCACCTTGTCATCTGCGTTAGATAGAGCATCAGCTCTCGTTCTCTTTGATTTCACAATGGAAGGGTAGCCAATGAGGAACCCCTGTTGAGGACCAGTAACGCTATAGATCAAACGTAGGAAATGGGGTTGGAAAAGACACGCTACGGAAAGCACACTTACGCGTGACCAGACAGGCCCTAACATGGAATCCACAGGGGCAGAGGAAAAGAGGTAGATAATAAAACACCAGGAGAAGAGACTGACGCATAGTTTCCAGAGCAAGGAAAACTTAAAGAAACTGGTTGTATACAGACACTGCGGAGTCTTCTAAAGCAGAATAAAGACTTTAAGTTTAACATAAGCTCGATCTCCAATGCTAATGTACCGCATACCACGTGTGATAAACACGAGAGCTTCCACATTCTCTCCTGGCCGCTTTACTAACTTGTTTCAGTACAACCTTTCTACAAATGATTCTTATCAGCAAACGTCACATTCCATATGAAAGACCAAACCTCAGGTCTGCGATATTTAGATACATGCGCGAGAGCTGGGAGGTAGTGCGAGCCGTGGATATAAATGGAATTGTTTTTTTTTAATGTACCCAACATTGCAGCCAACTATTTCCCTCGATTGAAGCATCCAGTCATCTTATTTGTTACATCTACCTGCTCATCCCACCTCTCCTTGAAATGCCAGAAATAAACTCATCTTCGCGAAGCCAAGAAAGCTCGAATACCTCATTATTTGGTCTCAGAAGCCCGTGTCTGTAAAATCTCATAGCTCAGTGCTATGTAGTAAACTGCATTGACAAGGTGAAACACTCATTGATTGAACAGCTGCAGGAAAAATAGCCAGCGGGATTTCTCTTGTATGGTGATCGTTTCCTATTCGACATCGATCTCCTATTGATGTTATCTGGATGATATTGAGCTCAAGATAGAAAGAATATTGATAAGATAGACGCGAGGGAGCTTAAATACTGGGTGTATCGATTTAAGGTGAGATACATGTGTTTGGCTTGTTTGCTCTTTTGTAATGTATCTGTTTTGATTGTTCTGTGTCTAGACGAATACGCATTCGGAACAGTAGGAAACTGTTATCGCAATAATGATCATTTTATGTTATACAGAACCGACAGCACTGCACGCCAGGCAGACCCATAAATGCAAAGTTTGGTGGGTTTCGAGAGGACTGTGTGGATTATAGAGAGGAGTAACCTTATGGACACTGCCTCAGTGATAGCATAATGTAGACGTCTATCTCTCCAAGATAGAAGGGCTTCCAAACCTTTCCTTCTTCTTGGGGGACTCAGTGGTCTCGAGGTATTGTGTCCGTCTCGGGTGCTGGAGGTCGCAGATTCGAATCACGGAGGAGAGCAGGATTTTTCTTCACGTTCAGGTGAAAATTACCCTGATCTTTGAGTAATGAGATCGGACTCCCGTGTTCAATGTCAAGCCCGTTAAAAATCCCTTGGCAGTTGGAAATCGAAAAGAGTAGGGTCTAACGGCCGCTGCCCGGACACAATTCAAAATTCTTGCTAAAAATCTAACCAAAAGTTATTTGTACCTTCCCCCAGGTGGTGTGTTAAGAGCAGGTAGAGATGGCACCTAACTGGCTGCAAGTCTACGTAGCTATGGTGTTGGGTCTATTAAACCACCCTCCAAGAAACTGGTTGTATACAGACTCTGAAAAGTCTTCTAAACCAGTACAAAGACGTTAAGTTATTTTTCTTCTTCTTCGACGTTCGACCGGCAAAGCATAGTCTTTTTCGTGAACCTCACCTGGCTAGAAACATATTATAATTTGATAAAATAATAATAATTTTAAAATGCTGGTCTTTGACTTATCCAATACCAGGGATAAGGGTCTCGGCCTCTCCTTTAGCCTATTCCACGATATTAGATGTACATGTGTTAGTTTAGCCTCTTTCACGAACTTAGATGTACATGTGTTAGTTTAGCCTCTTTCACGAATTTAGATGTACATGTGTTAGTTTAACCTCTTTCACGAACTTAGATGTACATGTGTTAGTTTAGCCTCTTTCACGAATTTAGATTTACAAGTTTTATTTTAACCTCTTTCACGAACTTAGATGTACATGTTTTATTTTAACCTTTTTCACGAATTTAGATGTATATGTTTTATTTTAACCTTTTCCACGAATTTAGATGTACATGTTTTATTTTAACCTCTTTCACGAACTTAGATGTACATGTTTTATTTTAACCTCTTTCACGAACTTAGATGTACATGTTTTATTCAGTTTCGTGACTTGTAATTTTCTGCCAATCTTTGATATTAACATTTCGATTACATCGACTTGATCCGATTTTAGCACAACAATTTTGGAACCGGTTTGTCTCTCCTCATTGTTCGGTAATCTTTTCTTAGCCAGTCAGCATGATTGCAGTCTGTTTCCAGGGCCGTCACTTGGAGGCGGAATGTGTCTTCTAAGTTATTGATCACTGACCACGATACAAGCTGCCAGCTATGATTCTGGCTGCTGTTAGCTCATTCTGCATCTCCAGCCCAGACTACCTTTCAGAGATGGACTGATAGTTCGAGAACAATTAGTAATCTTTGAGATACATAGAATGAAAGAGTGGACGACCCTTCTTACATGAGATCGGCGGGAAAGACGCGATATTGTTGTTGTGGAATAGCAGAGGGCAATTAAAGCAAACATGATTAACCCTAACGGCACCTATTGAGACAAGGAAGATTATTCAATAGCATTGTAGTGAGGGGTGGATTGGGAACCGTTTTAACACATGCATGTAGTTGTGATGTTCTGTATTTGATAAGGGGGGAAGTCTAATTTATTTGGATCGAATTCGGACTATATTCCATAGTCGTCCGTGTTGAATAATGAAAGACTTGACCAGTTCTGACATTTTTGAGGTGCCTGGCTGATTTTTGCAGTCTATATTGTTCATTACAGTCAAATGAAGTAGTACCCCTTAGATCCCGATTCACCTGAAGTCACATGTCACATATCAACTATTTCGTGTTATTTAACTAAAGTTGATTTCTAAACAAAAGCTGCATCTTTAAATTTAAAAAATCATAAGTAATGACTTTTGTTTTTGCTAGCCTGTTATTGTTCTGCACATTAAGACTAACACATTGTAAATTACGCTGGACTGTAAAGGGTTAACTCATTTCTCTCTTGTGGAAAAGTGCTTCAGTCATCTGGCGGTCCGTCGTTCGAATTCAGTGCTGCCAATGTCTTTACTGTCTTTTCTGTTTGTTCGTTGTGTATGTTACCCGAGTGCAAACATTCTTTGCTTACAACTCACTGCCTGGACGTTTCCCTATCTTTCCTTTATTACCACGTCACTTAATTGAAGCTACCACTGTTTATTGTTTGGCTACTTGCGACACAATCATTTAACGCCTGTATGGTATGTGGCTGATAATAAAAGAAAAATCAGGAAGTAATTGAGGCTATACATTTGTCTGGATCGAAATCGGATTCTTACAAACACTGCCGACAGTTGCCAACACACTGTACGGAGAAGTGAAACAACTGAAGAAGACCGGTATTTATATAAGAATGGCGTTGGGCTGCCAAGAGCAGACTTGCTCAGCAGCTGTGTGATAACAACAACAACAACAACAACAGCAACAACAAATCAGACTATATTCCCTAGTCGCAAGTGTTACACGACGAAATGCTTTGCCAGTTGTAACAGTTTGGGGGGAGTCCCGCTGGTCTAGATCTTTAACTCATTTCTCTTTTGTGGCAAGGTGCTTCCATCATCTGTAGTTCCGGTGTTCAAATTCAGTACTGCCCATAACTTCACTTTATTTTCTGTTGTTTGTTATGTATATCAGTCGAGTGTAGATAGATATCTGTTATGGGATCGTTGTCACTAATAAACAATGTAGCATACCCTACTGTTTGCCCTGGCCGTTATTCTAACTTAGTACATTATCACACTCATCCACATCATTCATGACCATACTCAGTAAATGACATATCACACAGCAGGTGACATATTTATTATATAATACTCATACCAGAAAAATGAGTAGTGAAATTACAAACACAATACAATACATATCATCTTAACTAAGTATTCTATTATTATATATGTTAATATACATATTAACTAGATGACATTTTAAGCATTAGTTCTTGATAGAACTCCCATTTATCTAAAACCCGGTTCTATTGCCTACTCACATCACACATACATATATTTAACTGCATCCTCAACACACCTTATCAAAAACTTCCTCACTCAAATCCCCTCAGTCGGGCGATCTGGACATACCTCGTTCACAATGTGCCCTTATTACAACACACGTTCAGATTATCTATTAATACAAAACTCGCACACCTATTTGAGCGATCCTGTTCTATCCCTAACATTCGACAACAGTCTATCAATCGCTCCTCTATCTAAGTCGGTGAGCTAAACCAGACTCCTATCTACATTCACTCTCTCGCTCTCCTCTCCTCTCCATCCAGCCTCTCTCATCCAGACTCCTGAGCTAAACTTTGACTCTGTGTTATATACACTAAAGCAGTATCAAAGCTGACCAATGGATCTAGGAGGATGGCTCTACTCAGTCGCCATTGGAATGAAATACTTTGCACATATGTCACTCATCTATAGCAGCCAGCTCCGTTGCCAATCCGTCTGTCACTCATTCTCCCACTACCCAAATCGGAAGGCCAGTGGTCAGCTCCTACCTGTCCACATTTCTTGCCACAACTCTGTTTTCCTTTGTTGAGACGGTGAGTGACCTTGACACGCATTCAGGTACCTTTGTTATCAGCAACCACATCACCCCTGTCCTAAACTCTCTGCTCCGGCGGGACCTGTTACAACATTTTTTGTGTATTTGAACTAAAATAACGGTTGTGTGCTGATGATCAGGTCACGTCATCCCGTAACCGGTGAGGTCGTTGGGGCCCACATGAAGACATCCTCACAACTCCATGGCACCCTTTCTCTGTCAGCGGCCGCTGCCTGTGCCCTTTCTGGTCGGAGATTGGTCCATTCTTTCATGTTGTCCTCCCACTTCATTTTGGGACAGCCTCTTCGTCGTCTGCCTTGCACATTTCCGTGCAGGATCGTATTTGCAAGGCTATTTGATCTCGAAATGTGACCGTACCAAGCGAGTTTCCTTCTTTTGACAGTTGCCAAGAGGTCTCCAAAAGGCTCTATTGTTGTTATAATTCTATCTCGTCTTTCCTCATTTCCTATGATGATCAGTAGAACTCCTGGACCACTCAAGATGTCTAAATGATATTGCTTAACAGGTACATGGGGTCAAGTATTTGGGCAGTATTTTTTCCACAGACGGTAGGATCAACAGGGAAATTGAGACTAGGTGTCAGAAAGCATCCGCGGTGACTTATCAGCTGTCTCCACTGCTTAGACACTCTAGCATTAGTTTGGCAACAAAGCAACAGCTGATAAACAGTATATTTATGCTGATTCTGTTCTACCAGTGCCAGACATGGATTCTGTCAAAGGCGCGCGAAAGCAGAATTTCGACTTGTGAAATGAAGTGTTTGAGGAAGGTCATCGGTGTTACCAGAAGAGACAGAATGCGGAATGACGACATTCGAAGTATGGATGGTCGGCACTACGTCTTGCGTCGAATACATTTCCAGGCAGGTAATAAGTTGGTTTGGTCACATATCATGAGAACGCACTCTCATCATCTTCCACTGGTGGCTTACAATCCTGGAAGATCTGGCTACAGGGCAAGGGGTCTGCCGTGAGATAGGTGGATATATGACATTAGAGTGATTGTGCAGCGACACGGGCTCTCATTCACCGACGCAACGCATTTGATGCAGGATAGACGACTTAAGCTCCCAACGACGCTAAACGGCACAAGTGGAAAGAAAACTTACTAAACCTACTAACTATTTCCTCATTTGTAACTCGATCTTTGTACGTGACATTTAAAAGTCTTCGGAAACATCTCATCTCCAAGGCATGTATCCTTCGTTGAAGGTCATCTTTAACTGTTCATATCTCACAAGCATAGAGGAATTTGACAGGACCAGTGTACGCATTAATCTGATTTTCGTGCTTAGTGCTAACCGTTTATCTTGAAATATTGTGTTAAGCCGTGCAAGCGCCGCTATTGTCTGTGCTATTCTGTCAAAAACCTCACATATTGATCCTTCATCACTGACAATCGAACCCAGATATTTAAAACGGTCAACCACTTCAAGATCCTGGCCATTAGCGATTATCCTACTGTTGAAGCCCTCGGCGTTGTTGGTCATTAATTATGTCTTTCCAGCGTTTATCTCCATACAATAGTCAAGAGATGTTTCATCGAGCCTTCTGACCAATTCCTGGAGTTCTGCTTCTGAACCCGCCAACCCGTCAATATCATCTGCAAAACGAAGGTAGGTAATCGTTCGGCCCCCTATCTTGATAGTACCAACGTGACCTCCAAGGGCATCACTCATAATTCCCTCAAGGAATGTATTGCAAAGAGTTGGAGAGAGTGTACGCCCCTGTCTCACACCAACTGGTGTGCGAAACCAGTCCCCTCGCCTCCCATTCACAAGAACGTATAAATCTCCTATCTCTATTCTATTTCTACTATAAATCTCCTATTTCTATTATATCTCTTCTATTTCTACTAAAATCTCTTATCTCTATTATATTTCTTCTATCTTTATATCTCTTATCGCTATTATAATTCTTCAATTCGGGGCCCCCAACTGAGGAAGAAATAATAGGTCCACTGCATTTACATGCATATCGTATAGAAATACTAAAGAGAGATGTGCATGGGAATAGCAATTTCAAATTGTAAAACAAAAGGGCTACACAAATCACAACTTTAAGAGCACGCAAAGTGCATTGGCGCATGATTTCTGGTGATAGAAATATGTAGCGAGGCCATGTGCTCCTGCTGGAGCGAAAACAGACAAGATGAAAATTATGTATCCTTATATATTTCTCTCTCTCATTCACTCTCTCTCTCTCTCTCTCTATATATATATATATATATATATATATACATGATGTGAGTTAACGAAACAATATGCACCTAACCTGGTCTTGGAAGATTTTTGTTAACTCACGTCATTCTTTAAACATCGGTGTCCAGTTCTTCACTGTTGTCTTCAATACACTTTTGTCACCATACACTGCCTGCATTCTCCTATGAATATCCACTGGTCAACATCCTTCAGCTGTTAGAAACCAATTCACCGTTCGCTGATAAACTGTGGACGGATTCCGTATCAGCCCTGCCATGTTTTCAATGGTATGCGGGGAAAACTATGAGTCGCAGGATAATGACATTTTGCAAGCTGGATGGTTGGTATGTGCTGTTTACAACAGAAGTGATGTCATAATGCGCATCGTACGCATGTTCACCTGTTGCAGTTTAGTCCGGTTTCGTTTGAACACAGGTCTATTGCTCACTGTTATGACTGTCTTCCGTTCTGAGTTGTACTGGTTGTGGATGATAGTGTATGCCTCACTGTAAGACACTGTGTGGAATCAAATGCTTCACCTTGTCATCTGCGTTAGATAGAGCATCAGCTATCGTTCGCTTTGATTTCACAATGGAAGGGTAGCCAATGAGGAACACCTGTTGAGGACCAATAACGCTATATATCAAACGTAGGAAATGGGGTTGGAAAAGACACATGCTACGGAAAGCACACTTACGCGTGACCAGACAGGCCCTGACATGGAATCCACAGGGGCAGAGGAAAAGAGGTAGATAATAAAATACCAGAAGAGACTGAAAACTTACTCCTGTTCATGAACCTCAGGTGAGAGAGACAGCAAGAACAGCTCAGGGTTCAACATGTTGGAGAAGGGTTGGCAATGGCCTGTGCCCGGTTAAGGAGCGACTGGCATTGAAGTGAAGTGAAGTGAAGATAATGGGAAAGTACACAAATAACTTACCAGGGTTTAAAAGGGGAGAAAAAGAACAATTATGCTGTTACCTACAGGGTTGTTGTATTAAAGTCACACGTTTGAAAAAAAATATTATATAAATATATAAACACACTGGTTACATTTATACATACATAGTGTCCACCAAAACATAATATTGACACTTTTTGGACGTTAATTATTCGTACATAAATAAGTATGATCTTTTTTTATGTGCCATACGTCAAAGCTAAAGGCGTTCACAATGACCGCCATTGACAGCAACACAGCGACGCAGTGTAACAGATCGACATACATCAGATATAGCTTCCATGGGAAGCCACTCTCAAAACTCGGAAGGCCTATCTGGTGTCGTCCTCATTCGTAGCTTGAAGCAACCTGGGAATGTAGAACGTACTTTGATTGCACTTAAATGCGATAGACACTTGATTTGCTTACACTTCACTCAAGCGAAGCGTGCCCTATGAACTTCGGTGGGGATCTTGTGAAATCTGCAGCATCGCCTCCTTACTTTGTCTTTTGTTTTTTTCCTCTTCCTGTAGTATCGTTCCTTTTTTACATCACAAACAATTGTTTCCCTCTAGTATCGCGTGATCTCGTATTTGTTGCACGTGACGATAGCGCAGTATCGAACACTGCTCAAATTAAAATTGTTTGCCTCTGCCATTTTGTATAGTACACTTATGCCGGACTTAAACTAAAATCACAATACAAACAGTCCAAACAGCTTATCTTTAATATGTTCTCTGAAATTAACGTGGAAATAGTGAAAACATTATTTTTGCAAATGTGCTTTTCTCCAGACTGCAGCCCCTTGTAATGAGGCATCGTCACCCCCCCCCCCCCCAACAGTCAGGGTGCACAGCTCTCGCTCTACCATTGACGACATTCTCGCCTTCCGCCTCCTCACAGAACTGCAGCACGAGTTTAACCACCCTCTCCACGTCGCCTACGTTGACCTACGGACTGCCTTTGATTCTGTGTAGACAGACACGCCCTGTGATGGCCTACAATGCGTGGGTATCCCAGGCACCCTGCTGATCCTAATTGAGGAGCTTAATAGTCACAGAGGAGATCTCACAGAGGAGTCCTTCACATCATCTGGTATCCGATAGGGCTGCGTCCTCGCCCCCGCACTTTTCTCTTGCGCCATGGACTGGATCCTCAGTCTTCTGCACACAACCCAGTGGTCCTCGTCGGCGACTCCCAGGTAAAAGATCTCGTCTACGCTAAGGAAGGCCTCCTAGAAATACTGGATCGATCGGCTATCCACCTGGACTTGCACATTTCCTGGACGAAGACGAAAATCCGAAACCTTAGCATGGGCACCACTGTTCTGAGCATCACCGTGAACGACAGCCCTGTTGCAGCCACCGAGGACTTCGTCTACCTCGGCAGCAGACAGTCCTCTCACCTACGCAGCAGCCACGACATCATCCGTAGGATAGGCTTAGCGGCTTCATCCATGCACTCACTCCACAGAGTCTGGTCCCAGTAAAAGCTCTCCATGGAGACCAGGCTGCGTATTTACTCCTCCCGCATTGTCCCCATTCTCCTGTACGGCTCCGAGTCCTGG
>JAVGWX010000006.1:61473924-61678180 GCA_036924085.1 Ariolimax columbianus
TGTTTTCTTTGATTATTGACTCTAACAATGTACAGACTATGCTCGTTAAACTCACCGGTCTATAATTTGCTGGATCTGATTTTTTGAATAAGGAAGGGGATTACTCCTGCATCTTTCCAATCCCGTGGAACAATCCCTTTTGTAAGTGATTGAGAACATAATATAGCCAATGGTTTTGCTAGTTGGTCTAGTTGCTTGTTGGTCATACAGCAATTTTGGATGAATACCATCTTGACATGGACATTTATCCACTTTCAACTCCTCCAATCTTTAAAAAACCATTTCCTCTGTAATACAGATTTATCTTAATCCTGCTGTATCCATGTCCCTTTGAAAAATATCTATATTTGCTTCTTATCGGCTGCAGGTCTAACATTGCTCTGGTATTTTACTTCATTATGGATGTCGTCAGGCCATGGGATATATCTGGAATTCACACTAGTCGACAACTTACACTTGTGTTCACGGAAATGTGTTCTTTTGCATTTGGACTAGTTAATTCGTTCATTTTTGTGTGTTTTCTTCCCTCCGATTATCCTGGCCTGGACATCGGCTATATGAATTAGTACTACAGTTAAACCTGTGTTGTATTTTCACGGTCTAGTTCACATGGCTGAACTTCATGAGATTGGTGCACTTTGCCAATGCTGGAGGCAGCGTCGGTTTTGGTGCAACTATCGGATGTGTCGGACCGATGGGTGCAAATATCGCAGTCAAACTGTAAACTAATGACACAACGCATTCTTTTATCCGGACTACATCCTACTACTTGCAAAGTCCTGTTCAGGGCTTGGTATTGGGAGATTGAGAATGAACGCAGAAGAAGACACGGTTATAATGAATCAGAACACGTCGCCCAGTAGAGATGTCCAACACTCACACGCTGAGTGATATCTCTATGACCTCTTGTGGTTATGGTAACGGCAAAACACTGATAAATGTCATCCACCCTCCACTGCTTTGCAGGATACCTGATTACGGGAAAGGCTTCGGGAGTAAACCCTGAGGAAAAATCTGCATCCTGTGATAGCTCAAGTTAAATAGTTAAAAAACTGTCCACACGACGAACATCATCGGAATTCCATTTATCTGTCCTCGGGGGAAGACAAGGTCTAGTTCATCTGACATGAACTGTTAACAAGTTGATTGTATGGCGGGTCTCATCTTATGTATGATGGGGGGGGACCATGGGTGTCTTGGCTTCCCACTGTGATACATATTCTCTTAGCCAGACTACACTGGTGCAGCCTGGAGGTGGAAAAGAATCTTGGTCAGCACTGTTTGCTGACCCTTATGCAAGCAGTGTTTTGCATCTCCGGCCAATTGACATTTATCGCAGAGTGCAGGCAGTGTATGGGGAACAAAGTGGACAACAATGTTTAAAGAAGGTGAGGTAACGAAATATCTTCCGAGACCAGGTCAGCCGCATATTGTTGCGTCAGAAGATGCCTATCGCCAAAATTGATGCAGCAATTCGGGTGGACCATCGCCGAAGCTTACGTTTGCCACACTTTTGTCACCATACACACTGCCTGCATTCTGTGATGAATGTCAACTGGTTGATATCCTTCAGCTGTTAGAAACAGAATCGCTGATCAACTCTGAGTGGATTCAGTATCATACCCGCCATGTTTTCAACGGTCTGCTGAGGAAACAAGTCGTGAGGATAAGGACATTTTGCAAACTTGACGGTTGATATGTGCTGTTTACATCAGAAGTTACGTCATCATGCGTATGTTCACTTGGTGCACTTAGGTCCGGTTTCATTTGAACACGCCTCGTATTTATGGGGCTACCTCTTTTACTTAATCAAACCCAGTCGGCCACTCATGTGTCATGTACCATCTACAGATGCTAGAAATGAAGCACTCTGCAGTTTGGGTAGTGGTTTGTGAGAGGGTTTGTCACTTTTAGAACTGGTCTGTGGCATGACTGATTAAAGCGTCTGATTCTCACAGCAAAGGTATCGGGGAATTCCTTGTTTGAGAAACAAAAAGGAGTTTGAGCTGTAAAATGTTGAGATATGCTACCTAAGCAAGAACTCAGTTCAGTCAGTTCATCCCGTAACCCATCAGGTCATTAGGGCACACTTGAAAACACTCCCAAGATCCCGCACCATTTTCCTCTATCTGCCACCGCCTGTCATATCTCACCGAGACGAAGGCTTTGACCACTCAGTAGCAATTTCAGAGTGGAGGCAGAGGCACTGAGGGCTGCAGTAGAAGAAATGGTGACATGCAAAAGAAATGAAAGCCATATAGTCCTGTTTACAGATGCCCTGGCCATAGTCACAGCACTAAAAAGCCAGAAAAATACTTAATGATTTAAGAGCAGTACTCTATTAACTATGCCAGCAGTTCGCACCAAAAAGAGTAGTGGTACAGTGGGTTCCATCCCATTGTAACATCCAAGGCAACGAGGAGGCAGACAGACTGGCAAAAGAAGGTGCAAGACTACCACAACCAGATACTAGTGTGACATACGAAGAGTCAAAAAGGCTTATTAGAGCTAGATACATGACCAAATGGGAAACAGAACATACTGGCTACACAAAAAACGATGCCTGTTACCAGTTGAACAGAAGAGAGCAGGTCGTGGTCTTCAGACTTCGCACTGGCCACAATAGACTGAGGAACCACCTATTCAATAAATTGAAGATAGGTGGCACTGACGAATGCATGTGCGGTACTGGGAAAATGACCGCTGAACATCTGCCCGACATACGAGGATGAGAGAAAGCAGATGTGGGCAACACTAGACAAGCTCTATGGCAGTGTCGACAGCCTTAGGATGACCGCTGCTTTTTTCGAAAAATTTAAGGTTGACGTCTGACAGCGTACGAAGAAGAAGACCACTCAGTGATGTTGTCCACCCATCTCTTCCTTGGACGTCCTCGCCCTCTCTGTCCCGGTACGGAACCAAAGAGTATCGAGTTGGTAATTCCGCTAGACCTCACGACGTGCCTGCACCAGACCATCTTTCGTCTTTTGATTGTTGTGAACAGATCTTCAAAAGGGCCAATAGCATTTTCAACTCTGTCGTATTTCTACGTTCGTGACACGATCTTTATATGTAACATTTAGGAATGTTCTATAGCACCTCATTTCCATTGCATGTATTCTGCCCTGGATATCTGCTGTAATGGTCCAGGTCTCGCAGGAATACAGAAATATCGACAGCACCAAAGAGCGTATTAGTCTAACTCTTATGCTGAGGGTGAGCCGCTTGTCTTGCCATATAGGTTTCTGCCGAGTAAGCGCAGCTGTTAGTACAATTCTTGCAATGACCTCTGGCTGCGATCCCTCTTTACTGATCAATGATCCCAGATATTTGAAATGTTGTACCACCTCAAGTTCCTGCCCATTTGCCTCTATTACAGATTTAAACCCCTCTATGTTATTAGTCGTAAGCTTTGTTTTATCTGCACTTATTTCCAGACCAAAGCTCTGGGCCGCTCTATCCAATCTACCAATCAACTCCTAGAGTTCCTTTTCTGTGCCTGCCAACTGCAAATTGGAAGTTTGTGATAAGCCTGTCACTTATTTTAACCATGCCAACATGTCCTTCTAAGGTCGTCTCCATTATTCTCTCCAAGAATATATTGAAGAGTGTTGGGGAGAGTATGCAGCCTTGTCTCACACCCACCGTCGTGTGGAACCAATCGCCTAGCGTTCCCTCTACCGAGACTGTGCTTGTCGCCTGCTCATAAAGGATTGCAATTACCCTCACAATATTACTGTTGAACATAATGCTTCATTGTTATTATCCACCCCTACAGCCTTCCCTTTCTTCAGCATTTTCACGCCTTCATTTACTTCTTCCCTTGTTATCATTTGATTTTCCTCTAACAGACTCACTTCAGGAGACATTGCATTTCTCGGGTCACATCGGCCTTCATGCTTATATAGTTCACAACAGTACTCTGTCCAGCGCTTACGAATGTCTTGAGCTTCTGTGAGATATTTCCCACTCTTGTCCTGGATCGTTGTATTTCGACTTTGTACAGGCCTTACTAAGTTCTTGACTATTTTATTAGCAAGAACTGGACTCATGAAAATCCAGATAGATATGCAAAAGAGGTGGAGGAATCTTTCTCACACTAAAGAACCCTTTTGTTCTACTGCTCTTGCCGTACGGCGTTGCAGAGAGGAGGTATGCGTAGACAAGGTGGTTACAACCACCTGTACACCCAAGTGCTTGCAGTAGTAATGGTCAGGGCTTGACAAATTGAAGGGTGTCTCACCAGTCAGCAAGATCGGACTACGGTCATGCAATTTATTTAAACAAATTTGGTTGGTTAGTTGATTATTGATCCAGCAGGCTATGGGTTCCTGCCCTTTGGCCCAATGCCATATTTTTTTGTTGGCCTTATTTCTCCAATCCTCCCCAAGGCGGTGTGGTTTTTATTTTGCGTCTGTCGGCCCAGTGCATCCAACTTCAGCATGCATTTTTATGTAAGGATCTGCTTCCTCTTGCATTTTTTAAGGGTTTGCTTCCCAGGGGCAACGGCCGGTGCTGTGATGGGGATCAAACCCAACACCTTCTGGTTGTGAGCCGTGTCACTTAACCACTAGCCCACGCCATTCCCCAATGCCATATAGCGGTATCTGAAAATGTTTGTAAGCTGTTGTTTAGTTCCGTACAAAGTGTTCCATTTGTCTCGGAGGAAGAAGCTCTTTCCTAACACCGACAAGCACCAGACATTCAAAAAGATGATGTTCAACAGTTTCATAGGGATGTGTGCACAGCAGGCACTCTGGAGTATGTTCTGGTTGGAGTCTGTTCAAGTGACTTAAGTTCCACGTGTTTGAGTGCGAAGTTGGAAAATGGTGCTTTGGTATCTCCTTTTCTGGAGGTTGATGTTGTCTTTGGAACTTGGGATGGCCATATGTTTGTAGATTTCTCTCCCAGTATCTCACATTGCCCATCTATTCAGCCAGGCCTCTTTGTTCGCAGTCTTCAGTAGTTGTTTGACTGTCTTTAGAGTTGTTGGTGTGTATTGTTGTTCTTGACTTGATCCCTTAGCCTGTCTGTCTTGTCATTGCCCAGTGTAGAGTGACCATTGTATAACTATTCTGACTTCATGAAATGTGAGAAGTTGGTTGGCATCTAGGGATATTTGGGTAAGTTCAGGCTTATTAACAAATTTAAGCTAGGCACTAATTCACCTTTATTTATAAATAACAATGTGTACCAAAACCAACATATATGTTATTATTTACACAGTATTAGTTCATTTCTTCAGAAGAAAGAATGCACTACTATCAGAGGCATGGTGTTTGTGTCCTTGGACATGCTTGGTAGTTTTAGCACTGAAGTACCATTTATCTATCTCTTTAGTAGGTTTAAATTGTGGCAGTGGAGGTCCATTTAGATTCACCATCATAAGCTAGGTTTTGCACAATCTATTTCAACCGTAATATCATTAATAATCGTCCGACAGCCGTTATGTAATAACGATTAAAAACATAATTAACAATTAAAAACGAATATATTTTTTTACTCGTCAAGCAAAAATTGTTACTTGTCACAGACAATCGCTTTTGTCAAGCCCTGGTAATGGTTGCTATCCGCATGCACAACCTACTTTAGTCGCATTTAATATGCTTGGAGGTTAACCCTTTGAACCCTGGCTACCCAGTCCGTAAAATCCAATTCCCCTGCACTCCTGAAAAAATACGCAATATTTAGACATTTGGGTAAAGAAATTTATTATGACAAAACTATGTGCTTTAATTTGAGTTATTCTATCTAAAATTGACTGGCCTGTTAATCTTCAATGTTCCTATTTCTGTAGAGTATTGTTTGCGAATGCCCACAATGAGTAGGTTACTCTTTTGCGCACCCTGAAAAGGACGTTAAGTAACGGGTTGCAGTAGCTTTTCCCACATCCTGAGCATGCTGATGAAGATGGACCATTGTCCTCCAGGCGGTTGTGCTATGCTTGGCTTCATCTGTGTGTAACTCACTAGTATGGGGATCACGTCGATCTCTCACCTTGTTAGCCAGGCTGCCATGAAAACAGTCCATTTCCGTGAAGGGCTATGAGGAAGCCAAGGTGAGGGTCTTGTCCAGTATATTTTGCCTGACCAGTCGTTAAGTCTTCCTTCCCCCTTCTGTAGAGGGTGAAATATATTCATCAAATTTCATTGATATATTGTGTGGGATACCTAACCAGTACTGTAGTCTGATCCACCGAGGAACAGGTCTAGCTTCATCCTAATCAAATAACAAATGGTAATCCAAATCACACACATGGTGTTCAAATAACAACTGATATCAGCCTCAAAATACTTCAAATCACTTTCAATGACTTGATCTGTTGTTAGCCTTTTAAAATGGTCATTTTCAAAATAGTTATTCATCACAAAATTCTTCCTGAACGCATGCATCGATATTTGTGCCGCTATATTTGTTACTTCCGGAAATGTCTCTACTGTGTAGACGTCACTATAATGTGGCCTACATCCAAGATGTACATCTTAAAATAATGGTCCATCCGTCACACCGACAAACGGGTGGCTCAGGGAGTGGGGTATTTACACAGAACCCGATGTATAAACCGATGTCACAGGTTCAAAGGGTAAGACTCCAGGTACCACTCTGACGTTATCAATCTGTTTTTCTGTCTGTGTTCTCGAGTTTTACCTACGAGACTCCAGTTCCTTTGGCTTCTTCTTTCATCACACCTGACCAGGCATTCCTCAACTTCCCTTTTTCTTATGTCCTGTGGTTTTGAGTTCAGCACATGTCTAACTTCTTCTTCTGCATTCGTTCTCAATCTCCCACTACCAAACCCCGAACAGGGCTTTGCAAGAAGCAGGATGTAGTCCGGAGAATGGAATGAGCTGTGTTGCTAGTTTACAGCTTGACTGCGTTATTTGCACCTTTCTGCCTTCGGCAGCATCTGGCTATATTACTGGGTGTCTGTATCCCATCCATCTCTATTCAATACTCAGTGTGTATGCACACACGTCATAGAAGGCACATAGCAGATGCTGCTTTTGGGGATGGAGTGTTGGAAGAATTCATTGTACTATGTTTTTGCTTTTTATGAGGTGAGGAGACCAGTTCCATTTCCCTAACAGGTGACGGCGTGGGCTTAGTGGTTAAGTGACACTGCTGACAACCCAAAGGCGTTGAGTTCGCTCCCCAATCACAGCACCGGCCGTTACCCCAGTGAAGCAGACCCTTACATAAAATGCATGCCGAAGTTGGATGCACTGGATCGACAAGTACAAAATAAACAAAACCTCGGGGAATAGAGAAATAAAGCTAATGACAAAAAATTTAAAGTCCCTAACATTAAGTCAGGTTAATTGTGTACAGCTGGGTCCACTAGAACATGCAGATAACAAAGATCAAACTTGATATCTGGGATCAAGATGCTGAGCAGCGCATGAGCTGCAGTGGTCAGCAACTCATTGCTGGTGTCAGGGCCAGCGAACCAAAGCTGCCAAGAACCTTCTACACCTCAACGCGGTGATCCTGGATAACAGACTGCAACAGGGCAGACTGGCTAAGGAGAAGGGATTGAAGAGGGAATGCTAACCCGGTACTCAAAAAATGCTTGCTGAAGTCGTATGTGTTGGACCAAAAGGTGCAAATATCAGCCATGCTGTAAACTACGACACAACGCATTCCGTTCTCTGGACTACATTCTGCTACTTAAGCCCTTTCAGTGTTTGGTAGTGGGAGATTGAGAATGAACGAAGTCAAGCCAAACTCGGTATCTTTACTGTAAGAAGAGAATGCTCTAGCACTCTACCACTCACACAAATTTGTCATGTATACACTAAAATACAAATCAACACAAACTGATGACAAAAGAGGGACACATGTATGGAAACAGCTACAATAACTCTAGAATTGTGTGAAAAGTGGATTTTATTGGTAAATATTCAATTCCACCGACTATGATCATCGCAAATGTATCACAGAAATGTAATGTTGAAATGGGGAGAAATCCAGGATTGAACTTCGGGAGGCACACAAAATGTTTCTACAGAAATATATATAAGCCCTTCCTCTACTACACTAATATAGTCTATTGGCAATATTATCAGTTGTGTGTCATCATTTGTATATACTGAAGAAATTATTGCAACAACTAACACCACCCTCTACGGAGACCCAAAGCAACTAAGGAAAACAATAAATATTTCATGGGGGTGGGGGTGTGTGGGGGGGGGGGGGGGGTGTGTGTGTGTGTGTTGTTTGTTGATAAGCAAGAGTCAACAAAACAAATGGATGGGCTGCATCTAGCAATGACAATTACTGTTATTCTGCTATAACTACGACAGGACGATGAGGCTAACGTCTGGTCAGGCAAAACACACTGATCAGAGAATGTTAGCCAGGAGACACATACTGACCAAGACCCTCGCCTGACCTCGTTGGTCATCCTGGAAACGGGCTATTGTCCAGGACAATAGGCTGGCTAACAAGGTGAGGTTTGGCATGATCTCTGTAGTAGGGAGCGACACGCAGATGAAGCCAAGCATAGCACAACCGCCTGGAGGAACCTGGGCCACCTTCATCAGCACGCTCGAGATGTGAGGAAAACTACTGGAACCCATCACTTAATGCCCTTTTTAGGGCGCACATAAGAGTAACCTACTCATTGTGGGCATTTGATACAACTACAACAAGAAAGTGGGTGGGTGAGTAGTAAGGATATACCAGTAGATTTTTCTAGTGGGAAGGGGGTGTGGGTGATGAAATAAAAACCAAACCTGTGCAAAGACTACAGGGGGCAAGTGGCATATATTCCTCCACCCTATAAATCGCCCAGGAATGGAATAAAACTACAAAATAAGTTTAAGAAAAAAAACTACAAATGATAACATTACCCAATGTCAAGCCTGGTTTCACCGAGCTGCAAGGGTTTTGATTTCATTACATTTATTACAAAGAAGAAAAACATACATATAAGTGATACTGCCCTTCATCAGGCCCGTGAGTTGGGCAGTATTTTTTCGGCAGATTATAGTCTCAATAGAGAAATCGAGGCTAGGTGTCGGAAAGCATCTGCTGTGACTCATCAGCTGTCACAACTGCTCATAAACAGTATGACTGTGTGCTACCAGTGCCAAACATGGTCCCTTGTCCAAGGAGGGTGAGAGCAGAGTTTTGACGTGTGAAATGAGGTGTTTGAGGAAAGTCATCGGTGTTACCAGGAAAGACGACTGTGAAACAACGACATTTGAAGTATGGTCAGCACTATGTTTTGTTTAGAATTCATTTCCAGACAAAAAATTTGCTGGTTTGCTCATCTCATGAGAATGCACCCTCATTAATTTGAAACTGATGGCTTACAATGCTGATAGATCTGGCTACAGGGTAAGAGGGTGGCCATATGGTAGTTGGATATATGACAACGTGGTTGTACAATGACTGAGGCTTACAACGACTAATCTAGCGCACTTGGGGCAGGATGGACGACTTGATCTTCCCATGCTGATTGACGGCATAAGTGGACAGAAAACGAACAAGATGAAAACAAGATACAGGTATTTGAAAGAACAAAATGGGTGTAACATTACAACCACACACTGCTAAAACTAATATCATTCCTACTTAGCCATCATTTCTGGCATCAAAGAACAGGGCAGCCAAACACAGCTGGACTTGCAGGAGAAATAAACCTAACAATACAATCAGATATATTGGTACCCACAGAAGAGAGGTCAAAGAACAGCTGATTAGATTGGTACCCACAGAAGAGAGGTCAAAGAACAGCTGATTAGATTGGTACCCACAGAAGAGAGGTCAAAGAACAGTTGATTGAAGTGGTACCCACAGAAGAAGAGAGGTCAAAGAACAGTTGATTGAAGTGGTACCCACAGAAGAAGAGAGGTCAAAGAACAGTTGATTGAAGTGGTACCCACAGGAGAAGAGAGGTCAAAGAACAGTTGATTGAAGTGGTACCCACAGGAGAAGAGAGGTCAAAGAACAGTTGATTGAAGTGGTACCCACAGGAGAAGAGAGGTCAAAGAACAGTTGATTGAAGTGGTACCCACAGGAGAAGAGAGGTCAAAGAACAGTTGATTGAAGTGGTACCCACAGGAGAAGAGAGGTCAAAGAACAGTTGATTGAAGTGGTACCCACAGGAGAAGAGAGGTCAAAGAACAGTTGATTGAAGTGGTACCCACAGGAGAAGAGAGGTCAAAGAACAGTTGATTGAAGTGGTACCCACAGGAGAAGAGAGGTCAAAGAACAGTTGATTGAAGTGGTACCCACAGAAGAGAGGTCAAAGAACAGTTGATTGAAGTGGTACCCACAGAAGAAGAGAGGTCAAAGAACAGTTGATTGAAGTGGTACCCACAGGAGAAGAGAGGTCAAAGAACAGTTGATTGAAGTGGTACCCACAGAAGAGAGGTCAAAGAACAGCTGATTATGACCCCTGATGGGTGCGGAGTGGCTGCCTAGATTGATAAAGAAAAGAAAGTAGCTCCATAAATAATACTCAGTGGCTAAAGTTGCAACATATTGCTTGCATAAGGGTCAGCAAACCAGAGTTGACAAAGATACTATTCCGTCTCCAGGCTGCACTAGTGTAGCCTGGCTAAGAGAGTAGAGATTGCAGTGGAAAGACAAACCCGGTACCAAAAAAGGGATGAGGCAACCAAAAAAAGCCAACTGATATCAGATGTGTCAGTCCAAAAGCTGCACATATCGCAGCTTCGCTGTGACAATAACATCCTTTTTCAGGACGAACACTGAAGAAGACGGAGAAACAAAACCCCATTTCTGATGAAGGAATACAAAAAAGTGAGTGGTTACATATTCATGTGGTAACTCGCTCTATAGTCTTTCAGCGCCAAAGACGACGCATAAAGCAGAACTCAAAATTCACCAATTCGATCGGTCCGCCGCAACTCTCTGTGGTTCCTGCATGTTCCCTAGCCTCATGTTTGCACCCAATCCTGGTGACTGTTTCTGCATAGAGTTTTTCTGGGTATACCCCGCTTCCTTTTGCCGATAGATTTCACCATACTTACTTACTTTCTGTGTCCAAGCACCACGTTATACAGTATGTATCCAGTATTCCGCAACATTGGATTGCCTTGGATTTCTACATAATCGACTGTAACGGGAGTGACTAGAAAAACTAAATGAATATTTAACACATCCTTTGAGTGCTCAAGCATGTATCTCTTTCTTCATCTCGCTCACCAACGCATGCATCGAATATCCTTCTCAAACAACAAAGTACACACATTGCCACGGCACAGAATGGACTGAACTTTCTATGATTCATAAACACTTACACCTAATACTGCAAATAAGATACAGATCTGACAACAGGCATAATGTTATTTCTAAAGTTGAAGATATGTTTCCGGAAACCAACGTCTTGCTTCAGCATTAAGAAATGGCACAGCATTTATAGGACATATGTATAAATATTTTTACAAGTATAACAAACATTCAGGTTAATTGGCACTCAAGTATGATACAATTCGGTCTGGACACACATGAAATAAATGCACACAGGAAAAGTTATTCTTGGGATATTCAGCAACAACAGCATAGCTGAAAACTTGTATGGGATACATTGCATTCAGTCATTTGACCATATATCTTTTTGTATGTCCCCTCAGATGAAGATGATTACCACTTCACTTAGTCTCTCCTTTTCTACCCTCGTGGGGGTGTAAAGGTCTTTTGTATAATGGACGGACTACTCCCTTTTGGTCTTCATTACTTTTAGGGCCGAGCAGTGCATGAGCTGCAGCGATCCATAGCTGACTGCTAGCGTCAGGGCCAAGAGGTGCAAATATTGCAGTCATTCTGTAAACTACGACACAACGCATTTCGTTCTCTGGTCTACATTCTGCTAATTGCAAAGCTCTTTTCAGGGCTTGGTAGCAGGAGATTGAGAACAAATGAAGCTGAGCCACTACTTCCAGAATTTTTACACGACAGTGGCTAACAGCCTTCTCTTTTCTATTTTCAACTGCCAATTGTTCTTTTATGTACACAGCGTGTACATGGGGACTTTACAGTTATTCGTCCATCTCCAATAGGACCAGGTGCAAATCTCCCCTCCCTTGAGACCAGGAGGGTGCTTTAAAGCTATGGGATTCGAACACAAACCATTTCACGTTTTTGCTTCTTGAGAGACGATCAGGTACAGTGATCATCGATAACATGATTATTGACTTGTATTTCTGTATCAGACGATCTATGTTCTTTGAACACAAAACACGGTGCATAAAGCAAAAACAAGTTATCTCCAGTTAAAACGGTGTGACGCCACTTTTCTAAGCAATTGTACGTTGTTTAGACCCATATTGCCCTGCCGAAGACAGACATGTCGGACCAAAAGGTGCAAATATCGCAGTCAAGCTGTAAACTAGCGACACAATGCATTCCGTTCCGTTCTCCGAACGACATCCTGCTACTTGCAAAGCCCTGTTCAGAGCTTGGAGATTGAGAACGATCGCAGAAGAAGAAGAAGGCCATATTGAGCTCTCTCTTATGACCATTCTGTGAAGTCTCTTCTAGCCTTCCTCTCTGCTCCCATTTGGAGCCCACATAACTGCTTGTAATGGGAGGGGTATATTACTGTTAATTCTAAGCCTATGTCTGATGTATATCCATCGTTTATACATTTTGCTGGTTGGTCTTGAGTTCTTCCCAGCCAATGTTCAATAGTTTTCTAAGATATTTATTTTCAAAAGCATTCATTTGATTTTCTAGTGTCTGTCATTTTCTAGTCTTCTCATTCCTATGTTAGCACTGATATTACATTGTAGTTTAACAGCATGAGTTTTGTGTGTATTGCTCATTGATTTTTATTACCAAATTTCTTAGTTAGGCACATAAGGCCAAAGTAAGTATCATATATCGGGGAGTGCTATTTCCAGAGCCTTATTTCAAATCCAGAAAGCTGCTCCAGGCTCAGCAGGCGCTTTTTCCTTTTCTTGTTGTGCTCGCTGTATTTTTCTATTCCCCAAGGCGGTGTGCATTGCACTATGTTTGTATTTTGCGCCTGTGCATCCCAGTGCATCCGACTTCGGCATGCATTTTATGTAAGGGTCTGCTTCCTCCTGCATTTTCTAAGGGTTTGCTTCCCCGGGGTAACGGCCGGTGCTGTGATGGGAAGCGAACCCAGCACTTTCGGGATGTGAGCCATGTCACTTAACCACTAGCCCATGCCATCCCCAGCAGGCATTTGACTGTGTGAATGGAGAAATGAATCTAATGCCACGAGTCAAGTTTTCAGTCCCTTTCCTGTAAAGGAGATCAGATTAAATTAATTATTGAAATATATTTTTCTGTGCCATAAAAGAATATAATCAATAGAATTCATCTATTACTATTTTCTAAACAATTGAACCAATCCAAAAGTTCATATCTGGTAATCTATCTCCTATGGCAGTTCATTGAAAGTGGTTCTGCTGGACATTCTGCTATCAAACATAGGCTGGTGGGAGTTTTGTGGTCCATCGTGTGTGTTTTTCTTGTACATGTCTCGAATACAGGTTTCGGTTGGTCTCGTGCAAGGTTTTCATCGGATCAAGATGTATTCATCAAGAAACTACATCGCCCCTGCACTGCCTAAGACGGATGTATCTGACCGAAAGGTGCACATATTACAGTCAAGCTGTAAACTAGCGACAACGCACTCCGTTCTCTGGACTACATCCTGCTACCTTCAAAATCCTGTTCAGGGTTTGGTAGCGAGAGATTGAGAACAAACGCAGAAGAAGAATACATCACCCCAAAAAATGGCAATTAATAAAGTTGTCTGACGCATTAATGCACCCAAACTGTATTTCCAAATTCCCTGATCTTTATCTCAAGTGTTTTCAATGTCAAATCAAGTTATCTGTAACAAGACCAAGCCAGATTCATCTGTGACAAGACCAAGCCAAGATTCATCTGTGACAAGACCAAGCCAGATTCATCTGTGACAACACCAAGCCAAGATTCATCTGTGACAAGACCAAGCCAGATTCATCTGTGACAAGACCGATCTAGATTCATCTGTGACAAGACCGATCCAGATTCATCTGTGACAAGACCAAGCCAGATTCATCTGTGACAAGACCGATCTAGATTCATCTGTGACAAGACCGATCCAGATTCATCTGTGACAAGACCAAGCCAGATTCATCTGTGACAAGACCGATCCAGATTCATCTGTGACAAGACCAAGCCAGATTCATCTGTGACAAGACCGATCCAGATTCATCTGTGACAAGACCAAGTCAGATTCATCTGTGACAAGACCGATCCAGATTCATCTGTGACAAGACCAAGCCAGATTCACCTGTGACAAGAGAAAGACACCCATAAGGTGTGGAGGACATAAGTCCACTGTTCTCAAATACAACCAAGGAGGATTATGAGGGCAGCTGTCAATCTCATCATGGCCAAGTAAGTGCTACAACAACCACCACTACAAAACCACATCAATGACTTGCTACACAGACCAGCACTGCAGTAACATTTCTATGTTCCAGACAGGAGGAAAGTGATAATTTCTAAACTACTTCAAAACAGAACCCAAAAATAATCCACCCAGAGCTTGTTCACAAAGAGCTGACAAAAAGATAGAATGAAAGATCAATATTAGAACTGTATTCCCCTCTCACAAGACTGATGTTTAGGTAAATAATAATGTGAAGAGCTCATAAAGGTCTAATGGTTAGCAAAATGGCTACCGTAAAATCTCGCGTATAATATAACGTCTTAAAACTAAGTTAGAAGACTGTATAAAACCAGTTTCATTTTTGTTTCCTTGCTATAAAGGCTATGCGCGTCCAATCTATTCTTAACTGCATTAATTGTCCATGCCTCCACTACTTCCTGTGGCAAATGCATTCCAAGTATTCACCACTCTCTGACAAAACAAAATTCCTAATTTCTAATCTAGATATTTCTTTAGTTAATTTGTAGCTATGCCTTCTTGTTTTTGTAGGTGGTTTTATTTGGAAAAACTTGTTATAGTCTAATTTATCCTTTACGTTGAGTATCTTATAAAACTGGTATTAAATCACCTCGAATTCTTCTCTTTTCTAGACACTGCAGGCCGGTTTTTCAGAGTCTTTCCTCAAAACTGTAATCCCACTATCAGCTTTGTCGCTCTTTTTTGAATCCTTTCCAGCATGCACAATTTTAAACTCATTTTGGCCACTAAAACTTGGGTATGCGAGCACTAAAAGAAAATACGTCATTTTTAATAGTGAAAGCAACTTACATTTGAAAGTTTGTCGCAATTTGACAATGAAGATGGCTCAAAATTGAATGTGCTATGTGTTTTCTAAATATTTCGGACATTGTTGCACAGCGCATTTTGCACTCTTGATAAGCTTCATTCTAATGAGAGTAGTGACAAGGGAGTCAAAAGTACCTGCAATTTAGATGTCTCGTGCGAAGTATACTCAGCAGCATTTGCCAAAGGGAGACGCTGCAGCACCTTCAGTACCAAAGTCAGTGCCCCAAGACAAGCAGCTGAAACCCTTATAGACCATAAGGAGCAGGCAAAAGCAAGTGGTCATTCTCACAGATGCCCTCTCAGTGTTAATGGCTCTCAAGAACCAGGACAAAAATGAACACGGGGTGCTCTGGCAGACTCACTCGAACGCCTGTCCCAGTGCTTCAAATCAAAACCATAGTCCAATAGATACCAGTCCATTGCAACATTCCAGGCAACGAGGAGGCGGACAGACCCGCCAGAGAGGGAGGAATGCTGCAGCAGAGTGATAGAGAAATCACATACAATTAGACAGAAGCAGTCACCAGGGCAACGTACAGTGCAAAATGGAGGGAAAAAAAAAAGACCACCCTGGCCACATAGAAAACGATGCCTACCACCAACTCTCCAGGCGAGACCAGGTCATCATTCTCCGGCTATTCACAGGTCACAACAGATTGAGATGTCATCTGTACAACAAGTTCAAGATTGGCACTACAGACCTTTATGCCTGCGGTACAGCCCCCATGACAGCAGAACACATTTTGCAGTCCTGCCCACTGTATACCAGTGTCCTTCCACAAGAAGCTGTACGGAACCTCAAGTCGACTACTGCCTTCGTTACAGTAATTGAAATCGAGGTCTGAAGACGAACGAGGAAGATGGAGAAGATGCTGCGTACATATTTGTGTTTGCTATTACCCATACTTTCAGTTTTTTAACAAATTTTTCATTAAATAAAAAATCATGGTGCGTATTATAAATATAATTTTCATTTTACCAATTAATTTTGGGCTATATCAAGCAATTCATACACAAGAACGTTCTATATGCGAGATTTTACGTTAAGTGATGATTTCACAAAGGGCAAAATGGTTAAGTTAGAAGTTCACAAAATAAAGCAAGGTTAATTTTTTGTATATGAAATGTTTTCCAGCAATGTGTTCCATACAATACTAATGATCAAGGAACAGATGATAGTATTAATATATGGCAAAAATAAGCTATGACATTTGGAGCATGCCAATTTTGCCACAAACAAAAACCAAACCAGTGTTTCTCATTTTTGTTGTTACGTTGATGAAAAAAAAAAGGACATGTAACACATCAGACACTAGACAGCAAAACACACCAGACTGAATAGATAATAGGACCACAAAAACTTCAACACGGAAAATCCACTTAGTTTCGAGACCCCAGGCCTGATTGATTGAATGAAGGAAGGTTGTACATAAGGCTGGCATCATCATCACGTTAAACAAAGTTACGCAGAAACCACAACTATATAGGCATATACATTATTTGGTACAGGCTTCCTGCAAGGACATGCTTATATTGGAGCAGAAAAAAGGATATTTTTGTGTGTGCGTGCGCTAGTCTTATTTCTCTATTCCCCAAGGCGGTGTGTTTTGCACTGTTTTTATTTTGCGCTTGTCGGCCCAGTGCATCCGACTTCGGCATGCATTTTATGTAAGGGTCTGCTTCCTCGTGCACTTTCTAAGGGTTTGCTTAACCAGTGTAATGGCCAGTGCTGTGATGGGGAGCGAACCCAGCACCTTCAGGATGTGAGCCGTGTCATTTAACCACTAGCTCGCGCCTCCCCAAAACAAAATTAAGCCACCTTTAAACGGTATTCAGAAACACATCTGTTTCTTGCAGGAAGTTAAATCTCTATGTAGACAGATTCAGTTTGAATATAGATTGCCTACTCTGTAATCCTTTGTAGCTTGTAGGCTCTGAAATCGACTGACATAAAGCCTAATATTGCTGTTCGCTATAACCAAAACCGACATGCATTTTGTGATTTAGTTTGTGGAATTTAAATTTCTTAATGGCTCTACACAATGGTGGCGTTCACGCATACACAATTAGCATTTCACTGTAAAGTTCATTTTCGATAGGTAGATATTTACGAAAGTTGTAATGCTTTAAAGTCGTCACGAGGAAAGTTGGTCTTCAAGACCGAGAAATTAATCATTAATTGATCAGTCCAATGATCAGTCATCTGGACGAATACTAGTGGATATTCAATATACACGCTCAATATAGACTTTGAACGGGACACAATACGAAATGTACGTGTAACGGAATCGACGGATATATCATGGTGTGTACAAACAAATTCCCACCTCCAAGGTTAATGCCATTTAACGCCTCATACTAATATACAATCTTTATATGCCGAAGACGGATGTGTTGGACCGAAAGGTGCAAATATCGCAGCCAAGCTGTAAACTAGCGACACAACACATTCCGTTCACCGGACTACATCTTGTTATTTACAAAGCCCTGTTCAGAGCTTGGTAGCTGGAAATTGAGAATGAATGCAGAAGATATAATCTTCATAATGAAACGTCATGTCGTAGTTTAATTGTGTGTCTTACGATGTTTCAATCATAATTTTAGTTCAATATTAATGAATATTATTTTGGGGATCAAGTTGCTGAGCAGCGCAAGAGCTGCAGTGGTCAGCGACCCATAGCCGACTGCTAGCATCAGGGCCAGCGAACCATAGCTGCCAAGACCCTTCTACACCTCCACGCGGTGATCCTGGATAACAGGCTGCATCAGGGCAGACTGGTTAAGGAGAAGGGATCGAAGAGGGAATGCTAACACGGTACTCAAAAAATGCTTGCTAAAGTCGGATGTGTTGGACCGAAAGGCGCAAATATCGCAGCCAAACTGTAAACTACGACACAACGCATTCCATTCTCTGGAGTACATTCTACTACTTAAGCCCTTTCAGTGTTTGGTAGCGGGAGATTGAGAACGAACGAAGAAGAAGAAGAGAATATTATTTTGAATGAAACTTTGAGACGTACGAAATTCCAGCACTTGTCCTGAACTAAAAGACACTAATCAGCAAAATTTTACGGAGCTGGATATGGTTAATACACATTTGCTCGAAGCCTCCTTTAGAAAAGTACTTATGATAACTGCACGTACTCGGCTCAGGAATTCAAAATGCACTATTGCGTTGTTGCTGTCTATTCATCGTCTGCATTAAAGATCTGAACCACTTATTCATTTCCTTGTTCTGTATTTCCCAGTAGCTTATCACATATTAGCACATGACAATTTTTATCAACCATCATACCCCAATTTTGTTTTTAACCAACGGCATAATAGTGGTCATGTGGTCAACATCATGCTGACCGCCTTTACTTTTACAAATTATTCTGCCACCCAATTTTTTAGTCTGGGTTGACCCTAAGACCCATATTGCGATCAGAAAAAATGCAACCCTCCAACCCTCAATGAATGTGTTATATGTTAGTTCTTAGTCCCCCCCTCCCAGTAAACTTGTTATATTTTTCCCTTCCAAGTAAGTGTTATGTATTAGTTCTTATTTCTCCCCATCCTCCCAGTATATGTGTTATATTTTTTCCCTTCCCAGTAAATGTTATATGATAGTTTTTATTCCCCCTCATCCCTCTCAGTAAACTTGTTATATTTTCCCCTTCCCAAGACAATTGTTATGTTGTTTATTTTTGAGTAAATTTATTGTATACGTTCTTTACTATATTTCTTTTTTTTTTTTTTTTTACAGTAAACTTTTTATATGTTTTTTATTACCAAAATAATTTTCTGTTCCTTGTCTTTGAAATATGCATGACTTCAACAGTCCATCTCACTCAGACAGTCTCTGTAGACATGCTGTAATATTTCTTTACAAGTGTTACTGACAACATCAACATGAAAATAAGACACAATCTAATTATGGGGAGTCTCATCAAACAATCTAATTATGGGGAGCCTCATCAAACAATCTAATTATGGGGAGCCTCAACAAACAATCTATTTATGGGGAGCCTCATCAAACAATCTAATGTTGGGGAGCCTCATTAAACAATCTAATTATGGGGAGTCTCATCAAATAATCTAATTATGGGGACTCTCATCAAACAATCTAATTATGGGGAGTCTCATCAAACAATCTAATTATGGGGAGCCTCATCAAACAATCTAATTATGGGGAGCCTCATCAAACAATCTAATGTTGGGGAGCCTCATCAAACAATCTAATGTTAGGGAGCCTCATCAAACAATCTAATTATGGGGAGTCTCATCAAACAATCTAATTATCGGGAGCCTCATCAAACAATCTAATTATGGGGAGCCTCATCAAACAATCTAATGTTGGGGAGGCTCATTAAACAATCTAATTATCGGGAGTCTCATCAAACAATCTAATTATCGGGAGTCTCATCAAACAATCTAATTACGGGGAGTCTTATCAAACAATCTAATGTTGGGGAGGCTCATTAAACACACTAAACTGTGCTGAGTAAAGAGCTTACAATAGATATTAGAATGAAGATACAAACTGGCAGAAGCAAGCACATAATGAACACAGTAACAAAACATGCTCCAAATGTCATAGCTGTCAAATGTTACTATGAAGCTGGACACACTTTGCAAACACTGCAATCTAATCCAATCCATCTTTAACTGTCAGTTGGCGGCTCCATTTTCTGCAATGCTTTTTCGTACTGATTGAGAAATTTCTGTAAAGTCAGGCAAAATCCCCGAGACATGGGAAACAAGGGAAACTCAGGTCGGCTATAAATCTGTGAATCCACGAAACCATGGTGTGAAGCACTGTTAGGCAGGTGTATATCTGCTTGAGGGATTTCTTCACAGTTTTTGACACTTGACAAACTCTGGCGCTGCAAAGCACCTGCCTGCTTAACATCCACAGAACTGTCACTGCCAGCAGGTTGAGGCACTGAATGTCCGCTAATTTTCTGCGATGTCCCATCATTCTCAAGCATCTCAGCCTTTGAAACTTCCCCGTTCATGTACGCAAATTGATTCATTTGGCCAGTTCCTGGTGGATTCAAACTGTTTTCTGCTGAAACAATATGCACATCACTGGCAACCTTAATGGGAACATGGCTCTGGTGATCGAAGGAAATATCTGGAGTACCTCGATTGTTACTTTCTATAACTCCGTTCTGAATCTGGGCTGAGGATGGGATGTAGTTTCTATTATCTCCTTCCCTTTCTGGCAAGATTTCAGCATGACCCTCGTGTGGTTCGTTGAGCAAAGTTTGATCACTGGTTGGAGCTGACAGTGCTGTTGTAGAATGTGTGTCAGCTCCAACAGGTGCTTGCTGGGACAACCTTGAAGTGCTTGGCTGTAGCAGCAAAGGTGTCTCCTTGCTGGGTGCTGATCTGTATATATCGTCTGATGACTGCTTTTTCTGTTGTTCATTTAGCTGCATCCAGTGACGCAATCTTGAAATCATTCTGAGCAAAAAATGACAAAATAAATCAATAATAAAACATGCACAAGTAAAATAGGCTGGAGAATGCCATTAAGCAAATAAATTAACTTAAGGTCTTTATACTGGTTTAGAAGACTTTGCAAAGTCTGTATACAACAAGTTTCATTTACATTCCCTTGCTCTAAAAGCTATGCGCATCCAATCTATTCTTAAATGGATTAACTGTCTCTGCCCCCACTGCTTTCTGTCGCAATGCATTCCAAGCATTCAACACTCTCTGACTAAAAAAATATTTCCTAATATCTAATCTGGGCCCTTCTTTAGTTATTTTGTAGCTATGCCCTCTTGTTCTTGTAGGTGGTTTTATTTGGAAGAACTTGTTATAGTTTAATTTATCCTTTCCTCTGATCATCTTATAAACCTGTATTGTCACCTCGAATTCTTGTCTTTTCTAGACACTGTAGGCCGGTTTTTCTGAGTCATTCCTCATAACTGTAATTCTGGAATCCCACTATCAGCTTTGTTCCTTTTCTTTGTATCCTTTCCAGCATGTTTATATCTCCTCTACAATAAGGACTCCACACCTGTACACAGTACTCCAATCTAGGTCTAACTAATGCTTAATACAGTTAGACTATCACTTCCTCGCTACAATGTTTAATATTTCTTTTTATCATACCTAACATTGCATTTGCCTTTTTCACTGCCACCTGGACTTGCTCTACCTCTTTACATGTATGATCTATCATAACCCCTAGGTCCCTTTCCTTTTCTATCATTCTAATATTGTTCACGCCCATTCTGCAATTATGTTCCATATTGGATCTACCCATGTGGCTGACTACATTTATCTACAACAAACTCCATTTACCAGCTCACAGGTAATTCTAACATTGTATCTTGTAGTCCGTAGAATGGAATGCGCTTTGTTGCTAGTTTACAGCTTGACTGCAATATTTGCACCTTTCGGTACGACACACCCGTCTCAGGCAACAAATTTTATCTAAATCCGACCTCAATATATCCACCTCTGCTTTAGATGAGACACTTGTGCCTAGTTTTGTGCCATCAGCGACTTTTGCAATCATGGATCAAAATCGTTTATTTATATTAAGAACAAAATTGGTCCCAAAACTAATCCTGTGGCACTCAACTTTTTACTTCACACCACTGCACTGAGTACTCCTTATTTATGCCCACTCTCTGCCTTCTTCCCATTAACCAATTTTCAATCCATTTGGCAACCAAATGCTGTCATAGTTGGGAGTGGAGCTGTTCTTTGTTAGTGTAGTTAGTTTTCTTTCCACTATTGCCAATAAGTATCATGGGGAGTTCATGTCCTGCACCTAGTGCGTTGCTTCGGTCAGTGTAAGCCTGTGTCACTGCACAATCACTCTAATGTCATCTATCCACCTCCCTCAGGGATGAAGACTAACGTCTGATCTGGCAAAACATATCGATCAGGCATGTTAGTCAGGGTCAGGCAAAATATACTGGTGAAGACCCCGACCTCAACTTCCCCGTAGTCCTGCCTGGAAATAGGCTGTTTTCATGGCAGCCTGGCTAATGAGGTGAGGGATTGATGTGATCCCAGTAGCAGTGATCGACATGCAGATGAAGCCAAGCATAGCACAACTGCTTGGAAGAACCTGGTCCAATTCCGTCAGTGTGTTCAGGGTTGAGCAACAAACCGACACTTGACATTCTTTATAGAGCGCACAAAAGAGTCAATCTACTCACTGCGGGCATTCAACAACAGCATCTGCTCACTTGCCAGATCTACCTGAGATGTAAGATATCAGTAGAAGTTCATGAAGATGCATTCTCATGAGATGACCAAACCAACATGTTTTCTGCCTGGAAATGTATTCTGCACAAGACGTAGTGCCGACCATACTTCAAATGTCGTCATTCCGCGCTCTGTTCTGCTCTCAACATACAGGACAGAAGCCATGTTTGGCATTGGTAACTGTTCTTTCTTCACCCTGAAAATGATGTTTTATTATGTTGCCATGTAGTTTACAGCAACACTGCGATATCTGCGCCTACACGTTGGGTTTTAGCATGGCACGTTTTTGGGACTGGCTTTGTCTTCCTGCTTTGATCCTTACTATCTCAGCCAGGATGCAGCCTGTTTCTTCTTCTTGTTCTTCAGCGTTCATCTTGAAAAGGATGCTGTGTTTGCAATTTACAGCAATACTGCACATTTCGGCCCGACACATCCAATTTCAGACCCTGATGCAAGCAACGAACTGTCAGCTCATGCACTGCTGCATCTTGGCTCCCAAGCTGTTTCAAGTGTCGCCACTTGGATGTGGAATTGGGTGTTGGACGGCTCTGATGCAGCAGTTGGAGCCATGAATCACTGACTACTGTCATCTAGTCTAGTGTGTCTTCCGGAAAGGAATTCAGGGTGAGCTCACAGTTTTAACTAAAAGGTGTTAAAGTGTGTTGCAGTCTATGGACTCATCAACCAGATAATGATATATATTACATCAAAACAGATAAAACAAACAAAAAAGGTGTCAATATATGTTATCTCAAGACAGATAAAAGATTCAAACGTGAAAAAAAAAGGTGTCAGTATATAAGTTATCTCAAGACTGATAAAAGATTCAAATGTGTTAATATGTAAGTTATTTTAAGACAGAACATTACCTAGGGCCGTGTGCGTTCAGATACTGATAAATCTCTTCTTTGAAAAGAGTGGGCAAAGTGTGACACATTTTTGTCAGAGACTGGACAGTTTTCAATATCGCCATCTCATTGTACATCCGGCTGTTCTCTTGTCCGACCTGGGTGCCACGCTGTCGCTCATAACCTGCCTCGTTGTAGTAAGGCTCCGGTACAAGAATGAGACCTGGAAGTGGAAAGTACCAAACTAAGGTATATTCTCAATTAACGAGCAGGACATTTATTCTTCTTCTTCTGCATTCGTTCTTAATCTTCTGCTACCAAGTCCTAAACAGGACTTTGCCAGTAGCAGGATGTAATCTGCAGAACAGAATGCGTTGTGTCGCTAGTTTACAGCTTAACTGCGATATTTGCATTTTTTGGCCCAAAACATCCGTCTTGTGCAGGTGCCCGGCCTTGAACAGGGCTTTGCAAGTAGCAGGATGTAATCTGGAGAACGGAATGCGTTGTATCACTAGTTTACAGCTTGACTACGATATTTGCATCTTTGGGTCTTTTTTATGGCAGTCTTGCTAACGAGGTTGGTATCTACAGAGTCATTTCCATTGTGGTTAGCTTACTGTAGAGCCTCATATTGCACTATGTGGGCGGCGTGGGCAAGTGACACGGCTCACAATCCGAAGCTGCTGAGTTCGCTCCCTAATCGCAGAGCCAACCGTTATCCTGGTGAAGCAGACCCTTCCATAAAATGCATGCTGAAGTTGGATGCACTGGGCTGACAGGCGCAGAATAAAAACATAGTGGGAGATGCAGAAATAAGATAAATGCAAAAAAAAATATATATATTGCACTACAGCCAGGAAGACGCCGATCCACCTTCTCAAGTACGTCTCGGGATGTGAGGAAAGCCACTGTAACCCACCATCAAAGTTTATCTGCAATGAGTAAGTTGACTCTTTTGTGTGCTCTGAAAAGGATGTTAAGTGACGGGTTGCAGTAGCTTTCCTCACATCCCGAACGTGCTGATGAAGGTAGGCCACGGTGCTTCAGGTGGTTGTGCTATGCTTGGTTTCATCTGCATGATGCTCACTACTACAAGGATCATGTCAACCACATCTCTTCAGCCAGACTGCCCTGAAAACAGCCTGTTTCAATGGGAAATCTACATGGAAGAGAGATGGTGGTCTTGGTCATATATTGTGCCCCACCGGACTAGTGTCCCCCAAAACAATAGGTAGTTTGATCATCAGAAGTCATCCACCTCCCCATCAAATTAGTATTTTGGTCAATGAGCTTCATTACAAAGCAGGGGTTCTAAATCTTTTCTTTCCTCCGTACCATCTGGGCATTCTGATAGGTTCCCATGTACTCTCTAAACATTTTATGCAGGTAACTTCATTCAAAATAGCACCAACTCACCTTAACTTAACGTCTTTACTTAGGTTTAGAAGACTCTGGAGAGTCTGTGTGCCAACAGTTTCTTGGAGGGGGATTAACTGATGTGCGAGTCCATCTTAATAGACTCAAACACTAGAGCAAAGTAGACCCACAGCCTGTTAGGCCCCATTTGTGCTGCTCTTAACAAACCACCGTTCCATGCTGTTGTTATGCCATGTCACACATTTAGCCACCTCTTACAACATGCTCTCTCTGTGTGGCAGTGGTGCTATTATTTTCTTGTCACAGATAAAGACCCGGGTAGACCACTTGGAATAAAACATCTCATGACATGTTTGAAAATGTAGCAATGAATGAGCAGACAGAAACTCATAGCTGGCTACTTGCATCAGGGTCACTGAAACATAACTGGACCCTATTTCCCCTCCAAATAACAGGCCTGGAAACAGACTGCAACCATGCAGCTTGGTTAAGAGATTAGGGATTAACTCTTAAGGGCCATAAAAACGCTGTCGGCGTTCTTCCTGGTGTCAGAAAAACGCTCATATCGTAAACAGCACATTGAACTAAATTTGTTTAGTTTTTTTCAGTGTTTCTAAATTTTAATTGACATTACATGGCAAGGGAATTGACTCATATTTACATTTCATTTTGTAAAACGTGCTTTTGTGTGGAAATTCAAAGTTGGAAAACATTTGTCATCTTTCAAGCCAGCCAAATTGTTGTTGTTTATCATTAAAATGTGTAGTGAACCTAGCACTTCAAGATTGTCTAATAGTAGGTTTCTTTTATCTGTAGAAAAGGCTGGGAAGTTGTGTACGCTAGATGAATTCAGTGACTAGGATTCACATTTTTCTGATGTTGAATCAGAGTCAGACATAGACTATAATATTATTCAACCTACTGAATCTGATGTTGAAGATGAGGGGTCGTTGTCACAGCCAGGACCTAGTGCTGCTAAAAGGCAAAAACATTTGACTGCACCATCAACAGAAAAACGAAGATGCAATATTTCTAAAGCAAACTCAAGAAAACATGATAGCTAATGAGTTTCAGTACCAAATTCCATCATCACTGACTGACCTCATTCAGATTGCTGCCAAAATGTGGTCGACCGTGTGGAAGGAATGGAGACCTGTAAACTCAGTGAAACAACTCCATTTGACTGCTACAGAAAATAATTTTTTTAAGATATTTTTCATATGTGGATTAGTTATTCTGAAGTACACTAGACCAATCATTATGTTTCAGTGGTTATTCATGGATTGGTGACATTTTTGTGTGTGAAAAATAGTTTTTATTACAAAAAATACCGACATAACTATTTACAATTACTTGTAATTTTTTATTAAATTCTACAAGACCTTTATATTCTTACTGCATTTATTTTCCTTTAATTTGATATGTTTGTTAATTTGACATGTTTGTTTTCCTTGTGAAATAATTTTAAAAAGTCAAGTTTTATGAAGAGACTGTTTTTATAGAAAAAATAATTCTGGCAAAACTAGTTATAAAATTATGGCCTTTAAGATCTAAAAAGGGAAGGTAAACCAGGTCACAACAATTTTACTGCCTAAATTTGATATGTGGAGCCGAAAGGCGCCGATATCAGGCTTGTAAATTACACCACAAAGTCACAAACGTCCTTACTAAGAAGACCTTTCACGGCTAATGCTTGTGGACAACTAAGCAACCTGGCATGTTAAACTAGTTGCTACACACTGATTACATACAGTCACAAGCTAGGATTATTCTATCCTAAGTTAACCTTTACCAAACATAGGTCGTTTAAAGCGACGGATAAAAATGGTGTTTTACGGACGAAGTCACTGCAAAGCGACAGACGACCTTTCTAATCATATATAACCAAACCTGGGCTACCGCAGAAATCATCTGAACATACTGCTCATTTGATTATAGAGATGATTTCCACCTTGTTTGGTTTAGAAACAATGGCGATTTTGACATTTGTTTTAGATTTTTGTAAATGATTTCTGTTTTTCACTTGGATTAGAAGATTCACTGATATTGAGAAAGGGGAAGTTACGTTTTTGCAACAGATTTTGTTAGGTAGACATATTTAGAATGTTTATGTAGATACAATAATTTCGTTTATAGTGCAAACTGACAGATGTGGCCACTTGCAAACAATGATAATCGGTTTCTGGTGAAATATTTTTTTTTTAAAGCAAGGGATGTGGAAAAGCTGGCGAGCCTATATGTTTGTGCTGTTTTTCAACACTATCACCTTCATCTTCTTGCATCTCAGAAACTAACTTACACACAACAAAAACATTAACAACAAGTTGTTTATTCATTTATGCCTCTACACACAACAAAATCATATATGTATATAAATATCATCAGTCCTAGGACTGGTCAACAGCTCATGGATTTTATCCTTCCATTATTGCCTATCCTCTGCAGCCGTCTTCAGCTCAGCAAATGTCTTTACAGCCATATCTCCGCAAGTTTGAGACAAAAAGGTATTTCTAGGTCTTCCCCTCCCTCTCCTTCCATGCATAATTTCCTCCAAGACCTTTTTGACTGGGTCCTCTCTTCGCAGATTATGTCTCAACCAGCCAAGTCGATTTCTTTTTATCTTCTGTATCAACTTTCTTCTCTCTTCTCCCATCTCCGTCAATACCTTTTCATTTGATTTTTTCTCGGTCCAGCTCATTCTTGCCATCTTTCGGTAACACCCTATCTCAAAAGCCTCCAATTATTTTTCCTCTCTTTTGTTTATTCCATGTTTCAGAGCCATACATGTTATATATTCAGACAAATTAAAAAGGTTACAGGCTCTCAAAGTCAACAATATAGTTAAATGTGATGTGCTGAAAAAATAATATTTATGCAGGGGAAATTGCGTAAAATTTTGATGTGGTGTGGTAAAGGTTAACGCGCATTTACGTTTAGCCGAGCGACATATACGTCAATTTACAAAAGAAAAGCTCTAGACTTCAATGGGAACCAGCCAAATTTTGCTCAAGCCAGCAAGATGAAAAGTTTACATGATAACAAACTTTGTGAGAGATTAACATGTGCCCTGAACCATCTTTTTATCCGTCCAAAGACGTGTGCTGCAAAAACAGCTTACCTTGAATAGAAACAAGCATTTGTAGAAGATTGGATTTGGATGTCCACACCTCGGTTCCCTTTCCGGCCCATGTGCCCAACAAGGAGACACATACCTGAAAATGTATGCAATAATTATAATGGTATGGTAGACAAAGAAAATAAATTATGCAATAATTATAATGGTATGGTAGACAAAGAAAATAAATTATGCAATAATTATAATGGTATGGTAGACAAAGAAAATAAATTATGCAATAATTATAATGGTATGGTAGACAAAGAAAATAAATTATGCAATAATTATAATGGTATGGTAGACAAAGAAAATAAATTATGCAATAATTATAATGGTATGGTAGACAAAGAAAATAAATTATGCAATAATTATAATGGTATGGTAGACAAAGAAAATAAATTATGCAATAATTATAATGGTTGTTTAATGCCCGCAATGAGTCCTTTTCTTCTTCTTTCGTTTGTTTTAAAATATTGTCTATAGCTGCACAGTTGTCTCTTGCATAAACTTCACTGTCTTTTGTAGTTCACATACAGGTCCATTAAGTTTCTCTGATAGTGATACTGATAGTCCATGCTCCTTTCTCCAAGGGATTTGTTCTGGCACAGACTTTAGGGAGATGTTAACTTCAGCCCCCAATGAGCAAGTTTACTCTTTTGCGCATCTTGAAAAGGATGTTAAGTGGTGGGTTGTAGTAGCAGCTTTCCTCACATCCTGAGCATGCTGATGACAGTGGACAGCGGCCCTCCAGGTGGTTGTGCTATGCTTGGCTTCATCTGTGTGATGCTCACTACTACGTGGAATACATCGATCTACATCTTGTCAGCCAGGCTGCCTTGAAAACAGCCTGTTTCCAGGGAACACTACATGGAAGAGAGATTGTAGTCTTGGTCAGTGTACTGTGACTGACCCTGATGCAACGTCCTCGTCAGTATGTTGTGCCTGACTGGACAAGCGTCTCAGTTCCCCAATTATAATGGTATGTTTGACAAAGAAAACAACTGCAAATTTATTCTGTTCTGTTAAAAATTGACATCAGTGCACTCCGGGCAAACCCACAGATGCTCAATCCCTCTCAGCAGATGGCAAAGAGTGAATATACTGATGGTTCCTATAGCTCGCTGGTTGTACATACTCATGCTCCAATCTTTGAGGCATCCTGCTCTGCTGGACCTGATATGATTTCAGTATCTCGTAATCTGAGCATGGCTGGCTCATCAACTACAGTGTCTTCACCCAAGAGGTGGTTATTAATCAACTTAAAAATGGCACCTCTATCCATTGCCAATGTCCTTACTGCGAGTGCCCCTGAGGCCAGGACAGTAAATCCACACGTTCCCAGAGGTTTGAGGTCTCTGCGTCCACTTATGTCCCAGCCAGCCCTTCTGCACCATCCGAAGCAAAGATTGAGAGACGAATAAGGCCCTCATCAAAGAGATAGCGACCTCAGAGCTGGTCACTGCCTCGATCTCCATTCTTTTTGTTGTTGTTGCATTCTCCTTATTTCTCTATTCCCCTCTGCACTATGTCTTTATTTGCGCCTGTTGGCCGAGTTCATCCGACTTAAGCATGCATTTTATGTAATGGTCTGCTTCCTCCTACATTTTCTTAGGGTTTCCTTCTCTGGGATAATGGCCTGTGCTGTGATTGGGGAGTGAACCCAGCACCTTCGAGTTGTGTCACGTAACCACTACACCACGCCGTTCCTGATCGCCATTCTGATACTGGACATTGTTGTCAAAAATGTGACCGTTCCTCTCACCAACGACTATACATCTCACTCTAGTAGAGAAGCACCAACCGGCTTTCTTATCGAGGTGGGGATCAACACTGTAATCCTTTATAATGGTAAGCTTACTGAGCAGCCGTGCATTGCACTACAGCCCGGAGGACTATGGCCACCTTCTCAAGTAAGTTTCAAGATGTTAAGGAGAGCCACTATAACCCGCCACCAAATAAGCGTCATGAGTTGAATTAACTCAAGTGTGAGTTACTTCCAAAAAAACATCTTGTTTAAAATTTATCAATCAAGACTTCCATTTTTCTGTAGACTTTTCTTAGCTTGATTGTGCTTTCTTATCATTGAGACTTAACATCTTTATACTGGTTTAGAAGACTCTATCGAGTCTGTGTACAACCAGTTTCTTGGAAGGTGGTTTTTTTTTTAAAGATGTGCGAGTCCATCTTAATAGACTCAAACACTAGAGCTATGTAAATCCGCAGCCAGTTAGGCGCGATCTATAGCTGCTCTTACCAAACCCCCTGGGGAAAGGTACAAATAACTTGGGTAGATTTTTAATTTGAATTTTGTCGAGCCACTCAATTCCAATTCTGTATCACCCAGGGTACTGTGTCTAGAGCCTTCTTTGGTACCCAAAGTCTGCTTGCCACTCAGTAGACTTTTGGCTGGCAAGAAAGGAGATGTGTATGTACACATGCAAAATCATGAGTTGAGAGTCTTCTACAGTTCAAGATTTAGACCCAGGCTGTTCCCTCTCAGTATGAAAGTGATCCTATTCTTACATGTCACAAATCTAGCCCTTTCACATGACCATCCCAAATCCCAAAGATAACATCCATCTCCTGAAGAGGAGAGATCAAAGAACAATTTTCTGACTCCGCATTCATAACATACAACTTAGAAGTCACTTGAACAGAATACTTCTTCTTCATCCGTCGTTCGTTCTGAAACTCCCGCTACCAAGCCCTGAAAAGGGCTTTGCAAGTAGCAGGATGTTGTCCGGAGAATGGAATGTGGTGTGCGTCGTAGTTTACAGCTTGACTGAGATATTTGTGCCTTTCGGTCCGACACATCAGACTTCAGCATGGCATTTCTGGGTGCCAGTTTAGCCTTCCCTCTTTGATCCTTTCTCCCTGACAGCGTACGAAGAAGAAGAAGAGAAGAAGATCCCTTCTCCTTAGCCAGTCTGGGTACCAGGTTAGCCTTCCCTCTTTGATCCCTTCTCCTTAGCCAGTTTGGGTACCAGGTTAGCCTTCCCTCTTTGATCCCTTCTCCTTAGCCAGTCTGGGTACCAGGTTAGCCTTCCCTCTTTGATCCCTTCTCCTTAGCCAGTCTGGGTACCAGGTTAGCCTTCCCTCTTTGATCCCTTCTCCTTAGCCAGTTTGGGTACCAGGTTAGCCTTCCCTCTTTGGTCCCGTCTCCTTAGCCAGTCTGGGTACCGGGTTAGCCTTCCCTCTTTGGTATTTCTCCTTAGCCAGTCTGGGTACCAGGTTAGCCTTCCCTCTTCGATGCCTTCTCCTTAGCCAGTCAGGGTACCAGGTTAGTCTTCCCTCTTTGGTCCCTTCTCCTTAGCCAGTCTGGGTACCAGGTTAGCCTTCCCTCTTCGATGCCTTCTCCTTAGTCAGTCTGCTCTTTTGCAGCCTGTTATACATGATCATCGCCTGGAGGTGTAGAAGGGTCTTGGCAGATCTGGGTCGCTGGCCCTGAAGCTAACAGTCAGCTTTGGGTCGCTAACCGTAGCAGCTCATGCCCTGCTCAGCATCTTGATCCCGAACAGAATCCAACCACAATAGACTCAGAGTGCCAGTTATGCACACATCCCTATGAAGGTGTTGAACACCATCTTTTTGAGTGTCTGCCACTTGACGGTGTTAGTAAAGAACTTCTTCTTCCGAGGCCAGACAAATGGAACACTTTGTATGGAACTAAACAACAGCTCACAAGCACTTGCAAATACCACTATATAGCATTGGGCAGGGGCCCACAGGCTGCTGGATCAATAACCAAGCATAACCCAATCTGGCAGATCGTTGAAATTTAAGCCTCAGAATGTGATTTATCAATAAAATAATGCATACCTTTCCATCCTCGTAAAGGTTTGGGTTCAAGCGGTCACTGCAGTAGGAGTGATAGTGACAGAGGGGCGGGGCGTTCGGATAGTCGTTAGGCAACATCATGTCAAACAAGAACAAGGCATCCTCGTAAGGTGTGCCTGCTGGACCAAGGATCATGAATGAGTAGAGATCCTGTGAGCGAGAGAAAGAGAGAGCGCCATAATGTTAGACTAGTTCTAAAAATAATTTATTCAATTAAAAAAATGTATTAAATATGGAGGCCAGGAGAAAGAGAGAGAGAGAAGAGGAGGAGGAGGAGAAAAAAGAGACGATGGAGGAAAAAAGATCAAGAAAAAAAAAGGATTTTAAAAAAAAGACAAACAAAGGACAAGAACATTTGCACAAGAAATAATAGGGAACAATTAGAAAGGAAGCCCAACATGCTTGTGTAAGTGTACAGGGGATGGATCCTGGGTGTCTAATTAGCATAGTGGTAGAGCCTTCGCTTTTCATGTCAAAGCTAGGGGATCAAATTCCTGTTATCAGCATGCTCTAGCTGTAAATGGGTTATGGCCTTCTGTTAGGGGAGGAAAGTCAACAAGGAAGGGAACTCATCACCCCCACCGCAGAAACCAGCTGTAGCCTCATCTCTTCTTCTTCATTGTTTGTCCTGAAAAGGACGTTGTAATGTAGTTTACAGTGAGACTGCGATATCTGCGCCTTTCGGCCTGAGATATCCAATTTCAGCTGGCGTTATATTTAGCGCTGGTCTGCCTTCCCACTGTGTTTCCTATCCTTTGACCAAACTACACTAGTGCAGTCTGTTTCCTGGGCTGCCAGGGGGAATATATTTGGTCTTGGTCATCTATGGTTTGCTGACACTGATGCAAGCAGCCAACTACAAGTCGCAGGCTGCTGTCAGCTCATGTAGTGACAGCAGTGTCTGCTATGAGACCACATTTACCAATTTACAAGGGGATCCATGCTTTATGTACAGCACCTGGTTTATAAGGTTTATGTACAGAATTACTGGATGATCCGTCCTTCAGCGACTGTTACACCGCTGCGGGTCCTAACTTATCTTCCAACAGTCTCTGTCATCGACCAAAGTGGATAATGAGTTGCCCATCTGTGGCATCGTGAATGATGTTGCGGACACAAAGGAGTCGGGCCAGCGCGTTGGTGGTTGCCCCGTGGTCGCAAGTTTTGTTTTTTGTACAAGGTAAAGTCCACATGAGCCCAAATACCAAATTTTGTTTATATTTTAAGAGCTGTTCTGTCACTGCACTCCGGGCAGACCCACAGCTGTTCAGTCTTTCACCAAATGGTCAAGAGTGTAGATACTGAAAATTCCTGTAGCTCACTGGTTGCACACACTCTTGACTCGTCCTCTCAGGTGCATCTCTCTGTTGGGACTCACACATGATTTTTAAATCCTGCTATCTGTGCATTGCTGGTTCGTCGATTGCAGTGTCTACATTCAAAAGACGGTTGTTGATCAATTTCAAAATGTCACCTCTATCCATTGCCAATGTCCCCATTGCACGCGCCACAGAGGCCAGGATATCCACTCTTTCATTCCCACAAATCAAAGCATGGCTAGGACAGTAGACCCAAACAAGTTCCTGAAGGTTCAAGATCTCCACATTCACAGCCAGCTCCCCCATACCCTCCGAAACAAGGACATGGAGTCAAGAGATGATTTTAACCCTCATTAAAGAGGACTGAGACAGCAGCTCCGCAACCCCCTGCCACTGCCTTGATCTGAATTCTAATACCAAATGCTTTTGTCAAGCTCATATGGTTACTCTCAGCAATGATCCTGTCCTCAACTCCAGCAGAACTGATTTACCCATTACCGTACTAGCATCGTGAAATTTCAACGTGTTGGATCCGTACCCCAGCGACATTCTGTGCCAGCTTCAAGGCCATCGCTTCATTGTATATAAACTACCAGGTTAATGCCACAGAAACGGCTGGAGATAATGCTCTTTTGAATGTAGAGAGTTCCGTCTTCCATCCTGTACGGTTAGATATAAACAAAGGCCATTTTGAAATTTGTTTTAGACTTTTGGAAAGGATTTCTTCTGATTTTCACTTGGATTTGAAGATTCATGCATATTAAGAGTTTCCTTCAAGCTGTCCAAGTGCTTTTTGGGGTGATCTTTTCACCTGCCTATCCAGAGCTCACCATACAAGAGTCTTTTCAGCTGTATTTTGTCTGGCATGCACACAAGATAACCAGCTCATCTCAGCTGTGTCGTCTGCAGCGATGGATGGATGCTTGGCATATTTGCTCTGTTCAGGGTCTGTGACATAGTCCTGCCAGCGGATACAGAGTACGCGTCAGGCTGGTTGTGTGAAAACGGTCGTCTTTTTGCATTTCACCTCACACAGGCAGTTCAACTCTCGCGCATGCATATAGCAGGGTGAGGTGTATAGCAGCTCAGTACACCTTAGCTCCCTCTTGGCATTAATGCCCAGGTACTCCAATATTTTCGCTGCACTGGCCTTCATTATTCTGCTAGCCACCTGACTGTACAGATTGACACACAAACTACTGCACTGACAAACTACCATGCGGTGGTGCTGATAATTTTCTTCCCCATTTTCATCCTGCAAAATAAACTTTAAAAATATTGGACTGCCTTGTTTAACGCAGAAATACACCGGAGTGAGCACAACATTCTTTTTTTACCTCCATTAATGCTTCATGCTAATATATCGTACATTGTATGTGTACTCCATGTGATAGATAGTTTAATTATGTGTCCTATGATGTTTAGATCGTAATATTAGCTTATTTGTTTCTCAATATTAATGAATATTTTATTTTTTCTTAAAACATTTGGACATACAGAGTTGTGGCACTTACCATGGGTTGAAAGACACAATTTGACAAAATTGGCGGGAACTAGAAGGTGTTAATTACAAATTTATATTTTTTAATTTACATTTGCAGCATGAAAAATATTTGAACAATATTTAAAAAGGAACAGCTCAAATGACAATTTTAAACTTACTAATCGATCTTCAAATCCTTTGACGAAAATTCCATCAGGCAAGCTGCTTTGAAAGAGTTTGAGCTAAAAATAGAAACATTAACCATTCAATATAAACTGATTACAGAAATGAGACAGAAACAATTATTCAATGTACAGCTACTACATATTCTTGATCAGTAAACAAGGTCTCAAAGGGGCTCAGTGGTCTCGAGGTAAGGTGTCCGCCTCGGATGCAGGAGGTCGCGGGTTCGAATAAGAAGAAGAGACCGGGATTTTTTCAGGTGAATCTTCTGGTAAAAATTCCCCTGATCTCTGGGTAGTGAGATCGGACACCCGTGTCCAGTGTCGAGGATGATATAAATATCTTGGCAGTTAGAATTAGAAAAGAGTAGGCGTAACGGCCGCTGCCCGGACAAAATTCAAGATGAAAATCTACCCAAATTAGTTGTACCTTCCTCCAGGCCTAGTAAGTCGCAGGATGTTCTAAAATACCTACTACACATAGCCAAAGCCTTCAGCTACCTGGCAACAGACATTAAACATGCTTGTTTGAATACCAGGATTCAAAGTAATAAGGTCATCATTCACTCTCAGGAAACCATACTTATTGTTCTGATTAAACTGACAATCTGTTCCGGACCAGTCATATTTTTGATCAGCGAATAAGGTCTCCATCATTCACTTTCAGAAAACCATACTTATTGTCCCGATTAAACTGGCAATCTGTCTCGGACCAGTCATATTTTTGATCAGTGAATAAGGTCTCCATCATTCACTCTCAGAAAACCATATTTATTGTCCTGATTAAACTGCTAGTCTGTCTCGGGCCAGTCATATATTGTATCCCTCAAATAGGTTGGAGAAGATCATGTCACTTTGCTACTTTCATCGAGCCAAAAGACTCTGAGAAAATATTATATTGTTTGTTTGTCCGCTCACATGTCTTTCTGTCTTCTTCTTCGTTGGTGTTTGTCCTGAAAAGGACATTGCGTCGTAGTTTACAGCGAAGCCTGCGATTAATGCTCTCTTCGGCCTGACACGTCTAGTTTCAGCTGGCTTTTATTGGGTACCTCATATTCTCAGCGAGCAAGTGTCACGCTGACCCGAAGGTGGACACAGTCCAGACGCTACAGTAGCGGAACGCAAAGAAATAGAGAGTCAGACACGGACAGACAAGGAAAGCTGACACAAACATTGGTTCAACAAACACTCCTCGCAACCCTTATCCCGAGGAGTACTGGGCTCCACCTGTAGGGATTTCGGTCGACACACTATGCACGAACAATCCTCAGTAGCTGGACTTGGTAGTGGTCGATCGTCGCAACGGGTCATTGACGCATAAGCGAACATTATTATTATTATGTAAGCTTCTTCTTCTTCCGTTTGCTTGGAGTATGTCTACATCTGCAAAGTTGTCTCTTGTATAAACCTCACTGTCTTCTGCAGCTCACACATAGGTCCATATAGTTTCCCTTCTAGTGTTGTTTCTCTTGGCCAGTATGTCCGCCTCAGCATCTCAAACTATGGACAGTCCTGAAGAATATGGTCCGCAGACTGGGGTGCCTGTCCACACGTACACATACTTGAACTGCCAATCCTAAATTTTGTATACATGTGGCTTCGGAGTTGGTTGTGTTCCGTTCTGAGGTTTATGTAAGCTGATTACAGGAATGACACAGAAACATTAATTAGTCCATGTAAACTGCTTACAGAAATGACTGAAACATGAATTATTCCATATAAACTGGTTACAGAAATGACACTTAAACATTAATTATTCCATGTAAATTGATTACAGAAATGACACTGAAACATTAATTATTCCATGTACATTGATTACAGAAATGACACCGAAACATTAACTAGTCCATGTAAACTGATTACAAAAATAACTTCGAAACATTAATTATTCCATGTAATTATTCCCTGTAAACTGCTTACAGAAATGACACAGAAACAATTATTTCATGTAAGCTGATTACAGAAATGACACTGAAACATTAATTATTCCATGTAAATTGATTACAGAAATGACACCGAAACATTAACTAGTCCATGTAAACTGATTACAAAAATAACTTCGAAACATTAATTATTCCATGTAATTATTCCCTGTAAACTGCTTACAGAAATGACACAGAAACAATTATTTCATGTAAGCTGATTACAGAAATGACACTGAAACATTAATTATTCCATGTAAATTGATTACAGAAATGACACCGAAACATTAATTATTCCATGTAATTATTCCCTGTAAACTGCTTACAGAAATGACACAGAAACAATTATTTCATGTAAGCTGATTACAGAAATGAGACAGAGACATTAATGAGTAAATGTAGATTGGTTAGACAAGCTATCTTCACCAGAACTAGACATGCTATGGTCCTTATAAGGAAGACAACAACAAAAAAAAGCAGACCAAAAACAAATTGGAGGAGAGCTATAAAAGCTGAGATGAAAATCAAGAATCAGAGCTTGAAAATAATAACAATAATAAGTTCGCTTAAGTGTCTGCTTAGCGTTTATCGGCTAGATCCATGGTCCACTGCTGCGGCATGGCTCTAGGTCTCATCCAAAGCAGAGGGGTAGGTTGCTATCTGCCGAAGCCACACTGTGCGAGGATGGCCTCTTCTGCTCCTCCAGCCGATCGGGGATGTCCTCTGGCGCTGAGGTATGATCTGTAAGGTGTCTTGTGGGCAGGGGTTTTCTGGTCCAGTCGAAGGACATCACTGAACAAAGAAACTTGGTGGTGATCCAGTTTTTCCGACATTGGGTGGAGACCTGTTTTAACAGTGTCCTTCATGATGCAGATGCAGTCATGCTATCGGATGCCAAAGATATGCCGCTTGTTGTGCAGATGGAAGGCCTCTAGTCTCAATATATCATGTTTGAGTAATGTCCAGGTTTTGGAGCCGTAATGTTTTACTGGGACCACACAAGTCTGGTAGATGCAGATTTTTGTTCAAAGGAAATCTTGCCATTACTCCATACACATAAGTTGCGCATAGCTGATGCAGCTAGTCCGATACGTCTTGACAATATCAGGACAGCTGCACTCATCCCATAAGATTATGCTGCAGAGATAGATGAATAATTGGTGTCCTCCATCGTATGGCCTTGAGTTTCAATACCCTGAGTTGCTGTGTCAGAAATGAGGTTCTGTGGAAAATCACACAGGCTATAGCTGCAGACCAATCAAAATGGAAGTTTGCTGCTGTCCTGAGTTGATCATTAGACTGTTTCATCAGACATTAGCCACAATTTAAGATAAAGAAGGTAAAATCTACATAGAAGCAATTAGTAAATGAAATAAAATGGAAAAAAATTGCATTGAAATTATATTTGTTGGCAAAGAGAGAATTAACCAGTTTACAGGAATACTTTAAAACCTAGCTGATGTACCAGCCTATAAGACCCATGGCAACAATTAAAAGCAATTGAAAGAGTAAGAAAAAAACTATTCCCAGCAACAAATACTATAGAGGTTGACTAAGTTACTGATCCCACTTGTCCCTGCAGTAACCATGCACTAAGTCTTTATTTTACCTTCAATAGGAAAACAAACTTAGTTTTGAGAATTTGAACATATGTCCTCATTGTCAAAGACCAACCAGACAATTCGGACAATGACTTCTCGACTGCACTTCCTCACAAAATCTAACAACATAATAGACAGATGAGATAAATGAGAAGAGAATTACAACGATGCATTGAGTTACGTACCTCTTTTCTTACAGCAGTTCTGAAAGTTCGGGGATTGGCTGGCTGGCTTTCTCGAGACACGTACATGTGAAATAATTGTACCTCTCCATACATATCAAAGCCTGCAATGTTAAATACATAGACAAGATGTTAAATACATGCTGCCAGTCTGTTCTTCTTCATTGATCAACTGATACTATGACAACATGAAAGCCTTCTACAGTAGATACTAAAGTGTATAAGGGAACGACGTCGGCTAGTGGTTAAGTGACATGCCACACAACCCGAAGGAAGGTGCTGGATTTGTTCCCCAAACACAGCACCGGACATTACCCCAGGGAAGCAGACCCTTACATAAAATTAATGCTGAAGTCGGATGCACTGGGTCGACAGGCACAAAAATAAAAACATAGTGCAATGCACGCCACTTTGGAGAATAAAGTAAAAAAGGCAAACGCAAAAAAAATTAAAAAAGAAAAAGAAAAAAAAGAAAAGAAAATCCTATGCTTTTAGTCTGGTGAGGTTCACAAAAGAGACTGCATTTCAGATCTTCGCTGGTCCCCCACAGCGTTTCTAGCATGGTTGCTGTCCCAGACCAATGCCAGACTGCCTATTTTTTATCTGCATAGGTAGGGCAGTCCTGCAGAATTTGTTTTTGTGTTTGCTTGGGTGCTCCACAATCGCACGTGGCAGTGTCTCTGAGACCCATTCTGTGGAGGTGGGGCTTGAGTCTACAATGTCTCGTTCTTTGTCTGCCAATCTGTGCCAAGTTTGTCTATGCTGCCATTTTCTGGCTTGTATTCTTTGTGCTGGTCTCTCCATTCTGTCCTCATGGATCGTTTGATGAGTATCTTTGCTATTTTATAGCTCTGTGGATGGGTAGTCTGTGTGTTGTCACTTCTGGTTTTTGCGAGCTCATCTGCTTTCTCGTTTCCAGGGATCCCACAATGGGCCGGAATCCACTGTAGGGCTAAATCTGTTTTTTTGCGACAGCAATACTATGTTGTATTTGATTATGTGAGAGTCTATCTTGTTAGTCAATCAGTGCAGATTTGTCTATGTTCTGTGAACACCAAACACGGGGCATAAGGCAGAAACAAGTGCTCGCCAGTTTGAACAGTGTTACATTACTTTTCTAAGTTCTTGTATGTTGTTTAGACACATAGTTGAGCCGTCGCTGATGCTCATTCTGGGGAAGAGTCCCTACTGGCATTCCTGTCTTTCTGTTGCAACCTGGAGCCTATAGAACTGCCTGTAATGGGAGTCTGCTTCTGTTCATTAAAATTTGGCCTTAAAACACAAATGCTATGAGCACAGTGAATCAGTGTAACTATCATAGAAGTCTGGCAGCGAATGAGTTGGGGTCCCCATAGTCTAGCAAAAGATCATGCATGCGCAGATAAAGATATATTGCCATGCTAGATCGTACCCCGGGCGGCTATTGGCTGCTTGCATCAGGATCGGTGACCCACACTGACCAAGATCCCATTTTGCTTCCAAGTGGTGACCCTAGAAACAGGCTGAAACCATGCAGTCTAGCTAAGACATTAGGGATCGAGGAAAGGCAGACTCGTTCCAAAAAATGCCATACTGAAATCAGAGGTGTCAAAATTGGAGGTTTTATGCAGCGGTTGTCCTACTGACTCTTCTGTACGCCCGTGAAACCTGGATTGTGTACAGTCCACATGTGAAGAAGCTTGACCACTTCCATCTGGGCTGTCTAAGGAAACTGTTGAACATTAAATGGCAAGATAGGATCACAGATATAGAAGTTCTTTCGCTGACTGGCATGACAAGCATTCGTATAACTCTGTGCAAATCGCAGCTTAGATGGACTGGCCATGTTGTCCACATGTCAGATGAGCGGCTTCCAAAGAAAATATGGCGAGCTTGCGGTGGCCAAATAAAACGTTACAAAAACACTCTAAAAGCCTCATTAAAAAACTGCGACATTGACCCTGATAATTGGGAGAATATTGCTGCTGATCGCTCTGCCTGGCGTAGCAAAAAGTCTCTGCTGGCACGGCGTATATAGAGTAGACAAGAATCAAGGAAGATGCACGGAGACAAGCGATACAAAAGGCAAGAGACGAGTTGCCTCCATCTTGATGATCAGACATTGTTTCTCTGCCCTCAGTGTGACAGACCCGTTCGGGCTTGGATTGATTTGATCAGCCACCTATGAACCCACTCCAGGATTGACAGTTGACAGATGACAATGTGGTTCTCTTCAGAAATGATGAACAAACAAGAACACACATTTCTGAAAATAACAAAATTGGCAGTGCAAATATCAAAGCATGCCTTCACAATGATTTTTACCCTATTCGTGATGAAAAGGGGTTTTGAAAATTCAAGAAATGGCCATTCTAAAAGGCTAACAACAGAACAACTGAATGTAATTTTAAGGATTTTGAGGCTGATAAATTGGATTTAGATGGTGATTATTCTGAAAATGATCAGTTGTTATTTTAACGTCAACGTGTGAGATTCAGATTATAATTCTTCCATTGATTAGGATCAAGCTAGATCTGTTCCTCGGAGGATGATTACATCCAGGGAGGGTATCCCACATAATGTGTCAAGTAAATTTGATGAATATATTACACACTCTACTGAAGTAGGAACATTGGAGATTAGCAGGTCAGTCAATTTTAGATAAAATAACTAAATTACAGCACATAGTTTTGTCATAGTAAATAGCTTTACTCAAATGTCTACATTGTCAACTATGCGTATATTTTCTCAGGAGCACAGGGGAATGGGATTTAACGAACTGGGTAGCCAGAGTTCAAAGGGTTCAAATAGGGGTGAAGTGCTGAGCAGTGGTCAGCGACCCAAAGTTGACTGCTAGCATCATGGCCAGCAAACCAGAGCTGCCAAGACCCTTATACATATCCACCCGGTGCTGCTGGATAACAGGTTGCAACAGAGCAGACTGGTTAAGGAGAAGGGATCGGAGAGGGAAGGCAACCCTTACTAAAAAAAATGCCTCCTGAAATCGGATGTGTAGGACCGGAAGGTGCAAATAACGCAGTAAAGCTGTAAACTATGACACACCCATTTCGTTCTCCAGACAACATCCTGCTGCTTGCAAAGCCCTTTTCAGGGCCTGGTAGCGGGAGATTGAGAACGGACATAGAAGAAGAGCTTTAAAATAATATCATTTTATTTTAAATCTGTAAAAAAATTGAGAAAACTACAGCTGAAATTATAGACGCACCTCTAATTGACCAATGTGAGCATAAATTAATCCGACCACATGTTTTTTTTATCCAGTAGTTATGGCCTGTGTGAAAGGTGAGTGTGCAATCCCTAGTGTTCTGTTCTAGAGAGCTTTAAATCATAACTGTGAGCATGTTCAGCTTACCTTTGCATGGAACCTGCATTGCCTTGAGATCATCAATGGTAAGAGCAGTTTCATCTTTTTGAGACAGAGAGCTAATAGAAGGGTTCAGTTCAGAATGATCTTCATTAATATCACCAGAGACTGGATTCTTGGTATTCCTGTCCCCATCAGCAGCTGCTTCACAGCAAACATCGCCTTTGTCTTTAGGTTTCTTTTCATGCTGATCCAAATCAGGAACAGAGTCTGGACACTGTGGGTCTGGTTTAGACGGAGGTGACCTACATTGGCTACTCTCTTCATGCTCGACCGATGCAGAAGCATCCGAGTCCTCATTCTGGTCATACTCCACAATGTCGCTCAAGTTACCAGTGGGCAAAGCCTCTAGATTAGTATCCACTGGGACTTCACGGCCATTTACAACACCGATGTGCTTATTAACTGTTGAATTCATAAGTCTCCGTGTTCGCTTATTCACTTCTTCATGAATTTTCAAGATTTGCTTTTGAAGATTCTGGCAAATTTTGTAACAGAGTTCTTGAGCAACATGATTCGCGGCCATTGTTTCATCTCTACTTTTCTTGGCTTCATGGCCAGAGTCGTCGCAGCTGTCTGACTTTGTACGTTTGGCAGCCTTTGAAACAAAGTTATCGCCAACCAAGTTGACCTCTTTGTTCTTCTTCTTGCTTTTAGTGCCCAAAGCAGAACCAATATTTGACGGATCTGATGATCTTTTCTCACTTTTCCCACTTCTACTACCATCACTTATAGCAGGCTCATACGACTCTTTCGTCGCCTTTAACTCACGGGGCTCGTCAGAAGCACGCTCTGTAATTAAATCTGAAACTGCGGAAGGGTCATGAATTAGTGCACTGGTGTCGCTGCCTTCGGAGACTTCACTGCCACCAGCCGCACCAGAATTCACAAGCGATAAAGAAATATCGCAGTTATCACTTTCTGCGGTGGAGACTTGCAGAGAAACCTCAATGTCAGCACCTTTCCTCTGAGCACCGACACGAATAGTCTTTCCACCAATAGCTACAGTACCAACATTCTCCCCATCCTCTGCTGGCAGCGAATTACTCCAAGCTTCAAACAACTGAGACAAATGCTTGGAAATTTTATTAGCCTTATCGCGTCTCAGCTCTTTCTTAGCCTGCGAGATCAATGACTGGAGTTCGGGGTCGACAAAGAATGACGACTGCAGGATTTTGTCCAAGTCGTGACAGCTGCGGTAGATGCGAATAATATCATGAAAGCACTCTGGTACAGACACAGTGGAAATATCAAAGACGTTGAGAAGTTTCTCCAGCCTGACAAGAGCGGTTTCGGCTCGAGACAACAATGCATCCAATTCTTGTTTGTGCTCGCAAATTGCTACCTGATCAAAACCACTGTCGTCTTTGCCACCTCTGAGGAAACCAAATCAAACAGAGCAGGTTAAATATCATTCAGTGAGCTTTCTCTTACTTCTTCTTCTTCTTCTACTGTGTTTGTTCTCAATTTCCCACTACCAAGCCCTGAACAGGGCTTTGCAAGTAGTAGGATGTAGTCCGGAGAACGGAATGCGTTGTGTTGCTAGTTTACAGCTTAACTGCAATATTTGCAGCTTTCGGTCTGACACATCCGTCTTCGGCAGGCATTCTCTTACATCTCATATCTGAACTTTCTCTTACATATAACAAACAACTTTCACTGACATCTAACAAGCAAATTTCTCTTGCATCTCATATCTGAACTTTCTCTTACTCCTAACAAGCAACATTCTCTTAAATCTAACTTCTTCTTCGTTCTCAAACTCCCGCTACCAAGCCCTAAAAAGGGCTTTGAAAGTAGCAGGATGCTGTCCGGTGAATGGAATGCGCTATGTCGTGGTTTACAACTCGACTCTCGATATTTGCACCTTTCGGTACGACACATCCGACTTCAGCAGGCAATTTTGAGCACTGGGTTGCCCTCCCTCTTCGATCCCTTCTCCTTAGCCAGCCTGTTATCCAGGATCACGGAGGTGTAGAAAGGTCTTGGCACCTCTGGATTGCTGGCCCTGACGCTAGCAGACAGCTGTGAGTCGCTGACTGCTGCAGCTCAGCGCGTTGATCCCTCTTGCATCTACCAAGAAACTTTCTCTTAAATTTAGTAAGCAATGTCAACACTTTATTTGTTGGTTGTAATCAAGCGTATATGGCATGTCTTCTGCAGAATGTGACTTCTTACAACTTCCAACCTATCTGGCTGTTATAAATTTCTTGGCAGGTGTGCAGTACAGTAGAAGGCAATCGAACTAGAAAAAAATCTTGTGTCTGTCAAACTGTCCTCGGCGGGATTCGTGCCAGGTGCGTTGAGATTGTAAAACCAAGTGAGTTTCTCTTCTAGGCCACACTGCCTCCTTGTTTGTTGTAACACATCATATTCTAGCCTTCTTTGACATTATAAAATTAATTTCCTTTACTACAAACATGCTTGGGGTGTGCTAGCTCAGTTTATAGCGAGCAATTCGCTATTTTCTGTGGTAATAAGAGTGCCTCAGTTCGAATCGCGTCCGGAGACTACAAAAATACGGGTCGTGATTTTAATCAGAGACTGCTTCTCCAGTCAACCCAGCTGTAAATGGGTACCTGACGCATGAGTTAGGAAAAGTAAAAACAGCAAGGAAGGGGCTTGGCCAAGCCACCTCTCACAGGCTGCTGCTTAGTACAATGGAGTCTTAACAAACTCCATTTCCAACTAGCGGTTAATTCTGCTGAATTTCCACTTTACTTTTACTACAAGACATGCATCTGATTAGTGTCGTGGCAGAGCAGATACTTTTCACTGCAAAGATACGGGGTTCAACTCCAGCTCCAGTCGACACAGCGGTAAATTGGTACCTGGCCTATGATTAGGGAAAAGAATGGCAGCAAGGAAGGGAACTGGCCACTCCACCTCACACAAACTATGGCTTAGTATGCTGAAGTCCCTAACACTTCATTCCTGACCAGCAGTTAAATCTGCTGAAGGACACTCTTTATCTCACTAAACAACAATTACTAACATTCTCAACTAGTTACAGCTTGTATCGTCTGCACTAGATCCGAAAACAAAAAAAACGGTCGCCCGTCTCAACTAAAATTGCCTTTGATTTAGTTTGCTGAATATAATTTTTTTACGGCTCTGCATGATGGTTGCGTCTGCCCGCGTGCATTCCCTCTTTGATCCCTTCTCCTTAGCCAGTCTGCCCTGCTGCAGCCTGTTATCCAGGATCACCGCGTGGAGATGTAAGAGGGTCTTGGCAGCTTTGGTTCGCTGGACCTGACGCTAGTAGTCAGCTATGGGTCGCTGACCACTGCAGCTCAGCATCTTGATCCCGTAATGCTATTCAATCTGTTATGTCCCATTCTCAAGAGAAACAGAATTAATTGTTCTGCTCGATCAAGACGGTGATAGCTGTCTTTTGTTTGGTCAACTTTCCTTATTGCTTGGATAAATGTCCATTCTTGGAAGGTGATTGCTTGTTCGTTTTGTTCTTGTGTTGCTCCCTCCTTTGTAAACCTGTCTGCTGTCTCATTTCCTGGTAAGCCACAGTGTGATAGTTCGCCAATAGTTCTTTTAAGCTCTGGCAGTTTATCATTTTTAAGTCTTGCAGAACTGACATTGCATCTGTAAGGAATACAACCTGCTGACATTGGCTCGTTGTGGTGCTAATTATTTCTGCATCAATAATTAGTGCCTGTACTTCATCCGAGTGGTTTGAACAGAATTTTCCAGTAGATGAACTAGTGATTTTTATCTGGGTAGACAGCATAGATTCCTACGCCTCTATTTTTCACTGCTCTTGTTGCTGATCCATCATATTATATATATATATTCCCTGCTGTCTTGCGGGATACCTGTTTACAGGAAAGGTTTCGGAAGTAAACCCTGAAGAAAAATCTGCATCCTCTGCTATCTTCAGTTGTCTAGATAATTTCTTGCTAGCTACTGACCAAAGGTAGCTCAGAACCAGAAAGTGAGGTTGACAAAATGTGGAGTTTCTTGCTCACTTTAATCCAAATCACCTATTTCAGCAGACACAGAAAGAGAACAGAGACAGTGGTCTTCATCACACGTGATGGATGAACATCATTCTAATAAATAATCTTTATTATGAATATTTCATGTCATATATAGTTTAATTAAGTGTCTCACAATGTTCAGATCGCAATTTTAGCTCAATTTGTTCAATAATAATAAATTTCAACTGTAACTGTCTTACGACATTTTTCCCATTGCTGGGATAGTCGAGGGGTTTGGAAGGCTTACTACTGGCCGTGTCGCCACTACTGTCGCCGTGTCGTGTGCTGGCTATGTTTGTTTATTTCACCCCCAACAGAAAAACAACATCTGCCATACCCGGGATTCGAACCTCTCCCCTCCTTGTCGGCAGGCAGGCCTCGAAACCCTTCAGCCACGCGCTTCTCCAAAAATTTTATTTGAATAAAACTTTGACGCACAGAATTCCGCATATTGGCCCGGACTGAAAAGGGTTAACAGCACTCATGAAATATTGTTTACATTCAATAATGAATTCGCGCGTTAAAACTCAGTAACACTTACCTTTCATCGTTGTCCTCCCCAATGACCTCGTTCTCTGATTCAGTTTCCCAGGTCTCTCCAGAACCATCCGTTTCATAATCCGACTCGGATGTCCAACTTTCCAGACTATTGTTATCACTCACATCATCCATCTGCAACACATTTACATTTACTTGTGAAACCATTTGTGTGTTACAAGTTAGTCTTTAGTAGGGATCAAGATGCTGAGCAGCGCAGAGCTGCAGTGGTCAGCGACTCATAGCTGGCTACTAGCGTCAAGTCCAGCTAACCAAAGCTGCCAAGACCTTTCTACATCTCCACGGGGTGATCCTGGATAACAGGCTGCAGCAGGGCAGACTGGCTAAGGAGAAGGGATCAAAGAGGGAATGCTAACCCAGTACTCAAAAAATGCTTGCTGAAGTCGGATGTTTTGGACCAAAAGGTGCAAATATTGCAGTCAAGCTGTAAACTACGACACAAAGCATTCTGTTCTCTGGACTACATTCTGCTACTTAAGCCCTTTCAGTGTTTGGTAGTGGGAGATTGAGAATGAACGAAGCCAAGCCAGTCTTTAGTAGATTCTGAGGAAATTATGTTCATGAAATTCAGTGGAGTATCTTTCATGTCATTTCAAATAAATTGTCATTCATAAACGATAGTAATTAAATGGAGATTGGAAGTAGATATCTGTAACTGAAACATCATAATCATCTGGTTGATAAGTCATAAGATTTGTTGTACGGTTGTCTGAGCATGTCTCTCCATTTTACCCTATCCTCTGGTTGGTCAGTCCAGAGGAGGGGGGTACTCTGGTTGAGAGGTAAGGCATTCGTCTCTCACAGCGATGAACAGAAACAGAGTGGGTTCGAGACAAAACCGTCTGATGGTGTTGCCAACCTCGCTTGTGATGGACAACTAACAGTCTTAAGACTGGTTGTAAGGTTGTCTCAACATGTCTCTCCCTTTGACCCTTTCCCCTGGTTGATCAGTCCTAAAACTGGTTTGTAAGGTTATCCGAGCATGTCTCTCCAATCAACCTTATTCTCTACAGCTCTTTTCATTTCAGCATAGGTTACCAAGTGGTCCGCCAGGGTCTTTATGTATGACAAGGACAAGAATAGCACCACTGCCCCACAGAGAGTATGTCGTAAGAGACGACTGTGTGACATAGCATAACACCGGCCATGGTTAGGTGATTTGTTAAGAGCAGAATAGATGGTGCCTAACAGGCTGCAGGTCTACTTTGCTCTAGTGTTTGAGTCTATTAAGGTGGACTCGCACATCGGTTAACCACCCTTCGCGGCACTTGTCCCAAAGTAGCAGGGTAATAAGCTGTTCGAGCCTAGCCCGCTAAGCAGGAAACCTTCCTCCCGGCTACATCCGGCTCATACCAGAGCTACAGGTCAACTAAGAACTAAGATAGGTTCACACATTAATGTCTCTGCATGTCTGAGATGTAAAGGTGAGTGTTGGTCACACCCTTCCTCGTTTCCCCAGGATCTTGTGCTCTATTATCTTCTGTAGAAAACTTTGATGTCGCATATTGTGCCCCAGTCAACTCAATCTTCATTTCTGTATAATCTTCAATATTTGTCTTTGTGTGCCCACCTCAGTGAGGTCATTGTCATTGGATCCTCATTCTGTTAAACCCACTCAACGGTTGCACCACATTCCAAACTTGTTCCATTCTTCATTGCCAGAGTCCATGTTTCAGCCCCATATACATGAGTAGCAATTATTCTTTTCCCCAGCTCTATCCGGATATTCTTTGAAGTTAGCAATTTGTTTTCTTCTTCTTCTTTGCATTCGGTTTCGTATGCTCATTTTATGTCACCAGATAGGCCATGTCCATGAAGTGACACATCAGTCGCAAAGTCCTCAATGGTTCTCCACAGTTTGTCCTGTATGTTTCTTTCCTCGGTGCAGGTCTTCTCACGAGAGCTTTGGTGCAGTGGACATGTTTGCAGGATGTGTTCTGGAGTCCTCTCCAACATGTGCATTGTGCAATCTGAGCAATTTGTTCTAATCTGTCTTTCTCCACACACGTTTGAGGTCATGCATAGCAGATGCAGCTGGTCTGATCCACTTTGACACATCAGAAACGGTGCGCCCATCGGATGATATCACAATGCTGAGGTAGATGAATTAGATGGCGCCCTCTGCTATAAGCTCTTGTAATGTCAATAAATCAAAGTGGTTATGTTCTTGTAATGTCAATCAAAGCGGCTGCTAGCCACATGCACACCCCACTTTGTCAGCTTTTACATGCTTTCCAGAGATCCTCAACAATAGCTCACCAATGGCTACCCTCCAATTGCGGAATCACAGGAAACGAGAGAGTTGACACTCTAGCAAAAGATGGCAGCAAAAAGCCACAATTTAATCATTGGGTACCATAAAGAGAGATCAAGAACATCATAAGAAATCAGTATATACACAAATGGATAGAAGACAGAAACATAAGCAGTACACCAGACCCAATTCACCAACTCAAAATGAATCAACAAGCTACCTTATTTTGCCTGAGAACTGGACACTGCAGACTACTAGAACATTTATTCCAACTAAAGATCTCACCGATGAATGCCAATGTGGAACAGGGGGCCAGAATCCTGAACACATTCTACAAGTCAAAGTAACCCATAGCATTACTGCCGTAGGAGTGTGAAGTGTTAGCAACCTCACATTTCAAGGCTAGGTGCCACACCTCTCCCTCCCCGCTTTTAACTTCCCGGAATGAACTGGTACCCATTTAAGGCTGGGTCGACCCGAGAGCAATTGCAGTCTTTAAAAAACTTTTCCACCTCAACTGGGAAATGAACCCAGGACCACTCAGATGCAAATCCAGCTCGCCAACAACTGCACTACGCGGCTCCCAATCTATTAGGAAATGAGATACCAGACCTGGCCAGAGGGTGCGGAGCTGAGACAAAAGCTGTGGGGCAGCCGCTCCGACCTGGAGAAGACTACAGACTTCATCACAGTGACTGGCCTGCAGATATAGCATGACCAAAATATCCTGAATGCAAAGAAGAACAACAACATGCTTTGACAGGTTACAGTGGACTTACTCTTTTCACCCTGGGTACCACACACACAAGAATGTAATCTAAAATGGCAAAGATCCTGTTTACAAGCCACATGACATATTGGGAATATGGTGTTAGGCCCATATTTGTCTTGACCAACACACAATGTGGTCAGTATCACACCGGCCTCCTTTACGTCCCAGATTGTTCTGGCATCCTTTTTTTAGCCTGGGTCGACCCTTGGAGCGGTTTTGCGATCTGAAAAAAATTCAGCACCAACTGGTTACCGAATCCAGATCCTTTGGCTGGGAAGCCAATGCACTAACAACTGTGCTACCTCAGCTCCCTCTGTGAATTTAATAGAATAATATAAGGGCTCACAAAACAGAGAGCGCATGAGCTGCAGTGGTTAGCGACCCATTGCTGACTGCTAGAGTCAGGGCCAGCGAACTAGAGCTGCCAAAATCCTTCTACACCTCCTTGTGGTGATTCTGGATGAAAGCCTCAACAGAGCAGGCTGGCTAAGAAGAAGGGATTGCAGAGGGAGGGCTAACGCGGTACTCAAAAAATGCCTCTGGACTACATTCTGCTACTTAAACCCTTTTCAGGACTTGGTAGCACGAGATTGAGAATAAACGAAGTCAAGTCAAGTCACCAGATGATAGATGAATGTGTGTGTGGGTGGTTGATTGTCAATGCTATGAGGCATGAAACATGATGAGAAAAAAAGAGACTCACGTCTTCAGATATAATGTACACTTCTTGCGGGAAGCACTGGCTAATACAGCCATTAGCCCACTTGACCACAAGATGACCGTTGGGGTCTAGCTCAAAGATTTGACCTACAGCCTGCATTGTGCTTTCTGGGTCCTGGAATGATATTAAGTTGGAAAGTATGACAGAATTACATAATTGTTGGACACGAGCAAGTTAACAAGTATGTGAAGTTGTAGTTATATGTATTAACTTTACAAGTGGTAGAAGCTTTATGTATTAACATATATTTCTGGTAGAAGCTATATCTATTAACATGTATTTTTGGCAGAAGCTATATCTATTAACATATATATCTGGTAGAAGATATATGTTTAACAAGTATATGTAGTAGAAACTATATGTATGAACATATATTTCTGGTAGAAGCTATATCTATAAACATATATGGTAGAAGATATATGTTTAACAAGTATATGTAGAAGAAGCTAAATGTATTAACCCTTCCGGCCCTAGCCAGCAGGTCTGTAAAATCCCATTTTCCTGTGCTCCTGAGAATATACGCACAAGGTAGAGATTTGAGGAGAGCTATTTAGTATTTAGCATGACAAAACTCCAATTTCATTATTCTATCTCAAATTGACTGACCTGATCATCATCTCCAATATTCCTTCATTTTTATGCCAGTAAATTGTGGAATATATTTATTGCAGACCATCCCGTATCAAATGTACTAGATACATTTCGAGGGGGGGGGGGGGGGGGGGGGGGGGAGACATCCCCCCCCTTAATTTTCAAAACTACGTCCTGCTACCATGCCCTAAACAGGGCTTTACAAAGTATCGGGATGTAAACCTGAGAACGGAATGCATTGTGTCACTAGTTTACAGATTGACTGCGGTATTTGCACCTTTCAGTCTGACACATCTGTCTTCGGTAGGCATAAGTTTGTAAATGTAGCAAATGTTGGTTTTCTCCGGATGTGTGTGTTCTGTGTAGACGCCCTAATATTATGGTATTAATCCAAGCAGTACAGACCAAAACATGCCTTAACCTTTAGCACGCTACATTTATATTTCGTTATGGTAGTTGACTTTCAAAGCTTGTAACTTTTCTGCTTGTTGGTCAATAAGTATGATTTTCTTGTGTGTAAAGACACAATTGAATAAAGAACTTGTTGGTGTTATTGTTTTTGTCAGTTTCTGAGATACAAAAAGATGAAGGTGAAAATTTATTGAAAAACATTTTAAAATTTGGACTCGGCCGCTAGGCCTAATTAGTTGCTCCGATAGACATCCATGGAAACCACAACAACGTATCGATACTGTGTTTATAATATCGACACAACTGTTAGTTTCCAATTCAAACGTAGTTATTACATCTAAACAAACAAAATAAACACATCTACTCGATGAAGATCTTTCCCAACAACCTACTTGACCTTTCGCAAAAAATCAGCCTGCTCCAATCGACGTAAAAAGAAGATAGATCGTTAAAAATCTATTTGTAATCTAACATAAGATACTTTTACCGGCAAAAACAACCTGTGTTTATGGACGTGACGTATTCAGCATTTTTTAAAATGGCTATTGGTAGGGTCTCTGTTCCCCCAATTTTTTTTTTCACAATTTCTAATTTGTAGGTCAATTGTGTCAACTGTCAGTTCACGGTAGCATGCTAAAGATTAAAAACATGATCCACCAACCACAGTGAATCATGGGTGGCTCGGGGAATGGAGTATTTATACACACAAATAGGTTTATCAGTGTCACAGAATCAAAGTATTAACATAATAGTTTATGAAGATAGACAATATTCTTACAGCAGACACATGGTCGAAGCCTCCGACATGTACAATGCTCTGGCCTGGTCTAAACTTGTAATCAGGATGGTCTGTGATATCATATACACTCACTTCACAGTTGCTGGCAACCACAGTGGGCCTGTGTGGTAATAAACATCAAGTCATATTCAGTTAATAATACACATCAAGTCATATTCAGTGGTAATACACATCAAGTCATATTCAGTAGTAATAAACATCAAGTCATATTCAGTGGTAATACACATCAAGTCATATTCAGTAGTAATACACATCAAGTCATATTCAGTGGTAATACACATCAAGTCATATTCAGTGGTAATACACATCAAGTCATATTCAGTGGTAATACACATCAGGTCATATTCAGTTAATAATACACATCAAGTCATATTCAGTGGTAATAATCATCAAGTCATATTCAGTTATTAATACACATAGTCATATTCAGTGGTAATACACATCAAGTCATATTCAGTTAATAATACACATCAAGTCATATTCAGTTAATAATGTACATCAATTCATATTCAGTGGTAATAAACAGCAAGTCAGATTCAGTGATAATAAAGTCATATTCAGTGGTAAGACACAGCAAGTCATTTTCAGTGATAATAAAGATGCAATCAGGCCACTGCAAACTGAAAAATCATCAGTTTAACAAATGTAAAATCAGACACATAGACATGTGCCCATGTGGCGAGAACAAACAAACGTGGGAACATATTCCACAGGTCTGCCGACTCCATCGGAGGAGCAGAGTGACTACATGGTCCTCCTCAACACAATATTTGTGAGATAAACTGTATGGCGATGAGACAAGTATGGGAAGGACCGCCAGATTTATGAGGGAGATTGATGTGATTATTTGAGAGTGAACGACTAAGAAGAAGAAGAAATATGTCATTGATATCACTCATGAGACACACACATGTGATTTTACAGAGGAATGTTAAGAATTCCATAGACAGTTAACAGATTAATGAGGGTGTTATGAGGGTGGCCATTAACAAAGGAGGAAATACGAGAAAGAATTACAACAGCATTAGGGTCTTTTAAAGACTTTTTGGCAACGGTCAAAAGACAGAAACTCGCTTTGTATGGTTACATATCAAGATCAAGCGGTCTTGCAAATACAATCCTGCACTGAAAGGTGCAATACGGACAACATATTCCCACAAACCCCTCAAGGTTTGAGGCCTATGTATCGGATATCCTGTCATGTGATTATCATACCAGCTGGATCATCTGACAAAGTTCAACACACTATAACATCCACGTTTAATGCCCACAATGAGTAAGTTTACTCTTTTGTACACCCTGAAAAGAGTGTTAAGTGGCGGATTGTAGTAGCTTTCCTCACATCCCGAGTGTGCTGATGAAGATGGATTGTGGTCCTCCAGGCAGTTGTGGTATGTTTGGTTTCATCTGCAAGACACTCACTACTATGGGGAACATGTTGATCAACATCTTGACAGCCAGACTGCCTTGAAAATAGTCTGTTTCCAGAAAATGATACATGGAAGAGATATAGTGGCCTTGGTCAGTATAGTATGCCTGACCCTGAAGTCCCTGTCAGTATGTTGTGCCTGACCGGACTAGCGTCTCAATTCCCCATTACATCCACGGTTAACGAAGTCCCAATTAGCCTCCTCAGAGCTAATGTAACCTCAACCTCCGCTCTCATATTGGAGGTGGTTGTCATGTATACTACTACTTCTTACGCTGTCAGACGTCGACCTTTATTTTTTCGAAAAAAGCAGCGGTCATCCTGAGGCTGTCGACACTGAAGTAGAGCTTGTCTAATGTTGCCACTGGTGATGGCCACATCTGCTCTCTCTGATCCTCGTATGTCGGGCAGTTTTGCAGCAAATGCTCAGCGGTCATTTTCCCAGTACCACACGTGCTGTCATGTATACAACTGCATTGTTTCTAGATATACACTACACAATATTAGGAAGCTAGCCACTTGTTTGGGGCCAAGCTACGGCAGTGAATGAGCTAACAGTAGTCAGCGACTTTTAGCTGGTTGTTTGCATCAGGGTCAGTAAACGATACCTGACCAAGGCCCTATTCCACCTCCACTTAGCGGCCCTGGAAACCGTCTGCACAAGTCAATAGCGTAGTCTGGTCAAGGGATAGGGATCGCAGTGAAAAGGAAAACCAGGTGCTAAAAAGCCAGCTGAAATAGGATGTGCCAGGCTGAGAGGCGTATCGTAGCCTTGATGTAAACACATCATCACAACGCCCTTTTCAAGACAATCGCAGAAGAAGAAAAAGTTCTTGTAAGCTTCCTCAATCGTAGAAGATCGAGAACCAGGTGGACAGAAAATGTTAGAGATATCATAAACTGTCATGGGATGTCAACAATTACAGTGGCGAAGTTGGGGACGGTGTGGGCTAGTGGTTAAGTGACACGGCTCACAACCAAAAGTGCTGGGTTCGATCTCCATCCCAGCACTGGCCTTTACCCCGGGGAAGCAAACCCTTAGAAAATTCACGAGGAAGCAGACCCTTACATAAAATGCATGCTGAAGTCGGACACACTGGGCCGACGGACACAAAATAAAAACCACAGTGCAATGCACACCGCCTTGAGGAATAGATAAGAAAGACAAACACAAAAAAACAAAAACAGTGTTGAGCCTGGTCTTAGACAGACTTCTTCTTCGTTCTGTTTCTACCAAGCACTGAAAAGGACTTTGCAAGTAGAAGAATGTTGTCCGGAGAACAGAATGTGTTGGGTGGTACTTTACAGTTTGTCTGTGAAATTTGCACCTTTTGGTCACACATATCTGACTTCAGAAGGTATTTTTAAGTAAAGGGCTAGCCTTCCGTCTCCGAACCCTTCTCCTTAGCCAGTCTGCTCTGTTGCAGGTTGTTATCCAGGATCCCAGAGCAGAGGTGTAGAAAGGTCTTGGCAGCTTTGGTTCATTGGCCCTGACTCTAGCAGTCAGCTATGGGTTACTGAATGGTCTTGAGGTAAGACGTGGCCTCGGATGCAAAGACTGGTAAACTTTGTTTTTGACACTTATCAGAAAGCAGTGCCTTTCATGACAAACTTTAAAAGCTAACATTTCATCTGCAAGTATCTTTCGATATGAAGCAAATACTTACTGGGTAGCTTTGCCCACTTCATAAGCTTTCATCCAGTGGATCAAGCATGTCCTTTCAGCATGGTCAGCTTTCACCACTACACCATAGTCAGCTGGTTCAGGAAGGTCTGGAGATATAGGTGAACACATGTGTTTGTTCTAGATACAAAAGCTGCATAATATCTGTGTGTGTGAGCACACATTTGCGTGTTGTTCTTTCACTTCTGATCCCAACATAAACTGGTTTTTCACTCCATGTTTTTTCTGTATCCCATATTTGGTGTATTATTTCTAGAGTTCGTTCAATTCCATAAAGCAGGCTATTCAGCTGATCTTTTACCAGTGTGATACTGGGGTCCACGATCAGATGGTGGCCAATGTGATATTGGGGTTATGTGGTAGCTAGCGTAATATTAGGGTCCAGGATCAGGTGGTGGTCAGTGTGATATTGAGGTCTAGTATCAGGTAGTGGCTAGTGTGATATTGAGGTCTAGTATCAGGTAGTGGCTAGTGTGATATTGAGGTCTAGTATCAGGTAGTGGCTAGTGTGATATTGAGGTCTAGTATCAGGTAGTGGCTAGTGTGATATTGAGGTCTAGTATCAGGTAGTGGCTAGTGTGATATTGAGGTCTAGTATCAGGCAGTGGCTAGTGTGATATTGAGGTCTAGTATCAGGTAGTGGCTAGTGTGATATTGAGGTCTAGTATCAGGTAGTGGCTAGTGTGATATTGAGGTCTAGTATCAGGTAGTGGCTAGTGTGATATTGAGGTCTAGTATCAGGTAGTGGCTAGTGTGATATTGAGGTCTAGTATCAGGTAGTGGCTAGTGTGATATTGAGGTCTAGTATCAGGCAGTGGCTAGTGTGATATTGAGGTCCAGGATCAGGTAGTGGCTAGTGTGATATTGAGGTCTAGTATCAGGTAGTGGCCAGTGTGATATTGAGGTCCAGGATCAGGTAGTGGCTAGTGTGATATTGAGGTCTAGTATCAGGTAGTGGCTAGTGTGATATTGAGGTCCAGTATCAGGTAGTGGCTAGTGTGATATTGAGGTCTAGTAACAGGTAGTGGCCAGTGTGGTATTGAGGTCCATCAGGTAGTGGCCAGTGTGATATTGAGGTCCAGGATCAGGTAGTGGCTAGTGTGATATTGAGGTCCAGGAGCAGGTAGTGGCTAGTGTGATATTGAGGTCTAGTATCAGGCAGTGGCTAGTGTGATATTGAGGTCTAGTATCAGGCAGTGGTCATTGTGATATTGAGGTCTAGTATCAGGCAGTGGTCATTGTGATATTGAGGTCTAGTATCAGGCAGTGGTCATTGTGATATTGAGACCAAATAGTTTAAGTATCGGTTTATTGATCAAGTGAAAGCGGGTGTCAATATGTGTTTGCACTGTTATTTTCAAAACTATCACCTCCATCTTCTTGTATCTCAGAAACTAACACACACACAACAAAACCAATAATACCAACAAGTTCTTTATTAATTTATTTCTCTACACACAACAAAATCATATAACTAGACCAACAAATACAAAAGTTACAGGCTCTCAAAGTCAACAACCATAGTAAAATGTGACGCGCTAAAAAATAATATAGCTGCAGGGGAAATTGCATCAATTTTTAATGTGGTTTTGGTATTAAGGTAAAATAATTGAACTCACCTACAGTTGAAAGAACAAAGTCACCAGGAAAAAATTCCAGATTGTCTAAATGGTGCACTGGAAATAATTCAACAGAAGGAATATCCCTTTCCACAGCGCCATCCTAAAAAGTAAACATTGTTTTCTCAAAATGAACATTTAATTAAATAGGGAAACAAGACATTTCTTCTTCTTCTTCTTCGTACGCAGTCAGACAGTAACCATTATTTTTTTGAAAAAAGCGGCGGTCATCCTGAGGCTGTCGCCACTGCCATAGAGCTTGTTTTGCAGTTCCACTGGTGATGGCCACATCTGCTCTCTCTGATCCTCGTATGTCGGGCAGTTCTGTAGCAGATGTTCAGCGGTCATTTTACCAGTACCGCACGGGCATTCGTCGGTACCACCTATCTTCAATTTGTTGAATAGGTGGTACCTCAGTCTATTGTGGCCAGAGCGAAGTCTGAAGACAACGACCTGCTCTCTTCGGTTCAACTGGTAATAGGCATCGTTTTTGGTGTAACCAGTATGTTCGGTTTCCCATTTGGTCATGTATCTGGCTTTGATAAGCCGTTTTGACTCTTCGTACGTCATACTAGTATCTGTTTGTGGTAGTCTTGCACCTTCTTTTGCCAGTCTGTCTGCCTCCTCGTTGCCTTGGATGTTGCAGTGTGATGGGACCCACTGTACCACTACCCTTTTTGGTGCGGACGGCTGCTCTTAAGTCATTAAGCTCAGTATTTTTCTGGCTTTTTAGCGCTGTGACTTCGGCGAGAGCATCTGTAAGCAGGACTATATGGCTTTCATTTTCATTGTGTGTCACCAGTTCTTCCACTGCCGCCCTCAGTGCCTCTGCCTCCGCTCTGAAATTGCTTGTGTACTTACCAGTAGCGAATTACAGTGTTATTTGTCTGCCATTTGGTAGGTTCAGGAATGCTCCTGCCCCTCCGTTCTGTGTAGTGTTTGTTACAGAACCGTCGGTGTATGCATGGGTCCAGTCCATGCTTGGGTAGCTTTTCCATATAAAGCTTAGGGTAGTATCTCTCCTTTCTTTTTCAGTCTGGCAGTTTTTGTTTCCAATACCTGGTATATTTTCTACCACCTCTGGAAATATATCCTGCCTCCAGGTAGGTTTTCGTACAGTAGTGATGGGTTTTGGTGTTGTTAGTGCGTTTATGGGATCTTCGTGCATCTTTGCTTTGGCTATTTCTGCAAAGTTTCTCCGCTTTAGTTTCCCATTTCCCAAATTGTTTAGTCTCTGGTGCATTGGATGGTCAGTCAGTCTTCGGAGTTTCTCTGACTGCAGCTGAGCTCTGCAGTCTCTTCTATCAGTCATGGATTGCAGTTTTGTAATCTTTTCAAGTTCTACAATTGGCGTTGACTTCATGCCTCCTGTTATAACTCTCATGGCTTGGTTTTGAAGTTTGCTAACTTTATCGAAGTTCGCCTTTGCTGCTGTTGTCCATGCCGCAATGCCATACTCGAGAACTGGTCTCACTCTTCCAGTGTACAATTTCTTTAGTATGCCTTCGTCTACTCCCCAGCTTGTGCCAGCAAGTTTCCTCATGATTGCCATTCTTTCTCTGGCTCTCATTCGGTTTCTCTCGATCTGACTTTTCCATGTCATGCGCCGATCAAATGTGACTCCCAGATAGGTTGGGTTGTCGTTTGGCTGCAGGAATTTGCCATTTAAACTTAATTTGGTATTTTGGGGTTTTATTGAAAGCGAGAATATTGTGCTTATGTGGTTTTCTCCTCGTTTATTTGACCAGCCATGAGTTCGCCCACTCTTCCAGCGATGTTAGGACCTGCTGCATCAGATTTCTGGCTATGGTGAGATTCTTTTCAGAGGTCCACATAGCCAGATCGTCTGCAAACATTGAGCTATGGACTCTCCTTGGTATATTCTCTGTAATGTCGTTTATATACACCAGGAAGAGTGTGGGTGACAGTACTCCCCCTTGGGGTACTCCCTGCTCGAGTGTCACCTTCTTGCTCATCTGCCCTTGTACTTGGACTCTGGCCGTTCTTTGTTTGAGGTAGTGGTTGATCCACTTGTACATTTTCCTACAAACATCACTTCTTCTTAGCTTGACTCTAAGTCCGTCTTTCCAGACTTTGTCAAATGCCTTTTCCAGATCCACCCAAACAGCTACTGTGTGTTTCTGTGCCTGGTAGGCATCTTCTATTTCCTGGGCTATGAGGATGACCTGGTCCTCAGTGGATCTGTGCTGTCTAAAGCCGGCTTGCTGTGGAATTAGTATTCGTTTTTCTTCCAGATGCCACATCAGTCTGGTGTTTATCATACGTTCCATCAGCTTGCCGACACAGCTCAGTAGGCTGATGGGCCTGTATCCATTTGGATCTGTTTTGTCCTTTCCTGTTTTTGGTACTGGTACCAGTACTGCGTCTTCCCATGCCTGGGGTACAATTCCCCTTTTCCAGCTTTGGTTCAAGACCGATAGCAGTTTCCTCTTCGCTGTTTGGCCCAGCCCCATCATCATTTCGTTTGTTATCCCATCTTTTCCGGGAGATTTCCTTTTCTTTAATGTTCTCATAGCCTCTTCCATTTCGCTCATTGTTAATTTGGCCATCATGTGCTCTTCAGGTGCCGTATTGATGTTGTCGTGCCCCTTTAGCTCTTCGCTAATGTCTGTATGCCTATCAACAAGACATTTAAAAAGGAGACTGTCAAAAGTTTGTGAAAAAATTACAACCCCTACTCTGTCATTCCAATAGTCAGGAGCCAAGACTATATATATATCTTGTTTATATGTATAATTACCCTTGGCCAACCCTGAGTCAAGAGCACTTGCCTTCCCGTTTTCCACCCATTATCGAGACCCCCGCGCCGCACCAATTTATCATATGAATAAACGTTTGCTTGTTATAATGAATACATCACTTCCATCTACACAGATTTTAACTGGTCAAAGTCTTTTGTGTTAGATTACAAATTAAATTGAAATGCTTTATCTTCATTATTGAGAATGGTGAAGTTAAGTTGTTGCAAAAAATCTTTGTGAGGCTGATCTGTTGTAGTTTCAAAAAACGATGCCTATTACCAGTTGAACAGAAGAGAGCAGGTCGTGGTCTTCAGACTTCGCACTGGCCACAATAGACTGAGGTACCACCTATTCAACAAATTGAAGATAGGTGGCACTGACGAATGCCCGTGTGGTACTGGGAAAATGACCGCTGAGCATTTGCTGCAAAACTGCCCGACATACGAGGATCAGAGAGAGCAGATGTGGCCATCACCAGTGACAACACTAGACAAGCTCTATGGCAGTGTCGACAGCCTCAGGATGACCGCTGCTTTTTCGAAAAAATAATGGTTGCTGTCTGACTGCGTACGACGAAGAAGATCTGTTTAGTTTGGTTATGTAAAAGAAATAAATATGTTTTTAGTGTAAATTAATAACAGATATGCTGATCATATACAAGAACACTATCAGTACTTCATGATTTCAATGGTTTTATTGAGGAGCGACTTTCCGTAATCGGTGGGTCTAAATGTTTGTTCTCTGTTTTATAAATTTTCACTTTCATCTTCTTCTATCTCAGAAACTACCATAAACACAATAAAAACAATAACACCAACAAACACTTTATTCATTTATGTCTCTACAAACAACATAATCATATCTATAGACAAACAAACAAAAAGGTTACAGACTCTCAAAGTCAACAACCATAGTAAAACATGACATGCTAAAAATATGCAGTCACAGGTGAAGATGCGTAAATTTGTATGCGAGTTGGATGTAACTTTAGATGTATATGCTACCGCCTACATTCATCCCCCAACGCCATTAAGCTACTAACAAAATTTTGTGCAATATCAGTCTGTGTATAATTATATTACATGCTTATATTGTCACCATGGGGGATGGAAGACTAGCGTCAAAATATACTGATCAGACGTTCGTCAGGTTCAGGCAAAATATACTGATCAGACGTTCGTCAGGTTCAGGCAAAATATACTGATCAGACGTTCGTCAGGTTCAGGCAAAATATACCGACCAAGACCCTCACCTCGGCTTCCTAGTAGCCCTTCCTGAAAACGGGCTGTTTTCATGGCAGCCTGGCTAATGAGGTGAGGGATCGATGTGATCCCCATAGTAGTGACCGACACGCAGATGAAGCCGAGCATAGCACAACCGCTTGGAGGACCCAGGTCTACCTTCATCGGCGCACTCGTGATGTGAGGAAACCTACTGCCACTTAATGTCCTTCAACCTTAAACCTTCAAAACAACATTGCAATCATGATGGCACCACAGACAAGACTTTACTGATCTATGTGGCTATTGGGGTTTGAAGAGATTGGACTACCCTGGTGTAAGACAACTTCTGATCCATTTATAGTCAGGAAATTTATAAATGAGTGAATGTATTGTTACCTGCCACATTACTTTTGCCCAGGATGTGGTGAATTCTATCTCCACTTGCACCACATCATCTGGTTTGAGTGGCTGCTCTTTCGGACCCTGCTTTTTGCTGCCTTGCTTCTGGTTCTGAGCTGGTTTACCTGGTTTGTGCCGCTGTCCCAAACACTTCACCACTTTACTCTTTTTCCTTCCCCCACGTCCACCGCCTCGATTACCGGCGTCTGCAAAGTTTTTGTCATTTGGATCTGACTTGTCTCCATCATCAATATCCTCAAAATCTGCATCATCTCCATCATCTGCTTCTTTTTCTGCGGATGTTCCACTAGTACTCTAGAAAACAAAAACAACATCACTGATTTGCTATATATTTCACTTATAAAAACACATATAGGCAATAGCTCAGCAACTGTACCCGGACAAAAACAAAATGATTAGTACGTTACAGCCACAAAACAAAAGGAACTAACAAATAACAAGTCACGATTTTTTGCGTTCAGGATCTTCGGTATGCTATATCTGCCGGCCAGTGGCAATGATGAAGTCTGTAGTATTCACCAGGTCGGAGCGGCTGCCCCATAGCTTTTGTCTCAGCTCCACCACCCTCTGGTATATCATATTTCCCTATATAGTGGACATTCGTGTAGAATTTGCTCAAGATTCTCATACACACACACACGCCCCCACATGGTTATTCATCGGCGTGTGAGATCTTTAGTTCGGTATAGATGTTCTAGTAGCCTGCAGTGACCAGTTCTCAGGCAAAATAAGGTAGTTAGTTGGTTGAGCAGTTCATATTCACTACCATTACATCATTTACCAGGAAGGTGTGCGGCACAGCCTGTTATTTGTGAAATTGAGTTGACAAAACCAGAACTGATCAATATGATTCAGTTCAGTTCAAGTGTCATCTCCCCATCGAAGGTCGGCTGCAATGGATCTCCAGTTTACTCTCTCTTGCCATAATGGTGGTGCAATCTGGCATCCTTTTCCAGTCAATATCCTGATGTTACTCTATGCACTCACTTAAAACATTGTCTGCCTCTTGAAAGACTGCCTTGTCTCTCTACCCTCCAGTATGGTCTTCAACAAGGGGGTATGTCTTGTTATATGACCAAAATAATGTAACTGTCTAACTCTGATTTCGGTCATTAATTATCTTTTTACCCCAAACTTTTTCAATGCCTCCACATTTGTGTTCTCTTTCCAAGAAATGCAACCCAATCTTCTATAAACCTACATTTCAAAGGCTACAATACTCTTTTCCAACTTGTTATTCACTGTCCATGTTTCTGCGCCATAAAGTAGTAACTAGTATACATATCTGACAATGCTTATTTTCAATGTATAGTTTATCTGTTTGGATGTCAGTATGTTGCTGAAAACCATCTTGGCCATACCTATTATTTCTCCCTAGATGCCTCCTTCCGTTATTATATGCAATATGATTGCACATAGGCAAAGAAAAGACGAAACATGAACAGATCACAAAAAACATACAAATATCAAGAGAGACACAGCTCTGTTTCATTTCTCACAGACACTTATCCAGCATTCAGGACACAAGACACCATGAAACTGACGTACAACTTTAATAAATTTAATTGAATTTAATCTGATCATTATTTTTCAAAGTCCCTCTCTATTGACAGTGTCAAAGGTCTTGGTCATCAATGAAAGATGATTCCGTCATGAGCCTGTTCCTGGCACTTTTCCTGTAGCTGACGTGCTGCAAATATCATGCTGATGGCACTGCGACCTGATTGACTACATGGGAGTAGGTTCTGTTCGAGATGATTAGTCAAGACTCGAGTCATTTGACTGCAATTGACAGACAAGAGATGCCCATGTAATTGTCGAAGATTGATGTCTGGCTTTTTGCTTGCACAAATCAAAATTATGCCATCTTTCAGTTCTTGCGACATCTATCCTTCATTACAAATGGAGCAGAATGAGTTCTGTTAGATCATTAAGAAGCACAGGACTACCTCTGCCAAAGACTGATGTGGTGGACCAAAAGGTTCTCCAGACTACATCCTGCTACTTGCAAAGCCCTATTCAGGGCTTGGTAGCCGGAGATTGAGCACGGACGCAGAAGAAGAAAACAGGACTACCTGCTTAGTAGATGTCAGCAGGAATTGCATCAGATCCAGGGGCCTTAGACATTAAGCCATCCACACCATTGACCTCATTTGTGCTGGGCAGGATGTGAAGATGTTCGTTAATAAGAACTTGAGGCACGAGTACTATGGCATGTACGCTGATGATGTCGTCATTACACATTTGAATACATTTTATCAGTAGCTGCAACCTCGCAGGTTACCTCTTCGTGGCAACAGCTTCAGGAGCAAACCCTAAGGAAAAATCTGCGTTCTCGTATCTCCAGTCATCTCAACTACATCTTACCACTGGAGCAAGGTAGCTCAGAATGAAAAAATGATGTTGACAACAGCGCAATTCTCCCTTACTTAAATCAAATTTAAGCACAAGTTACAACACCAGACGATCCACACAGTCATTACCTTACAAGAAATAGAATGAAAGTTCTTGGCACATATTTTGTATAGATTGGTACATGTGAAACTCACAAATGAACATACACGACAAGCATGGATAAGACACAACTGACATGAGCCAGAATCTAAAGTGCGATGTACCAAAGCATGTTCGTTCACATAGTCAGATTAAACAAAATATTCTAAATAGCCATTTCTTGACGAGTACACAATTCACCGTGTAGCGCAGTGGTTAGTGCGCTTGCTTCGCATCTGAGGGGTCCTGGGTTCATTCCCCAGTTGAGGCAGAAATAGTTTTTCAAACACAATGGCTCCAGGTTGACAACAGCTTTAAAAGGGTACCGGTTCAATCCGGGAAGTAAAGGCAGTCGGAAAATGAGTTTAGAAGAAACTATTCATAAACAAATTTCCCAATTCTTCTTCTTCTTCTTCGTGCGCTCTCAATCTCTCACTACCAAACCCAGAAAGGGTAAGTAGCAGAATGTAGTCCAGAGAACGGAATGCATTGTGTCATAGTTTACAGCTTGGCTGGTGTAGAAGGGTCTTGGCAGCTATGGTTCGCTGGCCCTAATGCTAGCAGTCAGCTATGGGTCGCTGACCACTGCAGCTCATGCCAATTTCCCAATTCAAAGAAGAACACACAAGCAACAACAGATATTCATCCATCGGAGCTAACTTACAGAGCAGACGAGAGGCTCCTCATGTTTTTTGTGGTCATTATCCCTTCTGATTCCGAGGATGGCATCTTTTATGATTGCTGTCTTGGGGTCGTAGGCTTTGACCGGCTCTACTGAGGAAATAATGTCATCCTCTTTGATCCTGTGAGACATGTGGTCACCAATCTGAACACTGCAGTGACTAAACCAGTCCAGAACTTTTAGCCTGCAAGAAATTTTAAAAACAATGAACTTATAGAATAAACATCTTAACAATTCTGTAGATAATTTTCCTTTTAATTTCCCCATTATTTTCGTTACATCACACACATTTAGACTGACCCATAATTGGGTACACCAGTTGACTTGTATATCCACAAAATTGCCACAAAGCACTGATAGTGTTCTTAACCAGATCTGCATTTCTGTTTTTTTCTCACTACAAATGTATTTATTATATCTACAAACTGAATAGATCTACCTCAGAAAAATCTGTTGCATCAGCTTTTACTTATCATAATAAATAATGGAACAACCTTCCAATTCTATGTGTTGTTGTTTGCGAATGCCCACAATGAGTAGATTACTCTCTTTTGCGCCCTGAAAAGGACGTTAAGTGGCAGGTTGCAGTAGCTTTCCTCACATCCCGAGTGTGCTGATGAAGGTGGACCAGGGTCCTCCAGGTGGTTGTGATATGCTTGACTTCATCTGCGTGTCGCTCACTTCTACATGGATCACATCAAACCTCACCTTGTTAGCCAGAATGTTGTCCTCGACAACAGCCCGTTTCCAGGACGACCAACAAGTAGGTCAGGTGAGGGTCTTGACCAGTGTATATCTCCTGACCCTGGCTAACATTGTCTGATCAGTGTTTTTTCTGACCAGACATTAGCCTCATCGTCCCAATTCCACGTGAAACAGAAAAATATTATTTAAAGATTGTCTGAATCTAGCCATCAAGGCGGGAGGAAGTGGCCTTTCAGCCATTTCTATAGCAAAAACCAGTGTTAACACAACCAATACACTGGTGAGTTTAGTGCCCCAGGCACATTTTTTCACCAATGGTTCAGTAAAAGTTAACAACAAAATATACAGACAATGTTTAGATTATCAATCAAGGCAGCAGGCTAGCAGCGACTCTGATCGCAGAGACAAGGTTGTCCTAGTGTTTTCCCAAGCACATAGATAGTTGCCCTTGCTATTTCTTCTTCTTCTTCGTACGCAGTCAGACAGTAACCATTATTTTTTCGAAAAAAGCGGCGGTCATCCTGAGGCTGTCGACACTGCCATAGAGCTTGTCTTGCAGTTCCACTGGTGATGGCCACATCTGCTCTCTCTGATCCTCATATGTCGGGCAGTTCTGCAGCAGATGTTCAGCGGTCATTTTACCGGTACCGCACGGGCATTCGTCGGTACCACCTATCTTTAATTTGTTGAATAGGTGGTACCTTAGTCTATTGTGGCCAGTGCGAAGTCTGAAGACAACGACCTGCTCTCTTCTGTTCAACTGGTAATAGGCATCATTTTTGGTGTAACCAGTATGTTCGGTTTCCCATTTGGTCATGTATCTGGCTTTGATAAGCCGTTTTGACTCTTCGTACGTCATACTAGTATCTGTTTGTGGTAGTCTTGCACCTTCTTTTGCCAGTCTGTCTGCCTCCTCGTTGCCTTGGATGTTGCAGTGTGATGGGACCCACTGTACCACTACCCTTTTTGGTGCGGACTGCAGGCACAGTTGGCAGAGTGCTGCTCTTAAGTCATTAAGCTTAGTGTTTTTCTGGCTTTTTAGCTCTGTGACTACGACGAGAGCATCTGTAAGCAGGACTATATGGCTTTCATTTTCTTTGTGTGTCACCAGTTCTTCCACTGCCGCCTTCAGTGAATCTGCCTCCGCTCTGAAATTGCTTGTGTACTTACCAGTAGCGAATGACAGTGTTATTTGTCTGCCATTTGGTAGGTTCAGGAATGCTCCTGCCCCTCCGTTCTGTGTAGTGTTTGTTACAGAACCGTCGGTGTATGCATGAGTCCAGTCCATGCTTGGGTAGCTTTTCCATATAAAGCTTAGGGTAGTATCTCTCCTTTCTTTTTCAGTCTGGCAGTTTTTGTTTCCAATACCTGGTATATTTTCTACCACCTCTGGGAATATATCCTGCCCCCAGGTAGGTTTTCGTACAGTAGTGATGGGTTTTGGTGTTGTTAGTGCGTTTATGGGATCTTCGTGCATCTTTGCTTTGGCTATTTCTGCAAAGTTTCTCCGCTTTAGTTTCCCATTTCCCAAATTGTTTAGTCTTCGGAGTTTCTCTGACTGCAGCTGGGCTCTGCAGTCTCTTCTATCGATCATGGATTGCAGTTTTGTAATCTTTTCAAGTTCTACAATTGGCGTTGACTTCATGCCTCCTGTTATAACTCTCATGGCTTGGTTTTGAAGTTTGCTAACTTTATCGAAGTTCGCCTTTGCTGCTGTTGTCCATGCCGCAATGCCATACTCGAGAACTGGTCTCACTCTTCCAGTGTACAGTTTCTTTAGTATGCCTTCGTCTGCTCCCCAGCTTGTGCCAGCAAGTTTCCTCATGATTGCCATTCTTTCTCTGGCTCTCATTCGGTTTCTCTCGATCTGACTTTTCCATGTCATGCGCCGATCAAATGTGACTTCCAGATAGTTTGGGTTGTCGTTTGGCTGCAGGAATTTGCCATTTAAACTTAACTTAATTTGGTATTTTGGGGTTTGATTGAAGCCCTTGCAATTAATATCCTACACTTTGTTGTTTATAAACTACTTGAAAATTGACTGGCCTTACATGGGGAGTAAAGCCAGATGTTCTCCGAACATCTGTGCTCACCTTGTGTTCTCCATAGCTGAGTATGCCGTGCCAGTTTGGAACAACTCTGCACATGTTAAACTAAATGATACATAAATAAATGAGGCCTGCCGTATAGTTACAGGGTGCCTAAAACCTACCCAAACTATAAACAAAAATATACCCCATAATTGCCGCAGCATAATCTGAGGCATGAAGAAGTGTCGCATCAGAAACTGGAAGAGAGAAATAGGCAAACAACAAAAGGCACCATCCTTTTTCTTCTGCGTTCGTTCTCAATCTCCCACAACCAACCCCTAAACAGGGCTTTGCGAGTAGCAGTATGTAGTCCGGAGAACATAATGCATTGTGTCACTAGTTTACAGCTTGACTGCCATATTTGCACCTTTCGATCCGACACATTCGTCTTCGGCAGCCCAAGGTGCCCTATATTTAGACACCAGATGCAGTGCTCAAGACTGAAACCTGCAAGTTACCTACAGTCAACAAAGTCCTTAGACTAGTCCTGAGAAACGCTGCATTAAAAAAATGGAATGAAGTGACGCAGGTTCCCTGGATCGAGCTGCGAGAGGAACCTGTGCCTTGACACCACTTGTCTTACGCAACATGCAAGTCACTATAAATAGACTCCGAACTGGTGTATCATGGTGCAGGAAAAACTTTAAGAGATGGACACACAGGGATGATGAGACATGCGACTCTGGACCAACACAAGACCAAGATCACCTGATGATCTGCCCAAACCTTCTTGAAACATGCAATATGAATGACATGTTGAGGGGGGAAGGAAGATTAACGTCTGGTCATGCACAACATACTGATCAGACATGTTAGTCTAGGTCAGGCAAAATATACTGACCAAGACCCTCACCTCAGCTTCCTAGTAGCCCTCCCTGGATCGGGTTGTTTTCATGGCAGCCTGGTTAACAAGGTGAGGGATCGACGTGATCACCGTAGTAGTGAGCAATACGCAGATGAAGCCAAGTATAGCTCAACAGCCTGGAGGTCTTTTTACCAAACATGATGAGCATACACTGAACACCCCTTTGATAGAGGAACACCGAAAAGAAAAGTCCTAATGTTAGCAAAATATTGCAAAGAGAAGCCCTAATGTTCTAACTCCATATCACAATTGATTGTCACTGTTTTGGTTTGTTTATAAATGCACAGAAGGCAAAGGTTAAAAAAATAAAACCAAAATATTCCATGGCTTACCTGTCAACATTATCTCCCTCAATGACCCCAGGTGGAGGACTGAATGCATCATTCACATTATCTCCTTTCTCAAAACCTCTAGACAACCAATGTATCTCAACACTTTTGTACACAACCTGAAAAAAGACAGCAAAAATCCAGAAACTGTCAGCATTTTAAGCCCTCTATATTTTTTCACACAAAAATATAAGATTTCTGATTTCCATGTCTAACATCAGATATTTCCATTCTATTCTTACATACTTTTCTCTTTTGATTACATTTAAAAAAGGGGATGCAAATGGTCACTTTCCACAAAGTTCCTGATATGGGCCATCTTCTGCAGTCAATGAAATACATGTGCCTCGGCTTCTTCTTCTGCGTCCGTGCTCAATCTCCCGCTACCAAGCCCTGAAAATTGCTTTGCAAGTAGCAGGATGTAGTCCGGAGAGCAGAATGCGTTGAGTTGCTAGTTAACAGCTTGACTGCGATATTTGCACTTTTCGTTCCAATACATCTGTCTTCAGCAGCTATTCTTGGCTTGGCTTCGTTCATTCTCAATCTCCCACTACCAAACCCTGAAAGGTCGTAAGTAGCAGAATGTAGTCCAGAGAACGGAATGCGTGGTGTCGTAGTTTACAGCTTGACTGCGATATTTGCACCTTTCGGTCCAACACATCCGACTTCAGCAAGCATCTTTTGAGTACTGAATTAGCATTCCCTCTTCAATCCCTTCTCCTTAGCCAGTCTGCCCTGCTGCAGCCTGTTATCCAGGATCACCGCGTGGAGGTGTAGAAGGGTCTTGGCAGCTCTGGTTTGCTGGCCCTGACGCTAGCAGTCAGCTATGGTCGCTGACCGCTGCAGCTCATGCGCTGCCAGCATCTTGATCCCATGCAGGCATTTCATCTCTGTTGTTACAATGTGTCCTTCATCTATGTTTGTAAATGTCCAATTCTGGCACTGATAGCACGATGTGTGTAGGCATTTTGCATTGTATAGTTTTCTTTTTGTATCCATTGTCACGTGATTACATTGCAATATCGGGGACATTAAGTGAGTCTTTTGATAGCATTCGGGTCTTACCTTTACATGAGCATCAAACATACGAGGCGTGTTCAAATGAAACCTGACTAAACTGCAATAAGTGTACATACGTACGATGCGCACTTCTGGTGTAAACAGCACATACCAGCCATCAAGTTTGCACAATTTCATTATCCTCAGACTTATAGTTTCCTTAGCAGACCGTTGAAAACATGGCATGTGTGATACGGAATCCGTTGATCAGCAAACGGTGATTCGGATTCTAGCAGCTGAAGAATGCAGGCGGTGTATGGTGCCAAAGTGTGTAGAAGACAACAGTGAAGAACTAGACAACGGTTTAACCTGCAGCCCGCTTATGGTATATAATTAACGACCACCCAAATTACGTAATACCAAAGCTTATGGCTCAAAAATCACCCCGAAATTGAACCTAGTATGGTAATCACCTGGATCAATTCCATGGAAACGGATGGAAACACTTCATGCATGCGTATTTGAGCTGGAAAAAGGACAAGCTTCCTTTCTGTGTTTTCAGTTTGCCCGGGAAGTTCGTTTTGGATTTTTTAAAGAGAATTTCTAAGTCGATTTTTCACTTTTCCAGCGGCATGGACCATTTTTTAAGAATTGCAAATGGATAGTGACTCTTTGGACCTTTCTGATGCAGTTTAGTTTAGTTTATTTATTACTGCAGATGTGATAATGATAGGGGATAATGATATGTGATAAGAAAAAAATATAATTCTGCTAGAACTGAAGTGATTTTGAGCCAGAGGTGTGAGGTCCTTCTGTCACTCCTGGCTACGAAACTTCGATGAAGTAGCTAGGTCTAGTGTTGTTTTGTACCTCTCTGAGGCAGTTATATTTAGTTTATCTATTGCTGCAGATGTGATAATATTTTAGGGGGGGGGGGGGGGGGGGAAAGAGAAGGGGGTGTATGATAATGACATCGTGATGTTTTTCTCAGTAATCTCAGTCTATATGTTTGTATTTGTCATGGTTTTCTGAGTCTAAATTTTTGTGATTTTTTTCTATGTTTATCTCTAAAACTAACAGACATACAACAAAAAGAACAACACATACACAATCATAATTTATTTATTTCTCTACACACACAAAATCATATCTATTGACTATCAAATAAAAATGTTTTATGCTTTCAAATTATGCAACCCTAGAAAAACCTGCAAACAAAAAAATTTTTTGCACAAATTATGTCGCTGCGCTCAGATTGCGTAATTTTGTTTAATTTGGTGTTGTTAAAGAAAGACGTGAGTTACCTAAAGATCTTCCAAGACCAGGTCAGGCACATATTGTTGCGTTAACTCACGTCTATCCTTAAACATTGAAGTCAAATTCAAACATCATAATTATAGCAGTAGCAGTATTTTTTATATCAATTTTTTTCCTGAAGTCAGTATGTCAAAAGATGGAGTTATTTTCCATGTCCTGGACTGAATGGTACAAATTATGTAAATATGGCTGGACTGTAAAGTGTTAACTTGGAGCAAAAAGGCGAATCTTTAAATTCATTAATTAATGTTTTTATTATCTGATTTGATATAATAAAAAAACATCAGTAAACAAATAATGGCTCACCTTTTCAACTTTGACGTATATGTGGCTACTTTTCCCTTTCTTGTTGGCCATCTTGTGACAGAAGCGAGAAGTAGAATGCAGCCATTTGGCATCATTAAGGCAGTCCAGTTTACCTTTCAAATCTTGGCCAGGGTAGAATGGGCAGACACTGAACTCACCCTGCAATAAAAAGCACAATCTTGAAATCGTATGCTTTGTTCAACAATCTTTCTTTATGTTTGGACATTCAATACAGAAGCTGTGGTATGGTTGCAAATGGGTACATGACTATATCAGAGTGAGGGATGACAAGACAGCAAAGGAAGGGAATTGGTCACCCCCCTTCACAGAAGCTGGGACCAGGTACAGCACAAAAATGAACTCTGTGCTCTGGCAGACTAGCTCGAATGCCTGTCCCAGTGCTTAAAAAAAAGCATAGTTCAGTGGATACCAGCCCACGATGAGGCGGACAGACTCGCCAGAGAGGGAGAAATGCTGCAGCAGAGTGATACAGAAATCACATACAATGAGACTAAAGCAGCCACCAAGGCAACGTACAGTGCAAAATGGAAAAAATACCGCCCTGGCCACATAGAAAATGATACCTACCATCTACTCTCCAGGTGAGACCAGATGATCATTCTCCAGGTACACACAGGTCACAACAGACTGAGATAGCATCTGTACAACAAATTCAAGATTGAAACCACAGCCCATGAGGGCAGAACATATTTTGCAGTCCTGTGCACTGTAGACCAACAAAAGAAGCCTGTGTGTTTACACAAGAAGGAGTACGGAAGTGTACAGAGCCTTGAGTCGACTGCTGCCTTAGTTAGAGTCCTTGAAGGCAAGGTCTGAAGACGAACGAGGAAGAAGAAGAAGTTACTGCCTTGATCAGTGACCAATGAAGGACCAGATACAATAAAGTTGATAATGCTTCATCCACCAATGGGAGTATTTACCACAATAATGTTGATCTTCTTATTCGGATGATTGTTCTTCTGAGTGTCCTTGGGTGTCCCTCTTTTCTAAACGCCCTTTGGTGTCCATTCAAGTGCTTGCAATGGGAGATGGTTATTGTGTATTCTAAGGACATGTCTGATGTATGTCCATCGTTTTTTCCTGATGTTTGTCAACACGTCTGTGCTTTACGAGTCATTACTTATGAACTACTGGCCTTTACATTTCTTTTTAGCTTTTTCCAGAAATTCTATCAGCTCTGGCTCCTTTCCACAAAGTCCAATAACATTTATCCCTTTGAGCCTTGGCCACCCAGTCCATAAAATCCCATTCCTCTGTGCTTCTGAGAAAATACACACAAGGTAGACATCCGAGGAAAGCTATTTTCTATGACAAAATGATGTGCTCTAATTTCATTATTCTATCTCAGATTGACTGACCTGATTATCTGAAATGTTCCTACTTGTTGTAGCCAGTAAATTGTAAAATATATTGAAGACCATCCTGTATCAAATTTACTTGATCCATTACGTGCGATACTCAACTGTCTGTCTAGGGCCAGGCTCATCGCTGTGGTTGTTGACATCTCATGGCGGGTTAGAATATCCCTAATATTTCATATCATAAATTCGGTGCTGTCATTTATTATATCCTTGGTTTCTTGTGAAGACAAGTTGGTTGTAATGAGTGTGCTTCTATCTGTAAGCATTCCAGTTAACTGGCTCATACTTGCTGATGTAATTATCTACATGGTGTTTTGATCAGTTGCACGAACAAAGATTTGTACAAGAGTTGAGCTTGTGTGGTGGACACGAAAATACAAACAATGAAATAAACAGCTCATCTCATGTAAATACATACCCGTGATCCCTTCTCCAAAACATCATGAAATGTACAAAGCTCGTTTTCATCTGTCTGGCACCTGATTAACATAAAATAAAATAACATAAAATAAATCTGCTCTAACAGATCTGATCTGAAAAGTCTTAAACATCACATTTGATCTGTCTCCTTATACTCGACCTTCTTCTATGGCTGCTCTGAGCACAAGTCATGTGGTTCCCCACTCATGCCATCATTCCATGTTTAGACCAACCCTCTCACTAAAAACATGTCACTACCCCATTTCCTTAGACAAACTCGTCACTACAGTACTGGTGGATCTGCCAATTCCCCCACCATCCTTCTGAATGCTGCCGTTCCCCCACCATTCCAACTAAAAGTCTTCGAACCAATCCCTAAGTTTAACATGTCATGAACACGTGTTCAACATTCAGAACAAATGCACTGAACTTAAGATAATAGGTGTTAATAATAAATAATAATTCTGACCAGCTAACTTTCCTTTGACCTGCTTTCCAGACAGTGAAAAATTACATTTAGATTTAGGAACTAGGCCGACTTTGTTCGAGATGACCAATTCAAAATAACCATTGTCTGAACTCTGAATTAGACTTGAATTCACTGCCAAAGACAAATGTGCTGGACCGTACTTTTGTTACTCAGAGTGCTAAAGGTTGATTGTTAAATAACAACGCAGAGCTGAAAATAGTTGCATTGGCCTGGGAATTCCGGACAAAATGATCTGCGCAAATTTTATGCCTCTAGAGCTTACCAGTGTCAAGTTTTAGCAAGATGGACAGACACACATGTATTTTGTGTTTTATGTATTAGATTACTCAGTTAAAGAAGATGAAAATACAGAAGTGACTTGGCATTTGAAATGTAAGCTGCAAAAATATTCACAAATTACTTACATACCTAGCACCATCAGGGAACAGCAGGACCACTTGAAGATCAAAGCCTTCAATTCTACCAAGCCAAGAGTCCAGCATCACCTCCTGCCCATATTCAAATTTCTGCACATGTATGGGAAACATAAGGATCTTATTGAAATATATATATATGTGTGTATGTATATAAACACTTATGTATGCATGCACCCCACACACACACACACACACATGGATAGAATGATTACTGTCCTAATAAACCTCTGAAATGAAATGATTTCAAAATCAGGAAAGGATGATGTTGAATGCCCACAATGGTATCAAGATGCTGAGCAGTGGTCAGCGAACCATAGCTGCCAAGACCCTTCTACACCTCCAAGCGGTGATCCTGGATAACATGCTGCAGCAGAGCAAACTGGCTAGGGAGAAGGGATTGGAGAGGGAATGCTAACCCGGTACTCAAAAACTGCTTGCTGAAGTCGAATGTGTTGGACCGAAAGGTGCAAATATCACAGTCAGGCTGTAAACTACGACACAACGCATTCCGTTCTCTGGGCTACATTCTGCTACTTAAGCCCTTTTAGGGTTTGGTAGCGAGAGATTGAGAACGAACGAAGCCAAGCCAAACCAAAATTTCACAGTATTTTTCTACTCATCGTTGTTTGTTTCATCACATAGTCCATGAGAAAGATTGTTGGTATAGTAGGAAGCACAATGACATGTTTAACTCATCTGTCACATCACCCAGTCCATGACCACAAGAAAGATTGTTGGAGACAGTAGGAAGCACCATGACATGTGGAACTAATTGGTCATACCTGCAGTGGTGTTAGGTCCTTGGAGTTGACATTGTAGATGTACTTGCTGCTACGCAGGACACGCAGGTGACATCGGACATCCATGTCCATAACAAATCCACACTGGCTTTCTTGGCCAGGAATTAGACGCCTCACAACATCACCTGGCATGAGTGATCTATCCAGTAGCTGAACCTGTAAACACACAAAAAGGTGGGCATGTAGTATTCTGTATGTGAACAAAGAAAAAGTTCATTCTGCCTGCGCTCATGTGTTTTAGTATACCTCTTGTCAGAGAGTGCTAAGTGTAACAATGGAGTCTTACCGGGCAGCTGGAGGCGTGGGAGAGGATACCCCCGTTCTACACGGCTCTGACAGATAGTAGTCTCTCCTTTAACTTTGGACGAGGTTTGGCTCCAAGCCTCAGCAGTTGGACATGGTTGTGGTCGATCGACGCAACAGTATTATCGTTAAAATTAATCCAGACCTGAGCTTGTCTCAGAATGTATCCAGGTCTGTGCTAAAATAAAAATGCATCTAAGCATGTGCTCGTCTAAGAATGCATCTAAGCATGTGCTCGCTTCAGAATAAATCCAGACCTGTGCTAAAATCAAAATGCATCCATACCTGTGCTAATGTCAGAATGCATCCAGACCTGTGCTCGTCTCAGAATGCATCTTAGCTAGTGCTCGTGCCAGAATACATCCAGACCTATACTCGTCTCAGAATGCATCTAAGCTAGTGCTCATGCCAGAATTCATCCAGACCTATGCTCATGTGAGAATGCATCCAGACATGTGCTCGTGTCAGAATGCATCTAAGCTAGTGCTCGTGTCAGAATGCATCTAGACCTATGCTCGTGTCAGAATGCATCTAAGCTAGTGCTCGTGTCAGAATAAATCTAAGCTAGTGCTCGTGTCAGAATACATCTAAGCTAGTGCTTGTGTCAGAATGCATCTAAGCTAGTGCTCATATCAGAATGCATCTAAGCTAGTGCTCATATCAGAAAAGATCTAAGCATGTCCTCGTGTCAGAATGCAACCAGACCTATGCTCGTGTCAGAATGCAACCAGACTTATGCTCGTGTCAGAATGCACCCACACCTATGCTCGTGTCAGAATGCACCCAGACCTATGCTCGTGTCAGAATGCATCCAATCATGTGCATGTCTCAGAATGCATCTTGGCATGTGCTTGTGTCAAACATGTTCTCATGGTCAGTCTGATAAGCAAAAGTGACAACATAACCTTTCGCAGTCCAGTTATCGGAGAAACTGTATGATGATGAAAAATTCAAGAGACAGATCGTCAAATTAGTAAATTATTTATCTAACAAACTACTATCTGTCATTGTCTTTTTGATCATGTTCTTCTTCTGCATTTGTTCTCAATCCCCCACTACCAAGCCCTGAACAGGGATTTGCAAGTAACAGAATGTTGTCCAAAGAACGGAATGTGTGGTGTCGCTAGTTTACAGATGGACCACGATATTTGCACCTTTCGGTCCGACACATCCGTCTTCAGCAGTTCGAACATGTATTAAATCCACATCAAATGGCTACAAAGAGGAATGCCATACTTGCTCTGGCTCTAAAGATTTGTTACAAATGTATGCTTTACAGATTACAAAAAGACTTTTGACAGAGCCCAGCATGACATATCAGCAAAACATATGTATGGATGGAAATGACACAAGATGTTAAAATGTAAACAGTAAAACACTGTAAACACTAAAATGTAAAAATGTTACAGAAAGATCCTCAGAATTACCTGGACAGAGAAATAGACAAATATAGACATTCAGCAAGAGTTGAGCTTAGGAGAACTGGTTTACCAATTCCATATTGCCCAGAAAATGTAAACACTTTGGTCAGATCAAGAGACACAACAGTCTTGAGAGAACAGTGATGGAAGGTATGGTGCCAGGCAAAAGAGGCAGGGGTAGACCAAGAAGACGATGGTTCCAAGATATCAAGGAATGCCTAGGTATGATTGTGGGAGAGGCTGGAGTTTTGGCAAGGGAAAGAGTTTCTTTCAGACAGACTGTGATGGGAGCGACGTTCTATGCTACATACTTACTACATGATGAGTGTTTACAAACCTGAATCTCAATTTTTACTTTCTGCAATTTCATATACTAAATTTGTTCTAATTCCAGAATTAAAATGCAATGATAAATCTGAATCACTGAAACATCGCATGTTTGAAAATGTTACTCAAGTGCTTACATTACAATTACATTTACATCTAATTCCAGAAATCTGAAATTTGACCTTCCATGTGTGAACTAAACAACTTTCATTCAAATAAAAAAGAAACACAGAGACGTGGAGCAGCAACGAATATTTAAAAAAAATATTCACTATCATTAGTATTATCTGATTATGGAGATAACTGCAATCTTCATTTCCTATGCCCACTAGTGTTGATTTCACGTGTCATGTTTATTGCTACTCATACACTTACACTACCTACCTTATCTTCTGCAACCACCGTTTCTTTGCCAGTTGGATGCCATGACACTCTGATAGTTCCTTTATGAAGCCGGTCAATTACAGCATCTACCTCATCCTCTTCACCACTGCTTAAGAACTCTGAGTTTTCTAAAACAAGTCCGAAAATGTAGCCTTTCCCCGGCTTGTATACATAAACTTCATCTTCCTCGAAAAGGTGGTAGGCAGCCATATTTAGATGATGGAAATTGATTTGGATTATGGGAGCCTCTTACGCCGCAGATCGGCAGGGAACGTTTCAAAATACCAATTTATGTAATTACTTTCTATCATAATTTAAGATTATTCGCTCTAATCAAGACTGAAACATAATATATTCGATTGCTATGCTGAAAAATATATAGCGCTTAACTAAATCACGGGAATAAAATACATTTAATAAGAAGTAAAGAAATTCAGATCATAGCTTTATTCCACTTGTACTTTTTAGTCGCTTCATCCGTTCCTGCTACAACAAACAACATGGCCGTTAATGTACTGAGAGTCGTAGGTTCACAGTCACATAAGACGTTTTTAAGTCCGAATGTAATGTGTACATTAAAACCAGTCCTTGGTATTAGGTATATAACGAGAAATGACAGCGGGGCTATACTTTCCAAACCATCTCAAGTGCGGTTTGGGCTTCTCAAGGTAATAAGACAACAAAACGATTGATATACAACCCACAAATTATAAAGTTAGATTCACTATAGTATTCAGTAGAGTAGTTAGGTACTTTAAGATTGTAATTTATAAATATAAAGTAAGAACCTAGAATCATAGATCTAATTCTAACGAATTAGAATGTTGTACGATTTATTATAATTATTTTATATCTGTGTCAATGTATCCTTACATACAAACAAAATCAGTCAATCAAAACCTTTCTTCAGCTCCCAGTAGAGCATATTGATATGATATCACCATATATGTCTGGTCATCAACAAATACACACCGAGCTCTCCTGTAGAGTCATGGACCAACCCCTAGATTCCAGTTCAATCAACGTCTTCCTAGTTTCCTGTATGTTTGCTTCAAGTCAAGCTCTCTTCACTGTCCATATTCTCTCAATTATTTTCCACTTTGTTTCCGCCAGTCCCAGGATATCAATTATCATATGTAGTTCCTCATTTCCACTACTCCTGTACAGCATTTCTCTGTTAGTACATTGTACAGTTGTTCCTGTAGGTTTTTCAGAAGAAAACAGATGTCAGATTACTTGTGACATTTTCTACATCGCGTCATTTGCTCTCTTGGCTGAGGATATACTTCTGTCTTGGATGATCACTATACAGGTGTCAGGTCATCCCGTAACCAGTTAGGTTGTTGGGGCACACACATGAAGACATCCTCACAACCCCACGTCATACTTCTCTGCCATCGGCCACTGCCTGTGCCTTTTCTGGTTGGAGATTGATCCATTCTGTTATGTTGTCCTCCCACTTCTTTTTGGGATGGTCTCTTCATCATCTGCGTTACACCTTTCCGTGTATGCCTCATTAAATAACTTACTTACTTGGTCGCTTTTCTTCTACCCTGGGATGTATTCATCTGTGGCTGTCAATCTTTGCTTCAGAAAGTGCAGAAGGGCTAGCTGTGATATGAGTGGATAGTAGACATAGATATCTTGAAGCTTCGGGAACTTGTGTGAATCCACTGTCCTGGCCTTGTAGGTGTTTGCGGGTATAAAAGAGCCGACATTCTGGTCTATGGATACCCGCACTGGGGACATTGGCACTGGATAGAGGTAATATTATAAAGTTGATAAACAACCATCTTTTGGATGAAGAACAACAGTGATGTTGAGATTGGGTTTGGCTTCAAGATCTTGTCATATTATCTGATTGCAGACCTTGTCTCTTCTTGTTCCTTGGTCCACCTTCCTTGAATATCTCATTTCTGATGCTTGGAACTAGCTTTTCTGGGTTGTTGTCATTGTCCATGACTCACATCCATAAGTCAAAACTGTTACATAGGTCAAGTGGTATACAGTCATCTTGGTTTTCTTACTTATTATCTCTTTTGCTGAGTTGTTGATGTTTAATGCTAACAACGAGTAGGATTAATCTTTTGTGTGCCATAAAAAGGAATTGTGGGTTGTCGTAGCTTTCCTCACATCCGAGCGTGCTGATGAAGGTGGACCGGGGTCCTCGAGGCGGTTGTGCTATGCTTGGCTTCATCTTCATCTGCATGTTGCTCACTGCCACTGGGATCACATCAGTCCCTCACCTCGTTAGCCAGGCTGCCATGAAAACAGCCAATTTTCAGGAAGGGCTATGAGGAAGCCAAGGTAAGGGTCTTATCCAGTATGTTTTGCCTGAACTTGACTAACATGTCTGATCAGTATGTTTTGCCTGACCAGATGTTGGTCTTCCTTCTCTCTCTCTTTTGCTGAGGAATCTTGTATTTATGGTATTAAAATGTTTATCAGTTGCTGCTCTTTGCATAGCAAACCTCTCTTCTGGTTTATTACAAGGTATTTGACTTGTTCGCTCGGAGAAATGCGACGTCTTTTTGCTTCTCTCCAGCCCACCAGGGTTTCTGTTTTTGACCTGCTAATGGTCATCCTTCTCTTCCCAGTTTCTCTTTCCACATGTGAAGGTTGGTCTGGAGATGTGCCTCTCATTTAGTAATCAGGGTCACATCATCGGCAGACACCAGCTCTAATATATAGACTGGTCTCATCTTCCAGTACCCCATTGAGTACTTTTGGGCCATTTCCTTACAGGCTTTGATGACATCACCCATGGATGTTTTGTGGCACTGACAGTCTTGAACTCCTCTGACTTTTGATTTCCTGTCTGGATGCAGTTTCTGTAAGTCTTATTATAAACACTGAATAGCGCAGATCAAACAAGGGTACTGGGATATTCTTCCTTTCCAGGCAATCCCAGAGCCTGCTCCAGAGAATTTTATTGAATGTCTTTTCGAGGTGCAAGAAACAGGTGCATTTCATCATTACACTCAAGGGGATCAAGATGCTGAGCAACACAAGAGCTGCAGCGGTCAGCGACCCATAGCTAACTGCTAGCGTCATGTTCAGCAAACCAGAGCTGCCAAGATCCTTCTACACCTCCACATGGTGATCCTGGATAACAGACTGCAACAGAGCAGACTGGCTAAGGAAAAGGGATCGAAGAGGGACTGCTAACTCGGTGCTAAAAAAAGTATTGCTGAAGTCGGATGTGTTGGACCGAAAGGTGACACTCGAGCAGGGAGTACCCCAAGGGGGAGTACTGTCACCCACACTCTTCCTGGTATATATAAACGATATTACGGAGAATATACCAAGAAGAGTCCATAGCTCAATGTTTGCAGACGATCTGGCTATGTGGACCTCTGAAAAGAATCTCACCATAGCAAGAAATCGGATGCAGACGGCCCTAACATCGCTGGAAGAGTGGGCGAACTCATGGCTGGTCAAAATAAACGAGGAGAAAACCACATGCACAATATTCTCGCTTTCATTAAAACCCCAAAGTACCAAATTAAGTCTAAATGGCAAAATCCTGCAGCCAAACGACAACCCAACCTATCTGGGAGTCACATTTGATCGGCGCATGACATGGAAAAGTCAGATTGAGAGAAACCGAATGAAAGCCAGAGAAAGAATGGCAATCATGAGGAAACTTGCTGGCACAAGCTGGGGAGCAGACGAAGGCGTACTAAAGAAACTGTATACTGGAAGAGTGAGACCAGTTCTCGAGTATGGCATTGCGGCATGGACAACAGCAGCGAAGGCGAACTTCGATAAAGTTAACAAACTTCAAAACCAAGCCATGAGAATTATAACAGGTGGCATGAAGTCAACGCCAATTGTAGAACTTGAAAAGATTACAAAACTGCAATCCATGACCGATAGAAGAGACTGCAGAGCCCAGCTGCAGTCAGAGAAACTCCGAAGACTGACTGACCATCCAATGCACCAGAGACTAAACAGTTTGGGAAATGGGAAACTAAAGCGGAGAAACTTTGCAGAAATAGCCAAAGCAAAGATGCACGAAGATCCCATAAACGCACTAACAACACCAAAACCCATCACTACTGTACGAAAAACTACCTGGAGGCAGGATATATTTCCAGAGGTGGTAGAAAATATACCAGGTATTGCAAACAAAAACTGCCAGACTGAAAAAGAAAGGAGAGATACTACCCTAAGCTTCATAACGAAAAGCTACCCAAGCATGGACTGGACCCATGCATACACCGACGGTTCTGTAACAAACACTACACAGAACGGAGGGGCAGGAGCATTCCTGAACCTACCAAATGGCAGACAAATAACACTGTAATTCGCTACTGGTAAGTACACAAGCAATTTCAGAGCGGAGGCAGAGGCACTGAGGGCGGCAGTGGAAGAAATGGTGACACACAGTGAAAATGAGAGCCATATAGTCCTGCTGACAGATGCTCTCGCCGTAGTCACAGCGCTAAAAAGCCAGAAAAACACTGAGCTTAATGACTTAAGAGCAGCACTCTGCAAACTGTGCCAGCAGTCCGCACCGAAAAGGGTAGTGGTACAGTGGGTTCCGTCACACTGCAACATCCAAGGCAACGAGGAGGCAAACAGACTGGCAAAAGAAGGTGCAAGACTACCACAAACAGATACCAGTATGACGTACGAAGAGTCAAAACGGCTTATCAAAGCCAGATACATGACCAAATGGGAAACCGAACATACTGGTTACACCAAAAACGATGCCTATTACCAGTTGAACCGAAGAGAGCAGGTCGTTGTCTTCAGACTTCGCACTGGCCACAACAGACTGAGGTACCACCTATTCAACAAATTGAAGATAGGGTGTACCGACGAATGCCCGTGCGGTACTGGTAAAATGACCGCTGAACATCTGCTGCAGAACTGCCCGACATACGAGGATCAGAGAGAGCAGATGTGGCCATTACCAGTGGAACTGCAAGACAAGCTCTATGGCAGTGGCGAGAGCCTCAGGATGACCGCCGCTTTTTTTGAAAAAATAATGGTTGCTGTCTGACTGCGTACGAAGAAGAAGAGGACCGAAAGGTGCAAACATCGCAGTCAAGCTGTAAACTATGACACAACACATTCCGTTCTCTGGACTACATTTTGCAACTTGAGCCCTTTCCATTGTTTGGTAGCGGGTGATTGAGAACGAACGAAGCCAAGCATTATACTCAAGAACTTTTTCACTTAGTTGCCTGAGTGTGAGGATAAGGTCTTAAGAACTTCTGTTTGCTCCACATTGAGCTTCGTCCATCTATGACTCAGTCAGATGTCTAAGTCTCTACTCTGGTATCTTTGAGTAGGCTTTGTGGGGGACACTAAAGAGGAATATGCCTCTATGGTTTTCACACTATTGGTTGTCACTTTTAAAAAAATTTTGTATAATGATGACCATCCTTCAATTCTTTGTTATGGCATTGTGGCGCCAGGCTGCCTAGAGAACCTTCAGGAATTGCAGTTCCAATTTTCTTTACCATTTCTGGTGTTTTACAATCAAATCCAGCTGTTTTGCCAGCCGTTATTTTCTTCAGTGCTGCTTTCAGCTCCCACAATGCCAAAACAAAGATGAGAGAAGACCCTATGAACGCCATATCAACACCAAAGCCCATCCCTGTGTGCAAACCCATCTGGAAGCAACAGATCTTTCTAGAGGTGATAAAAAATATACCAGGAATCGGGTCCTTTTGTTTTTTTGGTTTTTTTTTTGTGTTCGCCTTATTTCTATATTCCCCAAGGCGGTGTGCGTTACACTGTGGTTTTTATTTTGTGCCTGTCGGCTCAGTGTATCCGACTTCAGCGTGCATTTATATAAGGGTCTGCTTCCTCCTGCATTTTCTAAGGGTTTGCTTCCTCGGGGTAACAGCCGGTGCTGTGATGGGGATTAAACCCAGCACTTTCTGGTTGTGAGCTATGTCACTTAACCACTAGACCACGCCGTACACGTATCGGATACAAGAACAGTCATACTGAAAAGGAAAGAAGAAACATAACTCTGAAGTACATAGAGAAAAACTACTCAAGCACTGACTGGACCCATGCATACACTGATGGTTCTGTAACAAATGCAATACAGAATGGAGGGGGAGGGGTATTCCTGAGCCTAACAAACGGTAGAAAGATAACACTGTCAGTGGCAACTGGAAAATTTTCAAGCAATTTCGGAGGCAGAGGCATTGAAGGCTGCAGTAGAAGCAATGCTGACAGGCGAAAGCAATGAATGACAGATAGTCTTTTTTTACAGATGCCCTGTCTGTGGTTACAGCACTAAAAAGCCAGAAAAATACAGAACTAAACTAAATGATTTAAGATCAGTACCCTGTCAACTATGCCAGCAGTTCACACCCACTGTAACATTCAACGAGGAGGCAGACAGACTGGCAAAAGAAGGTGGAAGGTAACCACAACCAGATTCTAGTGTGACTTACGAAGAGTCCAAAAGGTTTATTAGGGACAAATGGGAAACAGAGCATACTGGCTACACAGAAAAATGATGCTTATTACCAGTTGAGCAGAAGAGAGTAGGTGGTGGTCTTCAGACTCCGCACATGCCATAACAGGCTGATGTACCATCTTTTCAATAAACTGAAGATAGGTGCTACTGACGAATGCACCTGTGGTACAGGGAAAATGACCCCTGAACTTGTGCTGCAAAATTGCCTGACATACGAGGACCAGAGAAAGCACATGTGGCCATAACCAATGCCAACACTAGGCAAGCTTTTTGGCAGTGTCGACAGCCTCAGGATGACAGCTGCTTTCTTGGAACAAATTCAAGTTGACGTCTAACAGCGTACACAGAAGAAGAAAAAGAAGCTCCCACAATTGGATGTTTTCCCGTCATTGATTTCCACCTCAGTTTTAGAGCCTGTCATAGCTGGAACTTGGTCTGCCTCTGCACAATGGAGCTCTGAGAAATAGTCTCTATTCATTATCTCTCTTGGATTGCTAGACAAAGTTCCTTGTTTGTTGTTAATATAAATTTCAGTTTTCACTCTTTTTTTCTTTTGCATGTTCTTTAGGAACTTGTCAAACATCACCTGGTTTTCTGTGGCATTCTTTTCCAATCTTTCTCCATAGTCCTCTAAAGAGATTTGTTTGCAATTAACACTGTTTTCTTTGCCTCTGTTCTTAATGTTATATGTACTTTGTATTTCTTTGTTTACCTTGTTGTATTCCTAGCATCCATGATCTCTTAGAATAAGTCCTGTTGTTCTTGTCTTGGCTTTCAAGTGGAAAAATAACCATCAGATCTAGTGTGAATGAAGACATCACCACAGAGGGCATAGTCCTACAGGACTGCAAAGAAGATACCAAAGAGGGTGGGAACAAGGACACAAACCTGCTTGACTCCAATCTTAACCTCAAAGCTGAGACGGCGTGGGCTAGTGGTTAAGTGACATGGCTCACAATTCGAAGATGCTGGGTTTGATCTCCATCACAGTGCCGGCCGTTACCCCGGGGAAGCAAACCCTTAGAAAATGCAGGAGGAAGCAGACCCTTTCATAAAATGCATGTCAAAGTCGGATGCGCTGGACCGACATGCGCAAAATAAAAACCGTAGTGCAACGCACACTGCCTTGGGGAATAGATAAAAAAGGCGAAACAACACACACACACCCCCCCCCCCCCCCCCCCCAATACATTGTGCCATTATACTCTAATACATATATCCAGGTCTGCAGACTGTGTCAAATGTCTTTGTGAGGTCAACAAATGCAAAAAGTTTCCTGTCTGCTATGGGCACGCTCTCATCTGATTTTAATGGGACAACTTTAGCGATATTTGGACCCACTGCCACTTTGATCTGTTCATACATATCCTTTGTATTTTATGCGCCTGTCGGCCCAGTGAATTTACTTCGGCATGCATTTTATGTAAGGGTCTGCTTCCTTCTGCATTTTCCAAGGGTTTGCTTTCCTGGGGTAACGGCCTGTGCTGTGATGGGATCGAACCCAGCACCTTTGAGTTGTGACTCGTGTTACTTAACCACTAGCCCATGCCGTCCCCTTCAACCCAGTATATGCTCAAGGGTCATCTCTACAACAAAATGAGGATTGGGACAGATGACAAGGGCCCATGTGGGGAGCATTCCATAAACCATGGATCACACCATACAAAGCTGCATATGAAGAGAGAACAATACTGGCCTCATAAGACAGATAAGAGACAAAATCTGTATGAAGATAAAACTGCCTTACTAATAAATGACTTTTGTAAGAGAAACCAGAACCTTGATCTAAGGATGAATAGTGAAGAAGAAAAAAGAAGAAATAAATTACAACCGAAACCTGCTGCAGGGAAACATAATTGCTTTGGTTCAGGCATCCACAAGTATGCAGACTGCAATGGTCCTTTGCTCCTGTTAGATCAGAAAAGGATTGATAATGATCCAGAACAATATACTCTTAAATCATATTTCAAACTCCTTCTGTTCTGCAATTGTCTCTGAAACATGAAGGATATGTATTTTGAAAATATTTCAGATTGCATTGATTGTTACTCCATTTTTGTTGGGCGGAGCAACAATCAGTAGGGAATTTGCAGCCTGGCTGGAAGAGAATGAACTCTTTGTACCGGATGACGATGATGACTAGGCTGTGTATGTTATTTATTTCTCTACAAGAGTAAATATTAAAATAATAATATGATAATGTAATTCATTCATAGGCATCTCAGTATCTATAGACCATTCGGGTGGCGAGTGTGAGTAGCCTCTCCTGGGCCTTGAATATGGAGACCCTAGGCTGTCCAAACTGCAGGATCCCCCTCTTGATCTCACTGGTGTAATCCAGGGGAATGCAGAGCATGACAATTTGGCACCAGCTCAGCTTGTGCAATGAGTTTGTTATTTTGAAACCATCTGCCTTAGGTGCTACCATTTCAGATTTTCTGTCTGGGTTTACTCTCATAGCCCTACCCTCTCCCGAGGATCCCACAAGGCAGTGGAGTGTTGCCTGCATATGCCAGTTACTTGATACATCTGAAGATACTCTCATCGTCTCAGGGATAGCCAGCACTCCCTGGTATTTGTGGGTTTAAAATCAGAGTTTCCCCTCTCCTAAGCGACCTGCCTGAACAGGCTAACAAGCTTCGTCTACCCGGGTTTAGAGTCAGAGTTTACCTTCTCTTAGATTGACTGCCAATCAAAGCTAATGAGTCCAATCTGCCCGCCAAGTAATACAACCGGGTACTCGATCGCGCCCCACAGCAGACTCTGTAAGAAACAGGGGGCCCCTCATGAAGGTGCTGCTGGAGACAATAATGTAGGAGAGGCCAATGGCATGAAAATTTCTGCCAGACAAGCCGAACAGCGAATCCAGTGATGATCTCTACGCCTGGAAAGGAGGGGCTATAACAGACACTTCACTTTCCTTTAACGAGCCCAGACCTCGCTACCCCCCATATATAATAATGAAAATAATAATAAAAATAGTTGCCCATTGCATGTGAAGATTGTGACAGCCTCAGACTTGTGCTGCGAGAAGGGATCTCATATGATTACAGAAGTTTTACGTATTTAGAACAAACCATAACAGTAGATATCCGGAATGAGATAGATGGGGACTGAGTCGTCTCGAGGTAAGACGTCGGCTTCGATTACTGGATGTCGTGGTTCAAATTGCAGTGAAGATCCTGATTTTTTCACATGGACTTTCTGGTATTTCCCTAGATCTCGGGTAGTTAATAGAGATCGAGCATCCGTGTGCAATGTCGCACACGTTAAAAATCCCTTGGCAGTTGGAAATCGAAAAGAGTAAGCTTATCGGTCGCTACCCACGCAAAATTCAAAATTATGTTAAAAATCTAGCCAATCTATTACAGGATCCTCGCCGGTGTTACAGAGTTGGTGCATTGTGCTGAGATTCTCAAAAAAATATGAGAGGAACAGAGCACTTATTGGTAAAACCGTGTGCAATGACGATTCTTCGACCAAACTAAACTAATGAGATAGATATTAAGACAAGGATTTCATTGGCAAAAAAGGGCGTCAGAGAAAAACTGAAATTATTAACCTCATATAATATCAGGATAGAACTGAGGAAAGAATAATCACACTGTTATGTGGCCAATTGCACTGTATGGTGCTGAAACATGGGCATTGGCAAACAAGGATGAAAATAGCTTGGAAGCGTTTGAAATGTGGTGCTGCCATAGAATGGAAAAGTGAGTTGAACAGAAAGAAGGCCCAATTACAATGTCCTCACTGAAGTGGGCGCACAAAGGCAAATATTGAAAATGATACAACAACAAAGATTGAGTTGGCTGGACCACAATATGAGACATGAAAGTCTTCTACCGAAGATACTAGAGGACAAGATTCAGAGAAAAATAGGAAGGCGACAACATAGACTCACCTTTACATCTCAGGCATGCAGAGACATTACAGTACACACCTATGCAGAAAATGAAGAGAGCTGCAGAGGATAGGGTCAAATGGAGAGACATACCAGACAACTTTACAACCAATCTTAGGACTGATCTTCTTCTTCATCGTACGCTGTTTACAGCGATATTTACGTTGCACTGTTTTATTTTGTTAAGCCTGTGGCTCAGTGCATCCGATTTCAACAGGCGTTTCTGTAGGGTTGCCCTCCTTAGCCTTTGGCTGTCCCCAGCCTAACTGCAAGGCAGCAGTTGTTTTTGGTCAGAGTTGTCTCTCTTAGGAAGTTGTCTTGCAGGACTATCGAGTCTTCCCTACTCGTGTCTATAGGGTTTGGCAATAATATGATGGACTATGTACTAGTTTGTACTATCCCGGAAGAGAGGCAGTCCAGTGTGACTTCGTCCCAGGATCGTCACGTCCTGCCAGAAACGTAGCATATGCATGTGAGTGAGGTATCTTTTTGCTCCCTTAATTTTCTCGGCTCATCTGCAGTGATGGTATGCCTAGCATTCCCCGCCACCCGGGAGGTTGTCACAATAGGGCAGGAGGTGCAATGTCCGCTGGACTGCATCTCTTCTGCGTCCATTGGGATGACTGATAGGCAAAGAGCGAGGAAGGAGTGCATTTTACCAGGTGCATTTCTGCGGCTCGACCTGGCCGGGCTGAGCCCCAGCCATGTCGTAGCCTCCCATCACAGCAGTGCTGAGATTTAGGGCGGGATTCTGGCTTAGAGGCGTTCGGCCGTAGTCCCTCAGATGGTAGCTTATCAGCCAAGCACGTGGACCAAATGTCAGCGACCTGTGATTCCTCTCGAAATAGTGCATTTGACCAGGGGACAAGCCTGGTCATTGCACGGAGATGTTGTTCGCCTGGTGTGCGGACATATCTCATGGTCAAGGGTTGAGTCTCAGCAGTTCGCAGTGAGGTAGCTGATCTACTGCTTAGGGCACCCTGACCGAGAACTAAGTCTTCTACAAATGGTTTCATACCTCATCGCCGCATGGGGTGAATATCGAGCAGCTTCCCGCCCGCTTTGATTGGCGGACGGCAGAGGCCTCATTCTGCGGCTCGACCGGGCGGGGCTGGAGCGGGAGCCCCAGGTCACCACCATGTCGAAGCCTCCCTTTGCAAAGCTCCCTTCGTGCTGAGCTTTTGGGCGGGATTTTGGCTTAGAGGCGTTCGGCCGAAATCCCTCACCTTGTAGCCTCGCGCCGTTGGCTTATCAGCCTAGTACGTGAACCAAATGTCTGCGGCTCCTCTCGAGTTGAGCAGGATTTCCATAGCAACGCCCTGTCATTGGTAGGGTAAAACTGACATGTCTTCCGAGGGTCTATTTCCAGCACCCGTTCAATATTAGACCGGACGTATCAATAGAGGGCTTTTTAGTTTGTCAATGGCCAAGTTTCTGGAACCTGCGATTTCTGCAGGGTTAAGACCAGATTACCATAGTAGACGCTCTTTCATTAGGGGATTAAGAGACTGACCTGTCTTCCGTGGGTCTAATACCAGCACATGTTCATTATTAGACCCCACGAAAGTGCTCTCGATTTGACAGTCATTCTACAGTATTTAGGATTGATCAACCAGATAGAGTCAAATGGACAGACAACTTTACAACCAGTCTTAGGACTGAACAACTAGGGGATAGGGTCAAATGGACAGACATGCTCAGACAACCTTACAACCAGTCTTAGGACTGATCAACCAGATAATGATGATGACTGTAAAGTTCACTCCAGGCATGGCAGTCTCTGCTGTACTTGGGACTCACATATGTGGTATCATTGTGCGTACAATTCTTAACTTAACTTAACGTCTTTATACTGGTTTAGAACCAGGGCATAGCTACAAGCTTACTAAAGAGAGGTCCAGATTAGATATTAGGAAATGTTTTTTTAGTCAGAGAGTGGTGTCTGCTTGGAATGCATTGCCAGGGGAGGTAGTGGAGGCAGGGACAGTTAAGGCATTTAAGAATAAACTGGATGCGCATAGCTTTCTGGTTTTATACAGACTCTGCAGGGTCTGTGTTATTGTGGGTGGCTGTATTTTAAAAAACTTTATAGTCTAATTTATCCATTCCTCTGATCATCTTATAAACCTGTATTAAGTCACCACGAATTCTTCTCACTGTAGGCCGGTTTTTCTGAGTCGTTCCTCATAACTGTAATTCTGGAATCCCACTATCGTCTTTGTCGCTCTTTTTTGTATTCTTTCGAGCATGTTTATATCCCCTCTATGATAAGGACTCCACACCTGTACACAGTACTCCAATCTAGGTCTAACTAAAGCTTTATACAGTTTGACGATCACTTCCGTGCTCCTATGTTTAATATTTCTTTTTATCATAACTAACATTGCATTTGCCTTTTTCACTGCTACCTTAACTTGCTCACTCACCTTTCCTGTATGATCTATTATAACCCCTAGGTCCCTTTCTTTATCTATCTTTCTAATATTGTTTTCTCCCATTCTGTAATTATGTTCCATATTGGATGTACCCATGTGGATGACTGTAAATTTATCGACATTAAACTCCATTTGCCAGCTTACAGACCATTCTCGAATTTTATCTAAATCCGACATCAATATATCCACTTCCACTTTAGATGAGACACTACTGCATAGTTTTGTGTCATCAGCAAATTTTGCAATCATGGATCCCATATCAATGTCCAAATCATTTATATATATCAAGAACAAAATTGGTTCCAAAACCGAGCCCTGTGGCACACCACTTTTCACTTCACACCACTCAGAGTACTCCTTATTTATGCCCACCCTCTGCCTTCTTCCCGTTAACCAATTTTCAATCCATTTGGCAACTTCCCCACTTATTCCATGTGATTTTAACTTTCGAAATAATCTTTGATGAGGTACTAAATCAAAGGCCTTTGCAAAGTCTAGATAATTAACGTCACTGGCTCCCCTTTATCTATGATTTTAGTAACCTCCTCCATGAATGTTAATAGATTTGTTAAGCATGATCTCCCTCTAGTAAACCCATGCTGACTATTTCTAATTAGATTAAATTTGTCTAAATGCATTACAATGTTTTCTTTGATTATCGACTCTAACAATTTACAGACTATGCTCGTTAAAACTCACTGGTCTATAATTTGCTGGATCTGATTTTTTGCCTTTTTTGAATAAGGGGATCACTCCTGCATCTTTCCAATCTCGTGGAACAATCTCTTTTGTAAGTGATTGAGAACATAATATAGCCAATGGTTTTGCTAGTTGGTCTCTAATTTCATACAGCAATTTTGGATGAATACCATCTTGACCTGGACATTTATTCACTTTGAACTCCTCCAATTTTTTAAAAACCATTTCCTCTGTAATACAGATTGATCTTAATCCCGCTGTATCCATGTCTGTTTGAAAAATATCTATAGGCCTTGGGATCTTGGAGCAGTCCTCTTTTGTGTAGACTGTGCCAAAGTACTGATTGAGCAGATTAGCTGCCTCTCTATTCTCACTTATTATTTTCTCTGTACTGTCTATGAGAGGGCCTACTTTGTCTTTCGTTATTTGTTTATTTCTAACATAAGAGAAGAAGCTTTTACTGTCAATCTTGATCCTCTGAGCAAGTTTTTTTTCTAAGTCTATTTTTGCTGTTTTATTCACTTTCTGAGATATGTTCTGCTTGTCCAAATATTTTACATATGTTTCTTTTCCCTGCAATAAGATCCCAATGGATGATTTGATGGTCACTTGAGCCAAACAGTTCCCCATCGCGAGCCTCGCTTTCTTTGATCCTCAGCGATGATGTTTTGCCCTGCTATCTGAGCACCTTGTGTGATGCTAGCGTGCCAGATGGAATGGTTCTGTTCAAGCATCTTTCAGGAGGTGACATCAATGTTGAAGAGGTCCCATCCTGCTTCAATGACTTACAGAGCTAATCCGTTCAGTTTATGATGATGGTCAGATACCTAAAGCCTGAATGATAACTCCATTGACCATACGAAAGGGCAACCGTCACTACCGCGATAACCACATAGGAATCTCTCTTCTGTCAATCGCAGGCAAAATTATGATACAAAAAACTGCAAGACCTTGATGTTTTCTAAACATTTATAAGAAAAAATAATAAGATCAACAAGCTCAATAAAGTGTGAAATTTGTATTGTTTACCACAAAATTTATAAGATTTTTTACTTGCAAAACCCTCTTAGATCTTGGTAGTGGGAGTTTGTTCAGGTCTTGGTAGTGGGAGTTTGTTCAGGTCTTGGTAGTGGGAGTTTGTTCAGGTCTTGGTAGTGGGAGTTTGTTCAGGTCTTGGTAGTGGGAGTTTGAGAACGATGAAGAAGAAGATAATTGTACAATTCGACTGGTGGGCAGATGATCTGCCCGTGATTGCTAGTGTGTTTCAATTGCCTTTCTCCTTTCTGAAAAACCATTTAGTTGTCACCAGTAGTTTTGCACACAAAGCACAGCATCTGTTTTGTGAGTAAGTATATTCAAGTTTTCAGTATTTGCTTTTTCAGGATGGCGAATTATGCTGTGGAGAATGCGACAATGTTTGACAACCAACAACAAAGTTTGCCAGAATATCCTGTGTATGCATAGTTCAAGCAGTTGTCTGTCTAAATTAATAATCCTATTTATACCACTGTACTTTTCTATTCTGATCTCTTTCTACATTTTTACATTAATGTTTTACATAACGTTTATTCTGTATTGGTAAGTGTTATATTAGGGAACTTCATGTTATGATAGGTAACTTGTATGCCTTTATTGACCACTCCTTAGCAACACTAGTGAACACTTAAGTATTGGGTTTTAGCATCTTATCTCCTAGTAGTATTGTAGTTGTGTATTTGTAGTTGTATATTTTGCATCCATACTTTTTTAATTCTGGTTTATTAGAAGGAGACTGAGCATGTATGAAATACATTATTGTTAGTTGTGATAACAGTGAACATGATAAGGTTAATAGATAATAGTGTAGCCATGCCAAAATTGAATGACTAGACCTTTCAATAATGAAATTACCTTCTAGTGTGTCAACATTGTAGTCACCCTCCAGTGGATTCCAGAATATATAGACATAGGCAATGAGAAGACAGGCAGACTAGCAAAACTGGGAGCAAGCATGGTTCAAATAAACACACCAGCCAACATGCAAACAGACTAGCAAAACTGGGAGCAAGCATGGTTCAAATAAACACACCAGCCAACATGCAAACAGACTAGCAAAACTGGGAGCAAGCATGGTTCAAATAAACACACCAGCCAACATGCAAACAGACTAGCAAAACTAGGAGCAAGCATGGTTCAAATAAACACACCAGCCAACATGCAAACAGACTAGCAAAACTAGGAGCAAGCATGGTTCAAATAAACACACCAGCCAACATGCAAACAGACTAGCAAAACTGGGAGCAAGCATGGTTCAAATAAACACACCAGCCAACATGCAAACAGACTAGCAAAACTGGGAGCAAGCATGGTTCAAATAAACACACCAGCCAACATGCAGACAGACTAGTAAAACTAGGAGCAAGCATGGTTCAAATAAACACACCAGCCAACATGCAAACAGACTAGCAAAACTAGGAGCAAGCGTGGTTCAAATAAACACACCAGCCAACATGCAAACAGACTAGCAAAACTGGGAGCAAGCATGGTTCAAATAAACACACCAGCCAACATGCAAACAGACTAGCAAAACTAGGAGCAAGCATGGTTCAAATAAACACACCAGCCAACTTACAGACAGCAAAGCAGATACTTCAAAACAACTTCAAATAGGGATGGCTGAATCGATGGGCGAAAGGGTCTACTGGCTGTGCCATGTATAAAGAAATGACACATCCAAACAAAACAAACATCGAACTTTACCACAGGGAACAGAGCATAATTTTCCAACTTAGGACAGAACACATCGGACTTGACAAATACTTAAACAAGTTAGACCCTACACAAACCTAACAACTGCAACTGGACCCACCCATACGAGACAGTACAACGTGTGCTGCTCGATTTTCCCGGACTCAGTAGTTGTTGTTATTATCCCATAGCTACTGAGCAAGCCTCTCGGACTCATCACAGACAGAGAAAATGTATTGCCAGGCAGCCCAACAATCACCAACACACAGCTCCGCTCACCAGCTACAAAGCACTTGCACTTTCTTCAGCTTGTCATTGACTATAAAAGAGCAAACAGCTCGATAGACCTAGTTCATCAACAACAACCTTTTAGTGTGTCATTAACTGATTCACACCATAGAGCCAAAATATTGACTCACAACTCTCCTACAGTACCATAAAGCTGATGTATTGGATAGAACAGTTATCATACATAGACTGTACATAAAAACTTTCTCTATACCAAGTTTTCTCAAGTGTATAAATGTACCTATACTTCATAAAAGTAGTTTGCAATGTAAGACTAACTGTCTCAAGATGTGAAAAGTATTCTGGAAGGAAAGAGTTAAACTACAACTGAAAAGGTCCAAGCCTTCAGCCATGGATCCTTGCACCAAATTATATATTAAAATGGTATGAAAAAGTCACTAATATAGAACTGTGGGATAAAACTCTTCAAATATCAGTGAGACTAGACGTAAAGAAAAGACGATAGAAAGGACACACATTATGGAAACCAGCTGATACCATTACAAGGCAGTCACTGTTCTGGAATTCCCAGGGCAAAAGTGGTATGGCAGACTCAAACACACCTGGAGAAGGGAAGTTGGGACAAACCTTAAGAAATATGTGTGGGAAGCTGGGAATTATGGTGCATTACAGGAAGACTTTGTGAGTATTTGTTGAGGACCTATGCTCCCCAGGGAGTTGTAGGGGATTGATTGATTATGTCATTATCCTTGAGAGTTTCCTGTGTAGAATTGATATCAAATTTATCTGAATGTTCAAGAAATACGAACAAATTTAACCCTTTCCAGTTCTGGATAATTTTTGCAGATTTGTGGCTTTCAGTGGCGGAATTTCATTCGTCAGTTTTACTCAAAACAAAATTTGTGAATGTTGAACAAATTTATCAAAATTTATGATCTAAACATCTTAAGACACATAGTTTAATTAACTATCTGTGACATGAAATATTCATAATGAAGAGTTCATTTTTGTATTTAGCATTAAATTACATTAATGTTCGGAGAGGAACAATTATTTTTTACTCCCCACGCTGTGTGTTTCGCCGATATATCCATCAATTCCGTTACACATACATTTCGTATTATGTGTCCCACTCAGAGTCTGAATCGAGCGTGTAATGAATATCTTTGAGTAATTTAGATGCGGGATCATTGGACTGATAAAATAATAAATAATTTCTCTCATCGAAGCGATACATGATTCGACTTTCAAACATAACTTTTGTAAATGTCTGCTTATCGAAAGTAACCATACAGTTAAACATCAATTACGTGTATGTGAATACTGCCATCATGTAAACCCAATTCTAAAAATGAAATTCCGCAAACTAAATCACAAAACGCATGATCAGAAGTCTTGAGAGGGTGGCAATTTTCGTTTTTGTGGCAGTCGAGAACGATGCCTATGAGCTGGAAAGGGTTACGGTTATACATAATATTTATAACTTTAGACCTCATTCACCATCCTAGATTTTATCCAAATGTGAATTGCACCGAAAACATTGTGATGTTAGAATTGTACAGTATACCTATGTGATCAAAATACAACCCTATCTTATGTCAATTTCTGTTTATGATTTTTGTAATTTTAATATGAGAGGGAGAAAACCGTTAATAGTCACGTAGATTTGAAACATAATTGGTCGGAGAGCTTGCTTTTCACTAAAAGGGGATTGGATCCTGTCGCTACATGCTATAGGTTTGCCCAGCTATTTTAGTTTAGTTTTAGTCTAAGAATCTAAAGCGTCACTGCACACGGTTTAACCCATAAGTGCTCTGCTCTTCTCCATATTTGTGGAGAATCTCAACACAATGCAGGAACTTGGTAACACCGGGTCCCGTAATAGATTGGCTAGATATTTAACAAAATCTTGAATTTTGCCAGGGCAGCAGCCATTACGCCTACTCTTTTCCATTTCCAACTGCCGAGGGATATTTAACATGTGCGATACTGTACACTGGCGTTCTATCTCTACTGCCCAGAGATTCGGGGCAATACCAGACAGACCATGTGAAAAAAACCCGGTCTCCACCATGATTTGAACCCACGACCTCCAGCACCCGCGATCAATGTCTTACCTCGAGACCCCTCAATCCCCCTGTAAATGCCCAGTTGTAAAAATGTATACTTCATTATGCTCTGAATCAGTGGAGAATAAAACAAAGAAAGGTAACAATTTACTTCATCAAACTGAAGATTCAGCATATCACAGTTTCAAAACACACAATGTACTCCACAAGTATCTAGTGTTACATTACCCTAACCTAATGTTCAAGCATTTATTCTGCACTTGCTTCTATGATAAACAACTATAAACAGTAGTTTTGCTATTCTATATATCGATGAAATGAGGTCTTAGTTATCTTGGTTTTCGAAACTGCAGCCAAGATTTTCAGAGGCCCATATTTGAGGAAAATAAATGAGGCGATCTCTTCAATGAAATGAACACATGCGATTATATTAAGGCTTGTGCACAAGAGAACACTTCATATCACTATTACTCCAGCAGAACCAAGTGGTTACTATGGTAGTCTGTCTCATTGCAGGAAGGAAGCCTTCACCAGAGTGTTTATGTACTCTTGCAGTGGTGGGTTTCGGTTTGCAGCACTTTACTTTACAAGATGATCACAAACCCCATGCACAACCCTGTTTAGTCATCTTTAGCGACATGCACAGTTAGGTTCTGTGTACCTATTCTTTTCTTTCAAATAACTAATCCACACTGGACAGGTTAAGGCATGAACAGTTTATATTGTATGTTTTCTATAACGTGATACTGGGATGTGACCAATGAATGCCGCAATTTTTTTTTTTAAACTTTGTGCTTTATTGTGACAAGTTCCTCTATGGCAGTGCTGTCAATTTAAGTATTTTTTTTGTTAGTGGCTGAGTTAACCTTAAAAAAAATTGTTAGTATTCATAACCAAATGCCTGATAAACTGTTTACAATATCTTCAAGCTTTTATTGTGTCATCAAACAATGTTTTGTTTGTGTATATATATTATTTTTCTTTTCTATCTTCTTCTGTGTTTGTCCTAAAAATGATTTTGTGTTGTAGTTTACTTCTTCTTTTGTCCTACTGCTCTTACCATACAGCGTCGCAGAGAGGTGGGATGTGTAGATTTCTTGTTATCGCCAAGTGAGATGCTGTCGTTAGGTGTAACTTCCTGAGAGTATCAGAGACAGCCTCAATCCATTGACGTCGTGGTCTGCCTCTTGCTTGTGGACCGGAGAACTGCATATGATATGCTCTTGATGCAGGCTGGTCATAATGTATTCTGACTAAATGACCAAACCACTTGATTTGTTGAGAGTCAATATAGTCACTAACTGGGCTTGTCACCACTGTCTGCCTCAGCCTGGTGTTGCGGATTTGGTCATGGATTGTCTTTCTGGCTGCACTTCTCACACATCGCATCTCACAGCTTTGGATCTTACTCTTATGTGTTTCCAGTACGGACCAAGATTGACATTGGTTACACAACGTAGAAATAAATAGTGTATTTATCAGCCTCCTCTTAGTTGAAAGCACTCTAGGGTGTTTCAAAATTGGTGCAATTTGATAGTGGACACTGTTTGCCTTCTGAATTATATGTGCAATCTCTCTGTTCACTCTGCTGTCATCAGCGAACATTCTACCTAGGTATTTGAACTCCTGTACTTGATTGATATCTATGTCACTGATATGGAAATCTCTCTGCAATTGTTCACATGAAATCAACATAGTCTCTGTCTTGCCTGTGTTGATCTTGATGTCATATTCGTTACAAGCAAAATGTAAATAGTTCAGGTGGTGTTGTAGGTCTTCTCCAATTTGGTAAAAGATCACCTGATCATCAACAAACAATAGCTCATTGAGGGACTCTTCATGAGGGTTAGCCAATTATGTAATTGTATCCATGTAAATTATAAACAAAATTGGAGAAAGAACACACCCCTGCCTTACGCCACTCAGCACTGGAAAAAAATGTATCATACTTGCATTTGTTCGTACTGCACCTTCACTGTTTACATACAGCAAGCTGCAATATCTGCACCTTTTGACCCGACACACCTGGTTTCAGCGCACCAGTTTTGGGACTGAGTTTGCCTTCCCTCTCCGAAAACATGCTGTCTGGTGTAGTGAGTCACATTTAAGGATTCAGAAGTATGTGAAAAAACATCAGGGAGTCGCTTGTGCAGTACACACAATGGCTAGCGAGCGTCCTGCACTGCCATCCAGTCATTGGTTGTTGTTTAATGCCAAGAATGAGTATGTTTCCTTTTTTTGCAAGGAGGAAGACTAACGTCTGGTCAGGCAAAATATATTGATCAGAAATGTTAACCGGGGTCAGCCAAAATATACTAGCCAAGCTCTCACTTCGGCTTCCTATTAGCTCTTCCCAGAAACGGGCTTTTTCATGAAGCCTGGCTAATTTTAATATTTTTTTTTGCGTTCGCCTTATTTCTCTATTCCTCAAGGCAGTGTGCGTTGCACTGTGGTTTTTATTTTGCGCCTGTCGGCCCAGTGCATCCGACTTCAGCACACATTTTATGTAAGGGTCTGCTTCCTCCTGCATTTTCTAAGGGTTTGCTTCCCCGGGGTAACGGCCGGTGCTGTGATGGGGATCGAACCCAGCACCTTCGGGTCGTGAGCCGTGCACTTAACCACTAGGCCACGCCGTCCCCTTAGCCTGGCTAATCAGTTGAGGGTTCAACGTGATTCCCGTAGTAGTGAGCAGCACGCAAATGAAGTCAAACATAGCACAACCTCCTGGAGTACCCTGGTCCACCTTCATTAGCATGCTCGGCATATGAGGAAAGCTATGACAACCTGCCACTTAACGTCCTTTTCAGGGCGCACTTAAAAGTAATCTTACTCATTGTGGACATTCAGCACCATCATCAACATTGGCGTCTCAGTCTCTATAGACCATGCATGTGACACTCTTTGAGTTTAGTCCAGCTCTGTCTCCTGTACTTACTTTGACACTGTCTGCTATGATTGTAAAGACCGATCCGCGAGTGACAGTCCCTGCCACAGATCGCCAGGGTGTTCCTGGATCTCTTGTCTTTTTCTTTTCTCTCCAGCCAGAAGGCCTCTAAGAGCGTCGGCAGCCACTGCCCCTTCCAGTTGACTGTCTGCAAACTGCTCCTCCTGAGCAATTGTTTCCCAGCCTTCGGATGGAATGTCGCAGGACTTCAAATCCTACTTGGATGCGTCCTTGAATCACAGTGTGGGACGGTCATTTCTTCTAGCTCCAATGACCAGATGTCCATAGAGAATATCCTTTAGCAGCTTTACATGCGGTAAACATGCTCCAACCATCGAAGACGTCGCTGGCTCAACATCGAGTACATACTGTTAGTGTTTGCTCGTGTAAGACCACATTATGTGGTGCTCTTTCTTGCCACCCAATCCCCAGTATACAATGTAGACATCTCATGTGAAAGGTGTTAGGCCGCCATTCCCACTTACTGTATGTGCTCCAAGCCTCGATTCCATAAATTAGAGTGCCAAGAACGCAGGTCTGGTAGACCCGAACCTTACTGTAGTGAGACAGCGCAGTGTTCTCCCAGACTCTCTTCGTCAGGCAGATAATACTCTCGAGTGAGAGAGTGTTGCAGGTGGCAGACCCCGGATAAGTTAAGCTGTTGACGACCTCCAGAGTTACACCATCAATCTAATCTATTGGGGGGAGTAATACAAAATGTGCAGATCTTTGTCTTTTTCAAACTTATGGTGAGCCCTAATTGCTTGCTTCGTGCGGTGAATCTGTCTCCTAGTCTCTGTAGGACCTCCGCCTCCTATTGGTCACAGCAACAACAATCAATGCGGAAACAGTGACCACCTACCATGTATTGTTTAGGAGAAAACCATGTCACAGAAAATCATAACAGGTTTTCAATTACCCTACATGTGTACAACAGATCCAGGACAGTCCATTGCAGGTAATGCGCCAGTCTTTCGAACATCGGTCCCTAGATCCTCTGTCGTTCAGGTACTTCAGGAAAATAAAACAATGGAAAAGGCTAAGAAAACAGGAATTACAGTAGTAACAATAGCGATGGCTTGGCTTCGGTCGTACTCAATCTTCCGCTACCAAACCCTAAAAGGGCTTAAGTAGCAGAATGTAGTCCAGAGAACGGAATATTTTGTGTCATAGTTTACAGCTTGACTGCGATATTTGCACCTTTCGGTCCAACACATCCGACTTCAGCAAGCATTTTTTGAGTACCGGGTTAGCATTCCCTCTTCGATCCCTTCTCCTTAGCCAGTCTGCCCTGCTGCATTCTGTTATCCAGGATCACCCCGTCGAGGTGTAGAAGGGTCTTGCCAGCTCTGTTTCGCTGGCCCTGACGCTAGCAGTCAGCTATGGGTCGCTGACCACTGCAGCTCATGCGCTCCAATAGGGATGGAACGCCTGTTTAAAAAAAACATCATAGAAAGATGAAAAGGTTTCAAAGATGATCGATACTTAACAAATACCAACCTTAGCCAGGAAATCAAAGAACTAGAAGGGAGAGAAGCTCACAACTGAAATAGGCAATAATAAAACCCTCCAAAAGTTCTGGCTCATGCATTGAAAAATGCAGGGAAAAAATATGAATCAGTCTGTCCCTAAATGCAGGGAAAAAATATGAATCAGTCTGTCCCTAATGTAACAGACTCAACAAAAGCAATCCCCAAAACTGACGAACAGAAGGGAGAAAGGCTTTCTTAAGCAATATGTTGCTCAGACAGATAACAATTTAACGTCCGGCAGGGTGTTTATGAGACTATTCTTGGCACGGCGATCAGAGATGCGTCTTATATTGATTTCATTTCTGGTGGAAGTGAAGCAATCTCACAGTGGTGCGAGGAGTCAAGCTCACAGACCCGACAAAGCCATTGTGATGTGGTACTCCTTGAACATCTCAATAGTAAAGGCTGGCCTCCCTAACATAATCTTCGATGGATGTATTATCGAGAAGCGCGATATCTTTAGATATCTTGGAGTGAGCTTTGATCGCAGCCTGACAAATTCATACAGAGATGCAAGCGGGGTCTGTAAATACTAAAAATAGTAGTTCTTCTCCGTTCGTCCTGAAAAGGATGTTGTGTCAAAGTTTACAGAAAGACTGAGATATCTGCGCATTTCGACCCCAACACATTCAGTTGCAGCTCTCTTTTTTTTTTGGGTGCCTGGGTTGCCTTCCCACTGCGAGCCCTATTCTCTTAGCCAGACTACACTCATGCAACCTGTTTCCAGGACCGCCACATGAAGGTGGAAAAGGGTCTTGGTCATCAGTGGTTTGCTGACCCTGATGCAAGCAGCCATCTATGAGTCGCTGCCTGCTGTCAGCTCATTTACTGTACTGCATCTTTGGCATCAATGAAGACAATGACAGCTTACAACCTGGAGAAGCGGTTGATTTGAATTCCATACAACCAGTTTGCTCTGTAAATTAACGATTATGGGCTGGGCATCCTCGACGTGTCCAGAATAAAGAAATATGACTAGTCCTTGCCTGCACCAGGGATACCCATGTCGAGAAGATGAGATGCATGCTTGGAATTCTATCTGTATAGAATTAGATACGACATCCCTTTGCATAAAACAGTTGTGAAATAAATTAGAAATTCAAATTGTGATGATCATTTTTATTTTGGTGTAGTGATGTGTTAGCAAACGCGCGAGGCAGCAAAACGAACACAGCGTAAGAATCGGGTCAATTGGTAGCTAGGAGACAATCCTTATGGCGCTATTTTGTTTCATAGCCAAATAGCCACACGATGGGCCAGCCTTTCCTGACTAAACTTGTATTTTTAGAATAGGTGCACGATTTAAAAAATGTTCCGTGAGAATTTTAACTCAGTGCGACACGTGATGATGTTATTTTGGGAACGTGTCCCTTAATTCACACGAATAAATAAAATATCTTTCTAGCATAGGATATATATATATATATATATCTTTAACACCGGATTTGTAGGTAATGACGTCACAGAATAGTCCACTTTTTAACTGTTGAGGGTGTCAAATATTCTGCTTCCGCATGTTCCTGCCATCTTATTTGAAATCAGCAATGAATGTCTTGAATCTGTCAACGTTGATCCATTTAAAGGAGAGTAGCATCCAGTTTCTACAACAGCCTGGCTTTATCCACACTGTAAGACGATGTAATAACAACTACGTGATGGTGTTGTTCTTGACTGAACGATAGGATAGATAGAGATGTCAACAGGCACAATGTCTGCAGGATATCCCTGTGAGGAAAGGCACTTGGCTATAAGTCTCGCGCATGGTCTACAGGCAAATCATGCAATTTGTATACTGCTGGTCTCAAGAGCTGACAAGCATATATCTTTGCAACTGAATATAACCATCTCTTCTACACATCTATCGTTATCTAAGTTTTTACTTATTTATTTAAAATAAAATTATATCGACCTGTCCGTACTCTGTCAACTATGCCAGCAGTCCGTACCAAAAAGAGTAGTGGTACAGTGGGTTCCATCCCACTGCAACATTCAAGGCAACGAGGAGGCAGACAGACTGGCAAAAGAAGGTGCAAGATTACCACAACCAGATTCTAGTGTGACCTACGAAGAGTCCAAAAGGTTTATTAGGGCCAGATACATGGCCAAATGGGAAACAGAACATACTGGCTACACAAAAAATGATGCCTATTACCAGTTGAGCAGAAGAGAGCAGGTCGTGGTCTTCAGACTCCGCACAGGCCACAACAGACCGAGGTACCATCTATTCAATAAACGGAAGATAGGTGGCACTGACGAATGCACCTGTGGTACAGGGAAAATGACCGCTGCACATCTGCTGCAAAATTGCCCGAAATACGAGGACCAGAGAAAGCACATGTGGGCATCACCAGTGTCAACACTAGACAAGCTCTATTGCAGTGTCGACAGCCTCAGGATGACAGCTGCTTTCTTCGAACAAATACAAGTTGACGTCTGATAACGTACGAAGAAGAAGAAGATATCGACCTGTTCTCTCCGTAACCCGGAATGAAATGTTTTCGGCGGTGTTCAATAGCTTTGGTTTCACGATCAACACTGGAAAAACTGAAGTACTCTTTCAGTCTGCTCATAAGACGTCGTACATTAAATCAAATATTGCTGTACAGAACCAGTGCTTCAAGACAGTCGATAAGTTTACCTGCCTCGGCAGTACTCTCCATCGATGTGCGAATATAGAGTTGAGGTTACCAGCAGGATCGCAAAGGCGAGTTCTGCGTTTAGAAGGCTGCAAGGAAACTGAAGCAGCTGTTATATAGTGAGCTCAGAACAAGCAACCGCTCATTATGAGGACAAAGAAAACGCTGTAGACACTTCTTGAAAGAGTCTCTGAATTGCTTCAACATTGATGTTACCTCTTAGTTGCTGGCGCAGAACCGTTGCCCCTGATGTGTTTGTATCACGCAAAGTGCTAAGATCACTGAGCGTAACTCTATCGCCAAAGCTTAGAGAAAGCGCCCCGCTCAAAGGAACAGAATGGGATCAACATGCTGCACAACGCATGAGCTGCAAAGGTCAGCGACCCATAGCTGACTGTTAGCGTCAGGGCCAGCGACCCATAGCTGGCTGTTAGCGCCATGGTCAGCGACCCATAGCTGGCTGTTAGCGCTAGGGTCAGCGACCCATAGCTGGCTGTTAACGCCAGGACCAGCGAACCAGAGCTGCTTAGACCCTTCTACACCTCCATGCAGTGATCATGGATAACAGGCTGCAACAGAGCAGACTGGTTAAGGAGAAGGGATCGAAGAGGAAGGCAACTCTGTACTCAAAAATGCCTGCTGAAGACGGATATGTTGGACCGAAAGGTTCAAATATCGCAGTCAAGCTATAAACTACGACACAACATTTTCTGTACTCCGGACTACATCCTGCTACTTGCAAAGCCCTTTTCGGGGCTTGGTAGCTGGAGTTTGAGAACGAACTAAGGAGAAGAAGAAAGAACAAAACGCATGACGCTTCTACATCCGAATATACAAATTAGTGACCAAGTTTGGTATGCCAGGATGGGTCTCTATAGACATATGATAACGTATCTCACAGAACACGTCTGATGATGTCACTTTCTTCACTTGCAATGGACAGTTATGATTATTATTATTATTCATCTGGTGAAGACTGGTTGTAAGGTTGTCTGAGCATGTCTCCCGGTTGGACCCTATGCTGTGCAGCTTTCTTCAATTTCAGCATTGGTTCATACTTTAATGTTTTTTGCATACCTGAGATGTAAATGTGAGTCTTGGTCGCCCCTTTCTTATTTTCCCTTGAATCTTGTCCTAGTATTTAGTGTCTTGTGTGGAAGACTTTCACGTCTCATATTGTGTCCCAGCTAACTCGTTTATAGTTTTTGTGTAACTTTCAATATATGTTTGTGTGCACCTATACCTACACCCCAAGATTTCCCTCCAATCAAAAAATCAGATGATAAATGGTATCTTCATCCCAACCCTGTGCTACCAGTGGGCATTGAATAAGGTCCAGGAACAAAAGTTAGCCACCTGCGAAATGCGGTGTCTACGAAAGGTCACTAACAACACCAGAAGAGACAGAATCACAAATATGAGTATTCGGGAGAAGGTTGGAACAATTCCCTGCCTACAGTACATCGACCAACAGAGAATGAATTGGTTTGACCACATTGTTCATGCAACCTTCTACATGAGAACATCAGTAAGAAAGGTGAGAGGTAGACCGAGGAAAAGGTGGATAGACAGGATAAACGAGACCTGCTGTAAAATGGTGAAAAATGTTCCTCGGGCCACGAGAGAGGCGAAAGACAAATATATACCACGACACTGGGCTACAACCTGGTAGAAAGCGAGACGACACTGGGCTACAACCTGGTAAAAAGCGAGACGACACTGGGCTACAACCCGGTAGAAAGCGAGACGACACTGGGCTACAACCCGGTAGAAAGCGAGACGACAAAAGAAGAAGTGAGCACACTACAATGAAGACATTGTCGTTGGATCTTCTTTCTGCCCAACTCACCCATTCTACGGCAACACTATATTTCAAACGCTTCCAAGCTTTTTTCATCCTTCTTTGGTAAAGTCCATGTTTCAGCCCCATACAGTGCAATTGGCCATATATGAGTGCCGATTATTCTTTTTCTCTGTTCTATCCTGATATTATTTGAGGTTAGCAAATTTCTGTTTTTCTCTAAAGACATTTTTTTGCATTGCATCCTTGTCTTAATTTCTCTCTCATTGCGGGCGTCTTCTGTGATGGATTTCTCTAAATATGTACACTTTTGTACTTGTTCGATTATTTCTCAGTTGATGATTGCATGAAGTTGTCTATGATGCTTGGTTATTACCAAAGTGTTGGCTATTACCAAAGTGTTGGTTATTACCAAAGTGTTGGCTATTACCAAAGTGTTGGCTATTACCAAAGTGTTGGTTATTACCAAAGTGTTGGTTATTACCAAAGTGTTGGCTATTACCAAAGTGTTGGCTATTACCAAAGTGTTGGCTATTACCAAAGTGTTGGCTATTACCAAAGTGTTGGCTATTACCAAAGTGTTGGTTATTACAAAAGTGTTGGCTATTACCAAAGTGTTGGCTATTACCAAAGTGTTGGCTATTACCAAAGTGTTGGCTATTACCAAAGTGTTGGTTATTACCAAAGCCTTGGCTATTACCAAAGTGTTGGCTATTACCAAAGTGTTGGTTATTACAAAAGTGTTGGTTATTACAAAAGTGTTGGCTATTATCATAGTTTTGGTTATTACCAAAGTGTTGGCTATTACCAAAGTGTTGGCTATTACCAAAGTGTTGGTTATTACAAAAGTGTTGGCTATTACCAAAGTGTTGGCTATTACCAAAGTGTTGGCTATTACCAAAGTGTTGGCTATTACCAAAGTCTGTGTTCTCTTTGGCTGTGCTGCTAATTTGTTCAAGCTGCATTTACAACGTTGCTACTGATCCTGCCCCTATGGTTTGGTAAATCGTTATGTTTGGAAGCCCCAAAGAACTCTCCACTACCGCAGCCTTTATCCAGAGAACTGGAATTTACATGTAGACACAACAAGAAAAAGCATGGCGGACGAGAAGAAGAAGAGATACCATTGAATTTGACACCGCTATTACAACTACGAACAACGTTTCCTATAATTATATCGGAATATGCGTAATAGACTCGGTGAAAGCAAGCAGCCCTGTCGTCTTGAGGACACTGACTCTGTGAGTACTTCTTTGATTGAAATAATCGCTTCTTGATTTTCATATCGGCTCCGGATTAACATAATGAATGCACCTATTTGTTGCAACATCTGAACAAGTTTACTTTAGGGAACTCTTCTTCTTCGTCGTCGTTCGCTTTCAAAGGATCGCGTCTGTCTCCCTCATAAACATGGCGGTCCTTCTCAGGTTTGTTTCATCGCTTTACAGTTTATCTCGCAACTGGGTAGGGGAGGGCCATGTATTCATTCTGCTCCTCTCGTGGAGCCGGCAGATCTATAGAACATGTTCCACTGTTTGTTTGTTCAACCCGCATGGGCACATGTCTGTGTGTCCAATTCTTCATTTGTTGAACAAATTTGTTTAGTCTGCAGTGACCCGTTCCATGTCTGAAAATTGTCACTTGATCTCTTCATGGCAGAGTAGTAAGCTTCAGCTGTATCAGATCCTGGATGTTCTCTCTGCCACTTGTCGTTGAAGGTAAACTTTATTATTGTCTTCATTTATTCACATATAGCTCTGTCGTCAGTTTGAGGTTTGCCACCTTCCTCTTTCGCCAGTCAATCTGCATCCTCATTGCTGTGCATCTTACAGTGTGCAGGAATCCACTGAATTTTCACTCTCTTGAAATTTAGGTTTACATTCATAAGTGCCTTAAATAGGCTGTCCAATTCATTGTTTTAATGGTTTCTGGTGGCCATTATGGCTGACAGTGAATCTGTAAGGAAGACTATCTTGTCTCTGACATGGTTCTTGTTTTCCCCGATGGCTGACGGGGAATCTGTAAGGAAGACTATCTTTGTCTCTGACATGGTTCTTGTAATTAATCATATTATTAATCGCCGGGAAGTTTTCACACCAGTGACATTGGCATCAATCAAATACGAGAGTTGAAATACCTAGTTAGTCTGTAAGCTGACGACGGCAGAGTGGCTAGAGAGATCGCACATATAATTCAGAAGGCGAAGTGTTCACTATAAAATTGCCTTGATTTTGGAACACCCTAGAGTGCTTCTTTCAACTAAGAGGAGGCTGCTAAATACACTATTTATTCCTATATTGTGTTACCAAATTCAATCTTGCTCCTTACTAGCAACCCATAAGAGCAACATTCAGAGCTGTGAAATGTGCTGTGTGAGAAGTGAAGCCGGAAAGACAATCCGTGACCGAATCCACAACACCACGCTGGTGCAGACAGTAGGTACAAACCCAGTTAGTGCATACACTGACTCTCAACAAATCAAGTGGTTTGATTATTTAGTCAGAATACAATATGACCAGCCTGCAGCGAGAGTATATCATATGCAGTTCTCCGGTCCACCCGCAAGAGGCAATCCTTGACGTCGATGGATCGAAAGTGTCCCTGACACTCTCAGGAAGTTACACATAACGACAGCACAAGCCTCTCACTTGGCTTTAACAAGAAATCTATCCATTCCACCCCACTGCGACGCCGTATGGCAAGAGCAGAAGGACAAAAAGAAGAATAAAATATATATTAGTTGTTTGGAGATGCGGTTGCCTGGTATGCGCCCGACGTGGACGGCCCACCTAATTTGGGTCTTCTGCAACAGTGTGTGGATGCTCGGCATATTTGCTTTCATGAGGATCTCGGTGTCTGGTAACCCTATCCTGCGACTACATTCTTAGTTCTTAGTCGACCTGTAATTCTACAGGGGTAGATGCCCATGCGCAGATTCCAGCTCTGGTATGATCTGGATGTAGCCGGGAGGAGGATTTCCTGCTTAGCGGGTTAGGCTCGAGCAGCTTAATACTCCCCTGCGTTGGGACAAGTGCCGTAGAGGGTGGTTAACCGATGTCAGAATCCATCTCAATAGACTCAAACACTAGAGCAAAGTAGACCCGCAGCCTATTAGGCGCCATCTATGCCAAACAAACCACCTAACCATGATCGGTGTTATGCCATGTGACACAATTAGTCGCCTTTTATGACATCCTCTCTGTGGGCATGGATGCGGGCCGGTTGTGCTATTCTTGTCCTTGTCATACACAAAAGACCACGGCGGACAACTGTGAACTACAATGGCAGCAAATGTCCGTAATTTTCCCAACTGGCAACTTTTTTTTGTAATATACTCTTTAACATTATTTTATTTTGATGTTGTGGTTTTATCTTTGTAGAAATACATTATTTTAATTTGCATTACAATCAAAGTTATTTATATTTTTATTTATATTGTAGAAATTTATAATCTGACCTATTTGTATTTTCCCACGAGGAAGAGATAATTTTTACGCATTTGGTTAGAGAGTATTCGCATCGTGCAAAATGTCAACAGTGGAGATCAGAAGTTGTGTACGTTCATTCAATGTTTTCCTGATTCAGGATTGTTCCTTGAAGTTGTATTAACTGTTCATGACTGCTTTTTGGAGCCGCAGCTTGTAAATATAATGTCTGCTAAAAATATTGTAATTGTAGAAAACGAAGAAATTTTCGACGAAAGTGAAGGTGAGCTCGTTGATTCTCTCCTGCCAGTAGTATGCAATCAAAAACGCCACAAAGGCAAGGTAGAGGGTTCGAGTCTTTGCTTGCAGTGTTGGCGTATGAAAGAACGGGTAAGTTTAACGATGTGAACATTCAAATAATAATGTTTAGACTACTCTTATTGGATAAGAAAATTGCAACCAAAAAATGGTATAGTTATTCTTTCAATCACATAAATCACATTTTACTGTCATTTTCACATTTTGTCATTTTTGATTTAAACAAATTATAAAACTATTAAAACATTATAGTTCATTTACACCACAGCCGAGTAATATAGTAATAAGTATATTCAGTACAACACTACGTCTACAGTTTAGTCTACATTGTGGGCACCCTAGTGGTTTTACACAGCAGTACCACAGTAAATACATCCATGTGCACAATTTTCGGAATTGTTTCCCAACATTAAATGTACCCACCACATCTTCACATGTGGAATCCAAAGATTATGTAATATCAATATCATTTGTCATTCATGTCTGTTGGCTGTGCACTAATTCTAAATACGAATTTTTAGAGGATTGAATGAATATTACATCAAATTCAGAAAAAAGGGATAGATCTATAGTATAGGGAAATATGAATAGTCATGATTATTGCTGTTTATTGTTTTTGCGCTTCAATAGTATTACTATGAGCAATACTAATAAATCACTTAATTAGTCCTATAACTACTGTTACAGGAACTGTATAACATAAACTTAGGTTAGAACGTATCTTCCATAGTGAATGTCCTATCCAGTCCCATTTTCTTCATTTCATGTCCTAAGTCTTAAGGCTTTAGACTTTAGCTATCCGTGCTGTTTCTCCTGCCTGGTACATTCAAACATTGTTCTAACATTCCATTTCGCTCTGTTGGTTTTCTTCTTGGTATACAGAATCTGAAAGGCAGTTAGCAGTGGAGCTGCCTTATGGCTTTCAGAAATGCTCTTATAAGGAATCCTCAGAGGGAGATATAGACTCAAAAATACATGAAGAAGAGAAGGAAGTAAGATTAAATGATTACACCTAGAGAGATGCAGAAAGATCAGCCCAGGACTGTCTATTCTGACAGGGTGTTATAAATGGCCTATGCACCAAGAGAAGTGATTGAGTGATAACATAAACTGCCAAGAAGAATGAAGGGGTAGAGACTTTATTGTGCACCTTGCATCTTTTGTAAAGTGGGGGGATCATTATCATTTCTTAAAGTCATGCCTTCTCTAGCTGAATGTCAGGTACCCATTTGCAGTTGGACAGATGAGAGCAAAAGGCAAATATTGAACAAACAAACTATTTAATAGGAAAAGAGATTTTTAGTTTGTGATTTTATTATATACGATTTAATTATGTGATGCATACTGATTAGTTTAATTTCTGTCGCCAGATGAAGACAGTTAGTGTGGCCCTTGTGTTATGTCTCAATGTTGGGGTTGATCCACCAGATGTCGTCAAAATCTCACCATGTGCCAGAATGGAGTGCTGGATGGGTGAGTATATATTAATGACCAGGAGAAGGTTCCTTGCACATTAAACAAAAATAGTGAAAGTGAACATTAGATTGCCTGCTGCTTTAGATCAGTTGCTTCACATTTTCCAGATAGTGATGATAGTTTTAGTCACTCTCCCTGCCACACAAGGTGAAATAAGAAATCTAACACAATAATGTTATGTAAAAATCTAGATTTCATTTTTTGACTCTTTGCTGATCCAAAGTTTGAATCCATTAACTAGTTTTGTCTCTTATTTGGTGATTGCGTATGATAGCAGGTGATTACGGAGAAGAATCCTGACTACATATGACTGATCTGTGGTGTTGTACGGTTCTGAAACATGGACAATAAATAAAAGATAGGAAGAATACTCTGAGGCTTTTGAGATGTGGTGCTACCGAAAGATGAATAAAGTGAGCTGGACAGAGAGGAAATCAAATGAAAGGGTGTTGCAGAAGTGGGAGAGGAAAGAAAGCTGCTACAAAAGATACAAAATGACTGGCCTTGCTGAGAAACAACCTACTCATGAGGGCCCAGTCCTGTCGATCGGGCCGAAAGGTGCAAATATCACAGTCAAACTGTAAACTAGCGACACAACACATTCAGTTCTCCGGACTATATCCTGCTACAACCAGTGCTGCCTTTGGGAGGCTGCACAGCAGCATTTAGGTTCGGAGGTGGGTCTTAGCCTTTGATACAAAGCTCAGTCTACTAAACTATAATGCTCACTACTCTCCAGTTAAACCAGTTATTCTCTCTCATCATTTCATTTGTCCACTTATGTCATTGGATGTCATTTGGAGATCTAATATTCTCTCATGGGACATGTATGTATCTTCTTCTTGTAGTGATCCTTTTTAATGTATTTCTAGAAGGCCTCACTGAAGTGTAGATTATCTTACCAATCTACTTGTGTCATTAGAAGACATGAGAAGGTGCAGTTTTTTGTTTGCCATTGTGTTTGTCATTATTTTAATCCATATCTCTGTAGTGTTTCTTTAACACTATGAGTCAGTATTTTCCTTGGTATTCCTCGTGCTCTGAATCTTTCTTGTCTAGAGTTGTAGGCTAATGTTAAAGTTTTGAAGGAAATATTGACTCTGAGGTCCACAGCAAGATTTTCAAAGCGAGTGCTGCTTTAGAAGACTACAAGAAAACGCTTGGGACCGGCAAGGAATCAGCAGTGCCATCAAGATAAGTGTATATCGTGCTGCTGTGCTAACCACCCTTCTGTACGCATGCGAAACATGGACAGTCTATAGCAGGCACGTCAGTAAACTGAATCATTTCCATGTAAATTGTCTTTGCAGACTGCTCAGGATCGGTTGGCAGAATCGGTTGCTCAACTTTGTAGTCCCCAGCAAGGCACGACTCTCTGGCATCTATTCCGTGCTACAGAGAGCCCAGATCAGATGATATTGTTTGCATGTCAGATGAGCGCCTCCCTAAACAACTATTTTACGGTGAGCTCAGGACAAGACACCGCTCACAGGGGGTACAAAAGAAACAATACAAAGACACTCTAAAAGTTTTTTTGAATAGTTTCTCCATTGATGTTGATGTCTGGGAGATGCTTGCTCCGAGCCGCTCAGCCTGCCACACTGCCATTACATATGGTGCCTGCACTGCTGAGCAGAGAACCATTATGGAGGCGCAGGAAAAGTGAGCTGCTTGAAAGGAAAGAATGCAAGACTGCTCAATTACAAATGCTGTTCACTTACGGTAGAGTTTGTCACACTCAGATCGGACTGTAAAGTCATATGGAGTCTGGATAAACGTGTCTGACGCTGTGGCCATCTTCGTTTGCGATGGGCAACTAACAACTAAGTTCTGAAACATACATTTCTAATATCACTATAAAATTTATATATAGGTATTTTATAAATTTCTTCTCTGATCAGACCCTCTTACAATGAGTCCTCAAAAGGCTTTGGAAACTATCGGATTAAATCTGCAAAAGCAGTACGAGAGATGGCAGCCTAGGGCTCGATATAAGCAGTCCCTTGATCCCACGGTGGAGGAAGTAAAAAAACTGTGCACATCTTTGCGTCGCAATGCCAAGGTAAGACAATTTAATCTTCTCAATTTTCAATCAAATCTAGAAATATTCAGTAATTGTCTGTGGGTCTGCATAGTTTGCTTCTCTCATTGAAGGCATATGGATAACTGTCATGAGCAGTTAACAAGATGACATGCTGTTAACAATTTTAAATGTAATTTATTGTGGTTTCAGAATCCTTAGTGGAATGTGTTTATTGAGGCTCTTGACAAGATGTTTTGTTTTTCTCTCAATGAAATGGACCTACACATTTATGGCTCTTGAAAAGATGTTTTGTTTTTCTCTCAATGAAGCGGACATAAAGCATTTATGGCTCTTGAAAAGATGTTTTGTTTTTCTCTCCAGGAAGAACGAGTATTATTTCACTATATTGGCCATGGTGTTCCAAAGCCCACTTCTAATGGAGAAATTTGGGTGTTTAATAAGGTTTGTATACCGTACTGTTTTCAGTTAGTTTATTGTTCAAGTAAATCATGAAACTAATGATGATTGTGGTATTCTGTACACTGGTGGATCTGTGATGCATGGTGGGAGATGAGGAAAGAATTTCTCTGCTATAGTTGCAACAAAGGCGAAGGCCGCCGTCCATTGTAGATGATGATGGCATAATTTAATTTGCTAGCGCTATTTTTAGTAAAGATTAACTGCGCTACTTTTTATCCTCACTCTCTCGTCTCGTGCCACCCGACCCCAGTGGCAAGTCAAGGACAAGACAACTAGGGGGCAACTACGAGATGCAGGGGACTCTGCATCAAGCACCTGGGAAAAAGACGGCGTAGTCCGGAGTTGAACCAACACCACCTGATCACGAGGCCGATGGATTAACCACTTCGCCACGGAATCCCCATATTATAGTTAGAGGCAAGGTTATTCTAAAGCAGATTAGGGAATTCAGAACAGAAACCTCCAGAATGAGATTGGGACGGATGCACCATCCGTCTTCTCAAGGTGCCCCTCTCTGCTGGACCTGCATATCATTTCAATATTCCACAATCGCTGCATCGCTTGTTTATTGGCTGTATCACTTGTTTATTGGCTGTATCACTTGTTTATCGGCTGAATCACTTGTTTATTGGCTGTATCGCTTGTTTATCGGCTGCAGTGCCTTCATCTAAAAGATGGTTGGTGATCAACTTTTAAATGCCACCTCTATACATTGCCAAACAATTTTTACAGACTCATTATCTGCCCTTCAAGCTCTAGAAGATGGTGGTCATTGTAAGCTTGAACTTACCCAAATATCCGTAGATGCCAATCCCTATGAAACTGTTGAACACCATCTTTTTGAATGTCCGGCGCTTGTCGGTGTTAGGAAAGAACTTCTTCCTCTGAGGCCAGACAAATGGAACACTGTATATGGAACTAAACAGCTTATACACACTTACAGATACCACTATATGGCATTGGACCAAAGGGCAGGAGCCCATAGGCTGCAGGATCAATAACCAACCATCCATTCATTGCTAATGACCCTATTACAAGTGTCTCTGAAGCCAGGAGGTCAGGTCTTTCATTTCTGCAAACCCTATCATGGCCAGGACAGTAGTTCCTCACAAGTTCTCGGAGGTTTGAGACCTCCGTGTCCACTATCCATTTATATCACAGCCAGCTCTTCTGCACCTTCCGAAGAAAGGATTGTGAGTCTGAAATGATTACGACCCTCATTAAAGAGATCCCAGATAACCAGAGTCAAGTCACTGAGAATAAAACTGGAATGTCAGGTATACTCAGCAGCATTTGCCACTTGGAGACTCTGTAGCAACTTCAGTGCTGAAGTCAGTGCCCTGAGACAAGCAGCTGAAACCTTTATGGACCACAAGGAACAGGCAGAAAAGCAACTAGTCATTCTCAGTGTTAACGGCTCTCAAGAACCAGCACAAAAATGAATTTGACGCTCTGGCAGACTCAAACACCTGTCACATGCTTTAAAAAAAAACATAGTCCAGTCGAAACCAGCCTACTGCAACATTCCAGGCAACGAGAAGGCTGATAGGCTCGTCAGAGAGGGAGGAATGCTGCAGTAGAGTGATATAGAAATCACATACAATGAGACAAAAGCAGCCATCAGGGCAACGTGCAGTGCAAAATGGAAAAAAGGCCACCCTGGCCACATAGAAAATGATGCCTACCACCAACTGTCCAGGTGAGACCAGGTGATCATTTTATGGCTATGCACAGGACACAATAGACTGAGATGTCATCTGTACAAGTTCAAGATTGGCACTACAGACCTTTGTACCAATGACACAGTGTCCATAACGGCAGAACACATTTTGCAGTCCTGCCCACTGTATATCGACAAAAGAAATAGCATTTGGCAACAGCCAGTGTCCTTCTACAAGAGGCTGTACGGAAGTGCACAGAGCCTCAAGTTGACTGCTGCCTTCGTTAGAATCATTGAAGTCGAGGTCTGAAGATGAATGAAGAGGAAGAAGATGATGTCACTGCCTTGATCTCCATTCTGATACTGGGCGTTGTAGTCAAGTATCCACTGCTTCTCTCAGCAATGACCCTTCCTCTGCATTCAATCACCAGAGTGATAATGTCCCAGTGGAAGTTACTTTATCTGCATTGTGAATTCATTCTTCCCCATTGTTTATGGTCTCTTCTGTGGTCACCTGACCAATCATCCTCTGTGCCATCCATGACATCCCTCTCCTGATTCTGTTACCCTTACTTGGAATCCTGGTATTCAAACAGGCATATTTTAAAAATCTCTCGCCTGGTAGCCAAAGGCTTTGGCTATGTGTAGTAGATATTTTAGAACTTCCTGCGGCTTACTAGGCTTGGGGGAAGGTATGACAAATTTAGGTAGATTTTTAACTTTAATATTTAAAAAAAATTTTTTTTTCCGACAGCGATTGCTAAGTCTTACTTTTTAGATTATTAACTGCCAAGAAATTTCTAACGTGCTCGACACTGAACACAGGAGTCCAATCTCACTACCCAGAGATCAGGAGAATTTTTACCAGAAAATCCATTGGAAAAAAATCAGTCTTAACAGTGATTCGAACCCGTGGCTTCCAGCACTCAAGGTGGACACCTTACCTAGAGACCACAGAGCCTACCCCTCCCTGGACTTCCTGCCCTCTGAAATTCGCCATGCTGTCAAGTCAATTCCATCTGGAAAATCACCAGGTGAAGATGACGTCACTGTGGCTGTCCTCTTTGCCAAGCCACAACCAAACATTTTATGTTATCTTCATTCGGGAGGAACGCCAACTGCTTGGGGCATATTGAGGACAACACTCTTGCACTAGATGGGAGACAAAGAGGAATTTGGTAATTATTGTCCAATTACTCTTCTCCCGTTCACTTTCAAGCTGTTTATGAAATGCAACCTTGTGAGAGTCCACACCACACTCAAAGACTTGCAACTAGTAGAACAGGCATGCTTTCAGCGTTTGTACAGCACAATGGATCATATTTTAAGATGCTGACGCCTTATTGAGGCAGCCCAAGAGTTCCAGACACTCTTGATATTCACCTTCATCGACTACAAAAAAGCTTTGATTCGATAGAACCAAATTTTGTCTGGCATTCACTGTTGGAATTCTTGCCAACACCAACGTCCAATTGTGGTACCAATTCTGTAGGTATCAGGGGGATCATATCTCACCGAATCTCTTCTCCACATGTTTGGAATCAGTCATCAGCCAATGCAACTGGGATACCTTTGGCATCCATATTGATGGCAGACGCCTCAATCATCTTCGATTTGCCGACCGACATACTGCTCATCACAGAGTCAGCAGTAGAAGCCAACCAAATGATGCAACTACTTGATGGAGAAGGCAGGAAAGCTAAACTGGAGATGAATATCTTGAAGACCAAAGGGTTGCGCAATGTTTCTATATATTAGCGGCAAAGATGGCGCACTACCGGCTGCAGGTCTACATTCTTCTGCTGTTTAAGTACATTATGGATGTCGCCAGGCTACGGATTTGACTGGAATTCACACTAGTTGATGACTTACACTTGTGTTCACAGAAACGTGCCATTGTTTTCCATTTCTACTGGATAATTTGTTTGTTTTTTGTGTTTTCTTCCCTTCAATTATCCTGGACATTTGCTATATGAATTAGTGCTATGGTTAAACCATTTTCACGCGGCTAATCTTCATGAGATTGGCACCCTTTGCTCTAGCTGCATTTATCGTCGGTTTTGGTGTGAATGTAATTTAGACATGACTATAATGATATTCCCAACCACAGACATTGGGTACCAGAAAAATCTGGGAAGTAAAGGTCAATTACAGCAATAGGGCCTTTTGAAGACCTCTTATCAACTGTCAAAAGAAGGAAACTCGCTTGGTACGGTCACATATCGAGATCAAATGGTCTTGCAGATACAATCCTCCATGGAAAGGTGCATGGCAGACGACGAAGAGGCCGTCCCAAAAAGAGATGGGAGGACAACATAAAAGAATGGATCAATCTCCGACCAGAAGAGTCACAGGCAGCGGCATCTGACAGAGAAGGGTTGCTTGGCGTTGTGAGAATGTCTTCATGTGTGCCCCAACGACCTCACCGGTTATGGGATGACCTGATCTGAAAGGTGACTGGCGTGATGCTGACCGCGTCATCTACTAGGTGTCGTTGGTTACAAAATAATATTGGCCTAACACCATATTATATTTCCTATGCACCGCATGGCGGGAAGGGATCTTTACTTTTTAAATAATGGACTAGAACACTGCCCGAGAGAGATGCCCAACACACCACTCACTCGCTGAGTGATCTCCCTATGATCTCTTGCGGTTATCGGAAAGGCACGACACATAACGATATATGTCATCTCCCTCCGTGCCTTGTGGAATACTTGTTTACGGGATAGACTTCAGGAGTAAACCCTGAGGAAAAATCTGCACCCTGTGCTATCACCAGTCGTCTCAGTAATGTCTTGCCATTGGCCAAAGGTAGCTCAGGACGAGAGAGTAAGGTTGACAAAAGGCGTAGTTTACCCCTCACTTTAATCCAAATCACTGCGCAAGTGAGCCATTTCAGCGGACATAGTAAGAGAAAGGACTGTCCACATGGCTGAACAAAGAGAGTGGTCTTCATCACATGTAATGGACGAACATCAAAAATTTATATATAAATATTATTTGTATGTATGCATGTATTTATATATTTATGTGTATTTATGTACTTTTACATAATTTGGCATATATTCCCAGAGCTACACACAGTACATTCCTCTATCCCTGTATGACCTGCAAATTTGGATGGGCAGTCCATCCATTTATGTGTTTGACTGCTCAAATGCTGGCGTCATCATTGACCTCTTTAGAACATTTACCACCCAGCGAGAACAAGAAGCTACTGTAAGTGTCTTATTTATTAGATGTTGTGGGGGTTGGTTTGCCATATTACAATGTTGTATGTTTAACTAGCAGCAAGTGTGCTCCTTTAAGGATTTGTGAGTGATCAAGATGCTGAGCAGCACATGAGCTGCAGCGGTCAGCGACCCATATCTGACTGCTAGCGTCAGGGTCAGCGAACCAGAGCTACCAAGAACCTTCTACACCTTCACGCAGTGATCCTGGATAACAGGCTGCAACAGAGCAGACTGGATAAGGAGAAGGGATTAAAGAGCAACGTAACTCTGTACTAAAAAATGCCTGCTGAAGTTTGATGTGCCGTACCGAAAGGTGCAAATATTGCAGTCAAACTGTAAACTAGCGACAACACATTTCTGTTCTTTAGGTGACATACTGCTTCTTGCAAAAGCAGGAGATTGAGAACGAACGAAGAAGAAAGAAGAGGTTTTTGACCATAAATAAAATTTTGGTGAGCAAAGAGAAGCAGCATTTGTGTTATAAGAGTAGAAGATTTGACTAAATTTTGTATGTGCCCAACGAATATATGAAAAGACATAAAAGTATGCATAAAGAGAAATATTAGAAATAGGAACGGCAACCTCTACATCTGTTGATTGGAGATTTGAAGAAGAAACTGACAGCAGATAGGTATGTTTATTGCAGCAACATATTGATAAACTAAATGCAGCGTGTAAATAATACAGCATGAAAATCAATGTAGAAAAAACTGAGGTCATGAAAATATCTAGAATAGCCGGAGACATCAATATCGCCATTAAAAAACAGCAATTCAAACAGGTGAAAGATTTGACATACTTAGGGAGCACGTTATCAGCAAACGGAAGAATTACATCGGAAATTCAACAAAGATGCAATAAGGCAAATCAGGTCATTGGACGGGATCAAGATGCTGAGCAGCGCATGAGCTGCAGTGGTCAGTGACGCATAGCTGACTGCTAGTGTCAGGGCCGGCGAACCAGAGCTGCCAAGACCCTTCTACACCTCCACGCGGTGATCCTGGATAACAGGCTGCAGCAGGGCAGACTGACTAAGGAGAAGGGATCGAAGAGGGAATGCTAACCCGGTACTCAAAAAATACTTGCTGAAGTCGGATGTGTTGGACAGAAAGGTGCAAATATTGCAGTAAAGCTGTAAACTACGACACAACGCATTCCGTTCTCTGGACTACATTCTGCTACTTAGGCCTGTGTCAGGGTTTGGTAGCGGGAGATTGAGAACGAATGAAGCCAAGCCAGATTATTGGACAATTAACTCCAAAACTTAATTGCAAACAAGTTACAATAACTGCTAAAAGAGTTTTATACAACACGATTTTCATCCCGACCCTATGCTATCAATGTCAAAACTGAACACATAAAATGATAAACTCGACCTTGTAACAACAGAAATGAAATGCCTGCGACAAATAGTGACCATGACAAGGAGAGACATGATCAGAAAAGATGACATCGGGAGACTAGTGGGAACAGCACCAGTATTAGTTCTTAGTCAACCTGTACTTCTACAGGGGCAGATGCCCCTGTGCAGGTCCCAGCTCTGGTATGATCTGAATGTAGCTGAAAGAAGGGTTTCATGCTAAGCGGACTAGGATCAAGCAGCTTAATACTCTGCTGCAATCGGAGAAGCGCTTACAGAGGGTAGTTAACCGACATGGGAGTCCATCTTAATAGACTGAAACACTAGAGCAGAGTAGACCTGCATCCTGTTAGGCGCCATCTATGCTGCCCTAAACACACCACCTAACCATGGCCGGTACCACATCACACAGTCGCCTCTTACGACATGCTCTCTGTGGGGCAGTGGTACCATTCTTGTCCTTGTCATACACCATACACAAATAGTATTGCCATACACCAGTATTAGACTACATTAAAAGACAGCAACTGAAATAGCTTGGCTATGTAACAAGACTACCACCACACAGCACTCCGAACAAGCATTGCTATTTAGATATAACGGATTTAAGGCCAAAAGCATACCACGAAAAAGGTGACTTACAGAAATATCTGTGGCAGTGAATGCTACCATGCATGAAGCACACAGCTGGGCTCGTTCTAGAGATCCTTCATAACATGACGCTGAAAAGCATAACAGAATATGCAAAAATTTATAAGATTAAAGCAACAAAGGTATACAACTTTGTATCATTAAATGTTTCTTTGAGCTTGCAATCCACTAGTTTGACCTGGAAATAACCTGATGGACAGTCCTCGAAAGCACATTCACCATGTGAAACTGTTGCCATTTCTCCCTATTTGGACATGTGGTCCACCCTGTTAGGGACATCCATGCCAACCAGATGTTGAAAGCAGGCCGTGAAAATCAAGAATGGGAAACAGCTCTCCCCATCATGGTTGTGTGTGTGACAGCAACCACCTAGCAGGGTCAAATCAGAAAGACATTATCTTCATTACATGCAGCCTGGGTCTCAACAGCCACTCATTGTGTTCATGACGGGCCGATATCGCCTAAGTGGACTATCTGCTTACCTTGAGTTTGCGGTGATGAAACACACCTTTTGATCTCTGAAATTCACCAGTAAAATGCTGACTTTGTTATGTGTGTGGTCCTTCCAAACACATTTATTGCCATAGTTTTGCAGTGGATCCCTGGACACTCAAACACACCTGGCAATGGTAAGGGAGAGAGATTAGCAAAGAAGGGATCAATATAAGGACAGCCATATACAGCAACAACTTTACAACCAGCTCATCAGAACGGCAAACAAAGAAACTTTGCTGAACATATGGGCTATGGGAAACACAGGGAGGGAGGTTAACAGACATATGGCAAGGCCCAGGAGAACATATAGGAATTAAGGATAATGAGTACTAGCACCAGTAGTTGTCATGCGATGTGCAGGTTAGGTTTATATTTTGTCCACAATAGACAAAAATCTATACCGTGCCATCTTAGTAGCCGAATGAACACTAGCCCTCCCCCTACAGCCATCTGGACACAATCCCGTGCAAGAACACATACAGCTGTGTTACCTTCCCTCATGTTATCCAATAATGCTTGATTACTTTCCCTTCTTCTTCTTCTATGTTTGTTCTCAATCTCCTGCTACCAAGCCCTGAACAGGGCTTTGCAAGTAGCAGGATGTAGTCTGGAGAACAGAATGCATTGTGTCGCAGTTTACAGATTGACTGCGGTATTTTCACATTTTGGTCTGACACATCCGTCTTTGGCAATGAACACATTACAAGTTCTCCTGGTCTGGGCCATCTGTTCAAGCTCTGTCCATGTCATCCCTGTTTCCTTTATGCTTGTCTTAAACTTCGGGGTTCTCTGTGGCGAAGTGGTCAATCCGTTTGCCTTGTGTTCAGATGGCCAGTTCGAATTTGAGCTTGATGGTAGGTTCATGTTGGCAGTCTTTTCAGGAGATCCATGAGTTCATTGCTGAAGCTGCTGATTCCATGCTTTGTGCAATGCTCTCAGCAGGCGGCGTGTCGTTCTGCGGAGAGAGACTAAGCCATATGGGGAGACTCGCAGCGTTGAAGTTGAGCCATCACTTTTAACTTTTGTCTCAAACTCTCTAATCCATGTGTATTTTGGTCTGCCTCTACTTCCCTTGCCTTGGGGATTCCAGAACCGAGACTGTCTTGTAATGCTATCAGCTGGTTTCATTGTTGTGTGTCATATCCAACACCAGCGGCTTTGCCTCAGCTCATGTTCCACTAATGTCCAACAGGTTCTTTCCAGCAGCTCCACGTTTGTGATATTGTTTGATCATTTCAATCTCTATTCTACACAGGCACCAATCTATAAAAGTCTTTAATATTTTCATTGTTTGTTTTGTTATTCTCCTTGTTTCAGAGCCATGCAATAGACTTTACATTGGAGGTGAAGATTTCAATTTATTTTGTCTTGTTTACTATTATTGTTTTAACAACTTTTTTGTTTGACTTTTTGGTGTTTTGATTGCTATTGTTATCTTAATACATTTTTTGTTGGACTTAATTTCTTTTGTCGTGATTGCTTTTATTGTATTAATAATGTTTTTGTTTTTACTTATATTCTTTTGTTATGATTGTGATATTATAATTTTGTGGTTTTTCTTTTGACATGATTGCTATTATTGTATCTATAATTTTATTGTTGGATCTAATTTCTTTTGTTTTTATTGCAATTGTTATATTTATAATGCTTTTTTTGTAAATAATTTCTTTTGTTTTGATTGCTGTAGTTATATTTATAATGTTTTTGTTGTACCTAATTTCTTTTGTTTTTATTGCTATTGTTACATTTATAATGTTTTTGTTATACCTAAATTCTTTTGTTGATTGCTATTGTTATTTTTATAATTTTGTTGTACCAAATTTTTTGGGCATGATAGCTATTGTTGTTTTTATTCTTTACTTGTTTCTGTGCCCTCAGTTTGGGTTTGGTTCAACCCCATCTTTGACTAGTCTATATACTTCATCATGTCAATGTAATATTATAATCAATGTTTACTTCAGATGTTGTTATTGTTGTTTTGAATGCCCACAATAAGAAGGTTACTTTTATGTGCACCCTGAAAAGGGTGTTAAGTGACGGGTTGCAGTAGCTTTCCTCACATCCCGAGCGTGCTAATGAAGGTGGACCGGGGTCCTCCAGGCAGTTGTGCTATGCTTGGCCTCATCTGCGTGTCCCTCACTACTATGGAGATCACATAACCTCAGCTTGTTAGCCAGTCTGTTGTCCTCGACAAGGTGAGGTGAGGGTCTTGGCCAGTATATTTCTCCTGACCCTGGCTAACATTCTCTGATCAGTGTGTTTTGACTGATCAGAGGTTAGCCTCATCATTCCCTTCAGATGTAACACAAAGAATAATACAATGATTTCACCCGTGTGTTCTGTAATTGTCTTGCAGACCTCTGGACAGATAAACCCAGAACTAAGTGCCCCGTCTAGCATCAAGAACAGCATCTTACTGGCTGCTTGTGGGTCTGCAGAACATTTGCCCATGAACCCTGACCTGCCTGCTGACCTCTTCACCTCATGCCTGACAACACCGATTAAAGTAGCATTACGATGGTAAGCCAAATCTATTTTTAGATTTCAAAGGGAGTTCCAAACTTATTTTTAGATTCAAGTTCATAGTTTACAGTGAGGCTGCGATACCTACATGCTTCAGCCCAACATATCCGGTTGCAGATGGCTTTTTTGGGTACTGGGTTTGTTTCCCGCTGTGTTCCCATTCTCTTAGCACCAGACAACATTAGTGCAGCCTGTTTCCAGTGCCGCCACTTTGAAACAGAATACAGTCTTGATCAGCTCTGGTTTGCTGTTCCTGATGCAAACATCTAGCTATGAGCCGCTGGCTGCTGTCAACTCATTCACTGCTGCATCTTGGTCCCATATTCAACACGATCAGGTAGAGTTTCTGTGTCTTACTAGGTAGCTAGAAGCTGTTTCAAAATGATTCTGGACTTTAGGCCTGGACTCAGGTTGGAACAAAGGCTTTAACTTAACGTCTTTATACTGGTTTAGAGCGCATGAGATGCAGTGGTCAGCGACCCATAGCTGACTGCTAGCGTCAGGGCCAGCGAACCAGAGCTGCCAAGATCCTTCTACACTTCCACACGGTGATCCTGGATAACAGACTGCAGCATGGCATACTGGCTAAGGAGAAGGAATCGAAGAGGGAATGCTAACCCGGTACTCAAAAAATGCTTGCTGAAGTCGGATGTGTTGGACCGAAAGGTGCAAATATCGCAGTCAAGCTGTAAACTACGACACAACGCATTCCGTTCTCTGGACTACATTCTGCTACTTAAGCTCTTTCAGTGTTTGGTAGTGGGAGATTGAGAATGAACGGACTCTACAAAGTCTATATACAACCAGTCTCTTGGAGGTAGGTCTAACCGATGTGCGAATCCATCTTAATAGACTCACTAGAGCTAAGTAGACCCGCAGTCAGTTTGATGCCATCTTTAGCTGCTGTTAACAAACCACGCAGGGATAGGTACAAAATAACTTAGATAGATTTTTAACTTGAATTTTTAACGTGCTCGACACTGAACACAAGAGTCCGATCTCACTACCCAGAGATCAGGGAAAGTTTTACCAGAAGTTCCATGTGGAAAAAAATCCCGGCCTCCACCGTGATTTGAACTGGCACCCAAGGCGGACACTTTACCTCCAGACCACCGAGCATGCAATACGCACACCCCCCCCCCCCCCCCCCCCCACCACCACCACCACCACCACCACCACTGTATTGACATTGTTCTGGTCTTTTGTCCTGAACTTATTTTGAAACAAAAGCTTTGTTCATCTCATCTCTTCATCTCACTGGTAGGGGATCAAGTAGTTGTTTATAGTGATAATTTGTGCACGCACATACATTAATGGTTTCGATGTCTGCTTGCTGACAAGGTTTGAGGTGGAATAGGGTCTTAGTCAGCTCTAGTTCACTGACCGTGTTGCAAGCCTCGAGCTAGAGTCACTGTCAGCTCATTCACTATGCTGCATCTTTGGTCACCATCCAATTCATCATCATCCTATGTCATTTTTTCCTTCACGAGGATGATCACTGAGCAACCCCTACAGTTGTCCTCCTTGTAGGAAACATTTGTCAAAGCATTTATTTGCTCTTGTATAGGTTATTTTGTGTTTACAAAAGTTTTTACCTTTACCACTCTGAATGTCTTCTTCTTCGTACGCTGTCAGACGTCAACTTGAATTTGTTCGAAGAAAGCAGCTGCCATCCTGAGACTGTCGACACTGCCATAGAGCTTGTCTAGTGTTGGCACTGGTGATGGTCACAGATGCTTTCTCTGGTCCTCATATGTCAGGCAATTTTGCAGCAGACATTCAGGGGTCATTTTCCCTGTACCACAGGTGCATTCATCAGTAGCAACTATCTTCAGTTTATTGAATAGATGTAGCTCAGTCTGTTGTGGCCTGTGCGGAGTCTGAAGACCACGACCTGCTCTCTTCTGTTCAACTGTTAATAGGCATCATTTTTTGTGTAGCCAGTATGTTCTGTTTCCCATTTGGTCATGTAGCTGGCCCTAATAAACCTTTTGGACTCTTCGTAGGTCACACTAGAATCTGGTTGTGGTAACCTTGCACCTTCTTTTGCCAGTCTGTCTGCCTCCTCATTGCCTTGAATGTTACAGTGGGATGGAACGCACTGTACCACTACTCTTTTTGGTGTGGACTGCTGGCATAGTTGACAGAGTACTGCTCTTAAGTCATTAAGTTCTGTAATTTTCAGGTATTTTTAGTGCTGTAACCACGGACAAGGCATCTATAAACAGGACTATCTGGCTTTCATTGCTTTCGCCTGTAAGCATTGCTTCTACTGCAGCTTTCAATGCCTCTGCCTCCACTTTGAATATAAAAAGTACTCAATTTCCCCCGCATCTAAATTATTTTTCAGCACGTCACGTTTATCTAGGCTGTTGACTTTAAGAGCCTGTATATTTTTTAAATTTCATGTCTATATATATGATTTGTTTGTGTGTAGAGACATAGATTAATAAAAAACTTGTTGGTGTTATTGTTTTTGTTGTGTGTATGTTAGTTTCTGAGATACAAGAAGATGAAGGTGATAGTGTTGAAAAACAGCACAAACATATAGACTCGTCAGCTTTCGGCATAACTCGCTTAAACAAAAAAAATGCACCAAAAATGGATTATCAATGTTTACAAATGACCATATCTGTTAGTTTCCACTATAAATGTAATGATTAAATCTACATAAACAATCTAAACAGATCTACCTCAGAAAAATCTGTTGCAAAAACTGAACTTCCCCATTCTCAACCACGGGCGAATCTTCAAATACAAGTGAAAAGCATACAAAATCATTTCCAAAAGTCTGAAACAAATGTCATAATCACCATTGTTTTTAAATCAAACGAGAGGGAAGTCGATCTCTTTACAAATCAAATGAACAGTACGTTCAGATGATTTCTATCTAGCCGGTTTGATTATATATGATTAGAATGGTCGCTGCTTTGCAGCGACTTCGAACGTTCCGTTGCGGCTACTTTCGTAATGCAATTTATGCTTTTTCCATCGCTTTTGAGTTACTACATGGGGTTAAGGTTATCATGAGGAGGTTGCCAGCCCCATGAAAACCCCTGCTTAATCGCTTTTTACAACATACATAGGGTGCAATGTACCTGTTCTTTCCTTTTCCCATAAAAGCTCCTGGTATCCATACAGGAAATACAGTGCCATTAGTGTGAATTTAGTTATAGGGATTAATGGGTTATTGTTTAGCTTGAACCCGGTACCTTTGCCACGAGAAACAAGCTGTCTACTGCTCTGCCACTAAGGCACTTGTTTTGAAAATTAAAGCCAGTTATACACTTCTGAATCACCAGGTATGTGTTACAGAACAGAGGCTTGGTGCCAGGACTGACTATTGAGATGGTTGACAGGTTAGTATGCCTTTTTCTATACTATATTTGTGAAAGTTTATGTATATGTGTATGTATGTATGTGTGTACATACGATGCCCATGATGACATCACTTCTGGTGTAAACAGCGCATACAAACCGTCAATTTTGCAAAATTTTATTATCCTCCGACTCATATTGAAATGGGGGTGATACGGAATCCGTCCAGAGTTGATCAGCGAGTGGTGATTCACTTTCTAACAGCTGAAGGTTGTCAACCAGTTGACATTCATTGCAGAATGCAGGCAGTGTATGGGGACAAAAGTGTTCCAAAGACAACAGTGAAGAACTGGACAATGATGTTCAAAGAAGGACGTGAGTTAACGGAAACAGAATGCGCCTGACCCGTCTCGGAAGATCTCTCGTTAACTCACGTCTTTCTTTAAACATCGTTGTCCAGTTCTTCACTATTGTCTTTGACACACTTTTGTCACCATAGACTCCCTGCATTCTGTGTTGAAAGTCAACTGGTCGACATCCTTCAGCTGTTATAAACTGAATAGTCGCTTGCTGATCCAATCTGAACGGATTCTATATCACACCTGCCATGTTTTCAACGGTTTGCTGGGGAAACTATGAGTCAAAGGATAATGAAATTCTGCAAACTTGACGGTTGGTATGTGCTGTTTACATCAGAAGTGACATCATAATCATTGTATATTCACTTGTTGCAGTTTGGTCCGGTTTCATTTGGACACATCTCGTATACATGAGGCGTGTTCAAATGAAACTTGCCCCAGTGAATTTATTACAAACATGTGAAAGGAACATCAGCAGGTGTGGCAGAGTTAAACGAAGCAATTGTGAAGCAAGCATTCACTGGGGAATTCACTTAGAAAAAATTGTCATAGGCATTAAGACACACATCCTACTGCTTGGGCAGATGTCGGATGCCGTCTGACAAAAATGATTTTGGTTGCATATTGAACTTTTTGGTCACTGAGGCCATGGCGTATGCATCAGGTTCAAATCGTTGTCTCTTTAGAAATATTTGTCAGGGTCTGAACTATTGAAAGTTACATGGCGACAGATTGGGTCAGTATTCTGGGTGTGGCAGAACATCCCACCTTTCTTGTGCTAGCACTCCATCACCCTTCGCTTCGCAACGTAGCAAGTGGTTCAAACTCCTAGCCATGCGTTCTTTCTTATGGTGGTCGGTCAGTATCCGCGGGACTCATTGTGAACACACCTTCCAATATTTCAGTTTCTTCTTAACCAACATTTGAACCGGGGAACTGAGACGCTAGTCCAGTCAGGCACAATACACTGACCAAGACCACAATCTCTCTTCCATGTAAAGTTCCCTGGAAATAGACTGTTTTCAAGGCAGCGTGGCTGACGAGATGTGGATTGATGTGACCCTTGTAGTAGTGAGCGCAACGCAGATGAAGCCAAGCATAGCACAACTACCTGGAAGAGCCTCAGTCCACCTTCATCAGCACGCACTGGATGTGAGAAAAGCTACTAAAACCCGCCACTTAATGTCCTTTTCAAGGGTGCACAAAAGGGTAAACTTGCTCATTGTGGGTATTTAACAACCACCACCATTTGAACTGTTCCAAGCCACACAGCAAATTCCTCTACTAGCTCCATCATAAGCTCCAATGATGGTCCACCCCTATTGCTGCAACAACATTGGCTATGGCTTCTTCGGTCGCAACAATATGTGCCTGACCTGGTTGCAGAAGATTATTTGTTAACTCACGTCCTTCCAGAAACATCCGTGCCCAGTCCTTCACTATTGTCTTCGACCCACTTTTGTTACCATACGCTGCTTGCATTGTAAGATCAATGTCGACTGATTGACATCCTTTAGCTGTTAGGAACTGAATTACCGCTTGCTGATCAACTCTAACGGATTCCATATCATACCAACCACTTTCTCAACAGTTTGCAGCAGAACTTGTGAATGTGATGATAATAAACACATGCACACTTGTATATTAGTATGTGTTTATTACATATATGTGCCTGTATCTGTTTTTGTTTTTGTTGTATAGATATGATTTTGTTGTGTGTAGAGACATAAATTAATAAAAAAAACTTATTAATGTTATTGTTGTTGTTGTGTGTATGTTAGTTTCTGAGATACAAGAAGATAAAGGAGAAAATGTTGAAAAACAGCACAAACATATAGACTCACCTGTTTTCTGAGTTCCACAGAGGACTGATAATCAGTGTTTACAATATCAGCATATCTGTTAGTTTCCACTACAAACGTATTTATTATATTTACATAAACACAGTAAACAGATCTACCAAAGACAAATCTGTTGCAAAAACTTCTCCATTCTCAATGATGGGTGAATCTTCAAATCCAAGTGAAAAACAGAATAACTCCTTACAAAATGTCTAAAACAAATTTCAAAATTGCCATTGTTTTTAATCCGGACAGGACGGAAGTGGAACTCTACAATTGAAAGAGCATTGTTTTCTGCTGATTTTTACAGTAGCCGCAGCGACCCATAGCTGACTGCTTGCGTCAGGGCCAGCAAACCAGAGCTGCCAAGACCTTTCTACACCTCCATGCAGTGATCCTGGATAACAGGCTGCAACAGAGCAGACTGGCTAAGGAGAAGGGATCGAAGAGGGAATGCTAACCTGGTACTAAAAAAATGCTTGCTGGACCGAAAGGTGCAAATATCGCAGTCAAGCTGTATACTACGACACAACGCATTCCGTTCTCAGGATTATATTCTGTTACTTAGGCCTGTGTCAGGGTTTGGTAGCGGGAGAACTACGCCAAGCCAAGCCAAATGCTGTGAAAAAACGTTAGCACCTGAAACAAAAATTAAATAGAATAAAAGCGCCAGATAATGCCTCAGCCACATTTTTCCGCCAATGGTAGTGTAAAAGTTAAGGGCCAGCAGTTTGACAACCTGATTGTAAAACATTCTGTGACCAATCTTAACTCATGGTCTGTACTAAATGTGACAAAATACATCATCTTTCTTCTCTTACCAGGATCCCAGGACAACTGAGTGACAGGAGAACAATGTTAGGCGAACTCAACTGGATCTTCACAGCCATTACTGACACAATAGCCTGGAATTCATTGCCAAGAGGTTTGTTAATTTGAGTTAATTGTGAATTAGAGTCCATGCAGAGTTTCTATTCTGTTCTGTTCCTGTTTCTAAGAATCGATGTCACTGCACTCCGAGCATACCCATAGGTTCTCAGTCTCTCAGAATAGGGCATAGGGTATGGATGCTGATGGTCCCTGTAACTCACTGGTTGTACACTCTCTTGTTCTGTCCTCTCATGCGTCCTACTCCGCTTGACCCTCATTTCATGTCAAAACTTTGCAGCTTGTGGATTGCTGCTTGATCTATTGCAGTGTCCTCATATAATAGGCGGTCATTGATTGGTTTCAAAATGTCATTCCTATCCATCACTAATGTGCCCGTGATGGGAGCTTGTGAAGCCAAGATGTCAGCTCTTTTGTTGCCCTAAACCCCAGCATGAGCAGGACAGTAGATCCATTTCAACCCCTAGAGGTTTGAGACCTCAACAGCTGCTTATCCACTCGTACCTAAGCCATCCCTTCTGAAGTACGTTTTGCGTGTCTGTCACAATGACTGCTCTTGTTAAAGAAATATCGGATATCATCTCAGCGCTAAGGTCACTTCTTCCATCTCCATTCTTAAACTGGAGGTTGTTAACATGTATGCAACGACCGTGTCATCTCACTCTAGCCAACAAGCCCCAGCCTGATGTACCATTGAGCCGCACTGATCTGTCTGTATATATGACTGCATCACTATGCTGCGTGTTCTCCTTTATCAGAGTTTCTGTTAGACCTACAAAAACTAAATTAGAACAGAAAATCAAAAGTCAGAAGAGTTTATAATCAACAGTGGTATAAGACAGGGTGACGTTATATTGTCATACCTCTTCATACTACTTTTGTCTCCGCAGACTGCTCAGGATCGATTGGCAGGACAGAGTGCCCAACTCTGAAGTCCTCAGCAGGGCTAGACTCTTTGGCATCCATGTGCTGCTACAGGGAGCTCAGATCAGATGGACAGATTAGCGCCTCTCTAAACAACTTGAACTGTGAGCTTATGACAGGACAGCGCTTGCAGGTGGGAACGAAAAAAACAATACAAAGACACTCGAAAAGTTTCTTTGAAAAGTTTCTCCATTGATGTGGCTGACTGGGAGCTGCTTACTCCGAACTGCTCAGTCTGGCGCACTGCCGTCACACATGGTTCTTGCTTGCGCCGCTGAGCAGAGGGTCGTCACAGAGGCGCAGGAATAGCGAGCTGCACGAAATGAAATACTGCCCAACTACAAATGCTGTTCACGTGTGCCCTATGTGTGATAGAGTTTGTCGCGCTCAGATCGGACTGTACAGTCATATGCAGTAGCATCTGAATAAACATGTCTGATGCTGTCGTCATCTTCTCTTGCGATGGTTAACTAACTAACTTGATACCTTACAAAATCTGTAAGGGGAGGACCAAAAATATATATGTCTGCATATCCGATCTGAAATTTGCCAATGATGTGTCCTTGATTACTAAATTAACCTTTACCGTTCTAGTGGTGTGAGATTATGCCGATTTGTAGAACTAGAACAAAAAGTTCTGGCTTGATTTGAACATCCCTCGTATGCTAGGGCACCGCTTATTGTTACAAAGTGGTTACGCCGTCGGCCTCGTGATCAGGTGGTGTGGGTTCGACTCCGGATTCCGCCATCTTTTTCATGGGTGCTTGATGTGAGGTCCCCTTGTTCTCATAGTCGCCCCCTAGTCGTCATGTCCTTGACTTGCCACTGGGGTCGGGCGGCTCGAGACGAGAGGGTAAGGATAAAAAGTAGCGCAGTTAATCCTTACCTAAAATAGCGCTAGCAAAATTAATTATGCCATCATTATTTACGATGGACGTTGGCCTTTGCCTTTTGTTGAAAGTAGATATCACAAATGTTCTTTGTTTCATCAGAATTATTTCAGACTCTCTTCAGACAAGATCTCTTGGTTGCCAGCTTGTTCCGGAACTTCCTGCTAGCAGAAAGAATCATGAGGTCATATAACTGTGTACCAGTTTCCAATCCAAAGTTGCCCCCGATTCATCAGCATCCTATGTGGTAAGGGACTTATCCTTCTAGTTTCCAGATTTTTAAAATTACGTCACAAACATTTAGATGTACCCATTTTTGAGTTCACCAGTTGTTTTGAAGATCTATGAAATTGCTACAAAGCACTGGTAGTGTTCCTAACCAGATCGACATATCTGATAGTTTCCACTACAAATGTATTTATAACATCTACATAAACAAATCAAACAGACTTATCTCAGAAAAGTCCGTAGCAACAATTCAACTCAATCACAATTAATAATGCCCTCATAAAAACGAAAAATTTTTTTTTTTAAATGTGTGGTTTGCCAGGGTCTATGTGTATGTTAATAGTTGTCCATCACAAGTGATGAAGACCACTCTCTTTGTTCAGCCGCGTGGACAGTCGTATCACTTGCTGTGTCCGCTGAAATGGGTGACTTGCGCGGGGATTTGGATTAAAGTGAGGAAGAAACTGCGCCTTTTGTCAACCTCACTCACAGAGCCTAAGCTACCTTTTGCCAGTGGCAAGACATTCATCGAGACGACTATGTGTATGACAAGGACAAGAATAGCACCACTGCCCCATAGAGAGCATGTCGTTAAAGGCGACTAACTGTGTGACATGGCATAACACTGGCCATGGTTAATTGGTTTGTTAAGAGCAGCATAGATGGTGCCTAACAGGCTGCAGCTCTAGTGTTTGAGTTAAGATGGACATGCACATCACTTAACCACCCTCCACAGTGATAATACGCTGCTCGAACCTGGCTCTCTAAGCAGGAAATCCTCCTCCTTTGTTCCCGTTTAGGGCCCCTGTAACACTTGAGCTGCTCTGAATGTCAAAAGTGAAGAAATTCAGCCAAATGGCGGGAGTAACTGTGACTCTTAAGGTAGTCAAATGACTCATCATTTTTTTTCTTCTTATGCGTTTATTCTCAAATTTCCACTACCAAGTCCTGAACAGGGCTTTGCAAATAACAGGATGTAGTCCAGAGAATGGAATGAGTTGTGTCGCTAGTTTACAGCTTGACTGTGATATTTGCACCTTTCGGATCGACACATCCGTCTTTTTGGCAGCGTCTCATCAATCTAATTAGTGATGCGTAAATCATTTAAAAAAAAAATGAAGTCCCATAGCAGAAACTGCCTTTGGTAATTAAATGTCAGAGACTTCACTGTACAAAGCTACACCAGTTCCCTTCCTTACTATCTTTCTTTCCCTAACAAAATGTCAGGTACCCATTTGCAAATCAACAGCTGGGTTGACTCAAGTGTGCCAATAGTAGGAGTTGAACTCTGTACCTTTGCCTTGGAAAGCGAGTACTGTGCCATGCCACTAATTAGTCGAAGCTTGCAGCATAGAGTCAGCATAACAGACGATCAAAATGTCTGTAGATCCGCGAGCTCTGCTGGTCGTTTCTAGTGGCTGCATCGCTTATAAATTCTGGTAGTTCTCTTCTTGAAATGTCAACCCAGTTGACCAGGGAAGGTTGTCATTGGGTTGAAACCTCAGTTGCGAAAAGACCATTGTCACCAAAGTCATGCACCAATCAAATGGCCCATAATTCATTATCCTCTAAAAAGCGTGAATTTAGAAGTAGTGTTGGACCTATGCTCCGTGTGTTTGAAGGGAGAGGTTTAATAATAATAATGAGGTATCAAGACACTGAGCAGCAGTGGTCAATGATCTATAGCTGACTGTTAGCGTCAGGGCCAGTGAACCAGAGCTGCCAAGATCCTTCTACGCCTCCATGCAGTGATCCTGGATAACAGGCTGCAAAGCATGACAATTTGGATCCAGCTCAGCTGGGAGAGCTGCCGAAGTGAGTTCGCAATTTTGAAACCATCCGCCTTAGGTGCTACAACCCCGGATTTTCTGTCTGGCCTACTCCCGTAGCACTGCCCACTCCCGAGGTTTCCATAATGCATTGGAGTCGTTGCCCGCAGATGCTAGTTACTCGAGACATCCGATGATACTCTCATTGTACCAGGACTATCCAGCACTCCCTGACACTTGGGGGTTTAAAATCAGTTGCCCCTCTTTTGGGCGAACAATGTTCCAAACAATTTATTCAACAAATCATTTACCTGTGCATTTGTTTTGACAATTTAGGCAGGCATGGGATCTGGCACTTGACCTCTGTCTACAACAGCTGACGGTCAAAACCATCTCAGACAGCATGACCTTTACCCACAGCAATTTCTTCAGCGAGCAGCTGACAGCATTCAAAGTGTGGCTGGACTATGGCTCAGAGTCCAGGTTACCACCAGAACAGCTGCCAATAGTTCTACAGGTCAGTTTTGTGAATGTTCAAATCCAAGTGAAAAACATAAGAAATCCTTTCCAAAATCTAAAACAAATTTTTTTTAAAATCGCCATTGCTTTCGTCGAACATCGGAAGTTGGGACTCTGCAATCAAAAGAGCAGTATGTTCAGCCGTTTCGTTGACATTAACCTTTCAGTTTATATACGATAAAGCGATGACCCTAAAGCTGGCGGCTTGCAACGCCAGTGGAACAGAGCCAAATTGTCATAATCTCACATGGCAGGAATGGAAAAGGTTACATTAAAACTCTCGAGGTTGTTGTTGTTGAATGTCCATGACCAGTAAGTTTACTCTTTTGTGGCCTCGAAAAGGATATTAACCTTTACTCCACCATACTCAAAATTTGTGGAATTTCCCCATGTTTCCAGCGCATCCGTTTTACTATTGTTGTTGACTTTGAGAGACTGTAACCTCTTTTATTTGGTTATAGTTAGGTGGGATTTGTTTGTGTGTAGAGACATAAATTAATAAAGAACTTTTTGATGTTATTGTTTTCGTTGTGTGTGTGTTAGTTTCTGAGATACAAGAAGATGAAGGTGACAATGTTTTTAAAAACAGCACAAATATTTAGACTCACTGATTAGGGTCTATAGCTACAGAATTTATTTTTCCTATATAAACACAGAGCACTGATAATGGCCTTTTATAACATAGACATATATGTTGTTAGTTTCCACTACAAACGTATTTATTAAATCTACATAACAAACTAAATAGCTCAAACGTACAAAGATCTTTTGTAACAACTTAAATTCACCCTCCTCAGTAATGGGCTGACTCCAGTCCACGTTAAAGGAATAATAAACATGTTTCAAATTCATTTTTGGGATCAAGATGCTGAGCAGCGCATGAGCTGCAGTGGTCAGCGACTCATAGCTGACTGCTAGTGTCAGGGCCAGCAAACCAAAGCTGCCAAGACCCTTCTACACCTCCAAGCAGTGATCCTGGATAACAGACTGCAGCAGGGCAGACTGGCTAAGGAGAAGGTATCGAAGAGGGAATGCTAACCTGGTACTAAAAAAATGCTTGCCGAAATCGGATGTGTTGGACCGAAAGGTGCAAATATCGCAGTCAAGCTGTAAACTACGACATAACGCATTCCGTTCTCTGGACTACATTCTGCTACTTAAACCCTTTCACTGTTTGGTAGTGGGAGATTGAGAACGAACGAAGCCAAGCCAAATTCATTTTTAATTTACAAATTCAAATCCTCTAGGCTGTTGTGCTATGCCTGGCTTCAATTGCATATACAACTATGGGGATCATGTTGATCCCCACCTCGTTAGCCAGACTGGCATTTTTTTATTATCTAAAAAACATTATTTGCTATTTTAAAAGATGATTGACTGAAATTAAAATATTGATAGAATTTCAATGTGGAAAATAATTTTTCACAATTTTGTTTTCCAGGTTCTACTGAGCCAAGTTCATCGAGTGCGAGCCCTGGATTTGTTAGGAAAATTTCTTGACCTTGGTCCCTGGGCTGTCAATCTGGTATTTCTATGTTTGTTTTTTAAACAAATTTAAGATCCCTTATTAATTATTAATATGAACTGAAAAGGTGTGGGTTCGGTTCTAATAAATAAAAGAACAAAATGAAATGCAACAGACGATGACACTAACCACCAACACAGCTGGAGATTAGGGAGAGAAATTAAGATGGATTTAACACACCCTAAAAAAATATGTGTGGCAATAAAGCTAGATAGGTTCTTAATTAGAACCCACATAGGAAGAGAAGATTGGGGGTAGTCAAAGAACAACTGATGATGAGCAGTGAATGAGGAGGTCAGGAAACTGGAGCCTCATGGATAGAACTCAATGACATGGACCAATTTATAAATTGGTGGAGAGCAAATGTTGCAGTGGTGTGTTCAGAGGGCAACTGGAGGGAATATATCACATTAGGAGCTGACAACCCAGCAATGAATGAGCTGGCAGCAGCCAGGGACTACCAAAGCAGTTATAAAAGCCACCCTTAGATCAAAATGGGAAAGAGATTGCCCTGATTAAATAAAGCATTGTCAGTGAACCTGCCCTCATCCATCTCTTCCCAAGCCTGCCTACTCCCCACTCATCTCCTCACTCCTTGGTTCAGATCGCTAGACCGGTTGTATAAGGAACAAACAGTTCATTGTGTTGGTATTTGCCGGTAGACAATATTCTTCGTTTAGTCATATAATCATATGCCCATAACTTGTGAAGGTAGTGACATAGCGACTTGAAATAAGTTGTGTTGATCTAGACATTTAGCATAAAATGTTCCTTGAAAATCTCAGCTCGATATGTCATTCAATCGTTAGTTATAGCATCTTCAGATAACTATATATACAAATAAACAAACTGTGTAAAATATGGTATAAAATATAATGATTATCAACAACTCTCAAAGCGAGACCAAGTGATATTCTTTAGACTACAAATAGGGCCATAAATTCAAGGTTGGCACTTTGGATTTGTGTACCTGTGGCATTGGCCCATGAGAGTTGAACACTTGTAACTGTCCAGAGTACGTCAGTGAAAAGTTTGACACTATCTTTCACGAGAAACTGTATAGAGATATTCAGAACCTTGAGCTGACTGTTACCTTTATTAGAGTCACAAGGGTTGAAGACAGTGGAATGGACAAAGTCATCAAAAGCAGAATGAACACAGCGAGGGTGTCTTTTGCAAGCTTTAACACTGCTTTAGCAGTCATCGCAATACAACAAAAAACTGTCCTACGGAGTTTCCCATTGCTGGGGTAGTCGAGGGATTTTAAGGCTGAGGATTACAGGCCACTTCCCCACTGCTGTCGCCACATTGTATTTTGGCTGGCGTTGTCTGTTTATTTCACCCTCAACAGAAAAACAACATATACCTCACTGGGGATTTGAACCACTGTCCTCCTTGTCGACAGGCAGGCACCAAAAACTTTCGGCCACACACTCCTCTTACAGTACAAACACCTAACTAAAAATATACAAGAGCTGTATGCTTCTGTATGATCAATAAATGGTGCAATTCAATTCTCATTCACAATGGATACAGAACAAATTAGAGATGCCTTGAATATAAGCATTTGTAGTTACTGTGGCCGAAACTTGACTCGGTCAAAAGCTAGTGTCGCTCCGTGCTGTATCGTAACCCAGACAACGAAGCATGAACACTGAAACGAAGGAGGTCATCCTGACCCCGTCAAACAGACGGTACTGTAAGAAAGGAGCTCATTGCGCTTCGATCAGCACACTACGTCCCTTCAAACTCAGATCTGGGATCAAGATGTTAAGCATCGCATGAGCTGCAGTGGTCAGCGACCCATATCTGACTGCTAGCGCCAGGGCCAGCGAACCAAAGCTGCCAAGACCCTTCTACACCTCCACTGGATAACAGGCTGCAGCAGGACAGGCTGGCTAAGGAGAAGGGATCAAAGAGGAAATGCTAACCCGGTACTCAAAAAATGATTGCTGAAGTCGGATGTGTTGGGCCGAAAGGTGCAAATATCGCAGTCAAGCTGTAAACTATGACACAACGCATTCCGTTCTCTGGACTACATTCTGCTACTTAAGCCCTTTCAGGGTTTGGTAGTGGGAGATTGAGAACGAATGAGGAAGAAGAAGAAGAAGAAACTCAGATCTACATCTGTTGCGTGTGCTGAAAATACACTTAACCGAGGAGACATCGGAACTCACAAGTATACAATCAAGGCGAAAGACCAGAGGAAAGAGAGGTGGAAGAAGAATACACAAACAAATGCACTCAGAAACAGATACCTCAAAGCTCCACCCCAGTGATAAAACAGAAAGGGCTACCGAGAAAATGAGGCACACGCTGACACCATACTGTCTGCATCCAAACCCTTCACTAGAAGTCTTGACAATGTCTTGCCTCTAGAACATGTTGAGTCCGGACGAGAGAGTGAGGAAGATCCTGCGTACATCTCCCTCACTATAAACACATTGCGCAACTCACGACATCACCCTACAGATCACACCCTGACTAGCAACTCGCAACTGGCAGGGCCCCTAAACTGCAGCAGTGGAACAGGCAGAAAACGATCACGAAAACTATCCATCACGCTTGCAACATGGAATGTCCGCACGCTACTGGACAACACCAAAGCAAACAGACCCGAACGACGGACAGCACTGATTGCCAGGGAACTGGCTAGATACAACATCTGCATAGCTGCCCTGAGCGAGACACGACTGGCAGAGGAAGGGCAGATCACAGAAGAAGGCGCTGGTTATACTTTCTTCTGGAGCGGCCGCAGCAAACAAGAACGCTATGAAGCTGGAGTTGGCTTTGCCATCAAGACCAACATTGTCGACAAGCTCACAAGCATGCCCAGAGGAATTAATGACCGCCTGATTACACTGCGTCTCCCTCTAATAGGAGGGCGCCATGCCACACTTATCAGTGCATACGCACCTACAATGACAAATTCTCAGGAAACAAAAGATAAGTTTTATAGGGACCTTGAGGCGCTCATCGCTGCAGTCCCCAAATCTGACAAACTGGTCATCCTCTGTGATTTTAACGCTAGGGTTGGCACAGACCATACAGCCTGGGAGGGGGCCATTGGCAGACATGGTATCGGAAAATGCAATAGTAACGGACTGCTCCTTCTGAGGACATGTGCCGCAAATGAACTACTCATTACAAACACAGCTTTCCGACTTCCTGTCCGAAATAGAATCACATAGATGCACCCAAGGTCCCGCCACTGGCACCTCATTGACTACATTATCATCAGACGTAGGGATTGAGCGGGTGCTATTGTAACGAAGAGCATGTGTGGTGCAAAATGTTGGACCGAACATCGACTTGTCACTGCCAAGCTAAACTTCAAGATCCAGCCCAAAATGCGCCCCCAGGGAAAGAAACCAAAGAGGAGGCTAAATGTCTCTCAGCTGAAATACGAACCCACGAGAGAAGGCTTTGAGGAAGAGCTTGAGGACAGACTATCTGAGCTTTGTTTTGAAAAGAACGACATCGAAGAGAACTGGGCATCATTGAGAAACACACTCTACGATACAGCTGTTAAACACATTGGCCAACTCATGCGCACGCATAAGGACTTGTTTGATGAGAACGATCTGGAAATACAGGGCCTTCTCGATGCAAAACATGAAGCGCACAGGGAATACCAGAGGGACACATCATCTCCGGCAGCAAAAGCTGCCTTCAATACTTCTCGCAAAGCTGTCCAGACCAGGCTTAGAGAGATGCAAGACTCCTGGCTCAGCAAAAGAGCTGACGAAATTGAGATGTTCGCCGAGCGTCATGACACCAAACGGTTTTACGAGGCACTGAAAGCTCTCTACGGCCCGCAGCCCTCTAGTAATACTCCAGTTCGCAGTGCGGATGGAGCACTGCTAACAGATAAGGTTCAGGTTCTAGACAGATGGGCAAACCACTTCTGCAAAATACTAAACCACCCATCGTCCATAAATGAAGAGGCCATCCGGCGAATGCCGCAGGTGGAACTGAACCTGGCGTTGGATGAAGTCATCACTGAGGAGGAAGTCGACAGGGCAATCAGTTCACTATCTATAGGAAAAACTCCAGGAGCTGATGCAATACCAGCATAGGTATATAAGACAGCTGGCCCATCCCTCATCAGAAGGATCACTGAACTCTTCTGTCACATGTGGGCTGAAGGAAAAATTCCGCAGGAGCTAAAGGACCTTGAACAAAGCCACCACCTCCCAGAAAGCCAATGTGGATTCAGAGCTGGAAGAGGCAGATTGGACATGATTTTTGCCGCTCGCCAAGTACAAGAGAAGTGTCGAGAACAAAATCAGGCCTTGTACACCACATTTATTGATTTGACAAAGGCATTTGATACAGTAAACAGAGGAGGGCTGTGGATGATAATGTCTAAGTTTGGCATCAACAAGTTCATAACAATGGTGAAACAGCTATACGAAGGCATGAGTGCTCGTGTACTGGACAGCGGTGCAATCTCTAAAACGTTTCTAGTATCAAAAGGAATAAAACAAGGATGTGTACCCGCCCCGACTTTGTTCGGAATGATGTTCGCGGCCATGATGACAGACGCCTTCAGATCACTGGAGCTTGGAATGCCCATAAAGTACCACACAGATGGCAAATTACTCAATCCCAGAAGAATGAAGGCCAAAACCAAAGTGGCTGGTGACATAATCAGGGAACTTGTATTTGCTGACGACTGCGCTCTAATGAGCAACTCAGAACTGAACATGCAGGTTGGAATGGACCAGTTCTCTGCCGCATGCGAAAATTTTGGCCTGACCATAAATGCCAAAAAAACAGAGGTCATGTACCAACCAGCACCAGGCATGCCATACACAAAACCAGAGACTACAGTCAGCGGGCAGACGCTGAATGCCGCAGGCAAATTCACATATCTGGGCAGCACGCTGTCGAGATCTGTCAGCCTAGATGATTAGGTGGCAAGCAGAATAGCAAAGGACAGCACAGCCTTTGGTAGAATGCGCTCGATGGTCTGGGCACGTCGTGGCATCAGCGTCAAGACCAAACTCAAAGTCTATCGTGCAACCATCATTCCAACCCTACTATACGCTTGCGAAAGCTGGACTGTATACTCTGGACATGCAAGGAGGTTAAACCACTTCCACACAGGTTGCCTGAGGCGAATATTCCACATCCGATGGCAAGATCGTGTCACTGACATCGAGGTTCTCTCGAGGGCTAACATGCCCAGCATATATGCACTGCTAGAGAAAGCACGACTAGGATGGGTCGGACACCTCGTCCGTATGTCAGACGAGCGACTCTCAAAGAAGCTTCTCTACGGAGAGCTGAGAGAGGGATGGCGCGAGAGAGGGCGCCCAAAGAAACGTTTTAAAGACGGTCTGAAGGACTCACTGAAAAGTTGCCAGATAGACATTGACACCTGGGAATGTCTTGCGCAAAACAGATCTGACTGGAGAAGCGCAGTCAAATCGGTTGTAGCTGCTGGTGAAGACGACCGTGTTGTGAAAGCCCAGAGCAGACGCGAGACGCGAAAATCCCGAGCAGCGGGAACACCATCCCCTTCTACAAACCTCGTGTGCCCGATATGTAGCAGATGTTTTCGTGCCCGCATTGGCCTGTTCAGCCACATACGCACCCACACTCAACAGGGAAATTTGTGAGAAAGGATGATGTCGGCGTTCCTCATCGACAACGATGGACAGCTATTATTATTAGTTAGTAGTGATATTAGAAGTGATATTTTTGCTGTCATGAAAACTTCAGAGGATGAAAAAAAAACACAGAAAATATAGTAATTTATTATGGCCTTTTGTAATGTGGTCGAGAGGTAAAGCACTAGTCTCTCAAACGATGAACGGAAAGCAGCGTGGGTTTGAGCCCCTTTTGTTTCAAGTGATCGCTAGTCTCAAAGGTGTTGGAACCAGAGTGCCTGCATTCTGAATTACCTACAGTTGTCTTGACTTATGTCTTGCCACTGGCCCTAAGGTAGCTCAAGACCAGAGAGGGAGGTTGATGACCAGTACAACCTCTTTCTCACTATAATCCAAATACAGCGCAAGTTACATCATCAATAACAAACAACTGTCTGTTGGTGTCGCCATCATTGCTTGCGATAGGCAACTAACAAATGATTCGGAGGGCTAGAGAGTAACGGAAAGAGGATCATGTTTTTGTTGTTTCAAATGCCCACAATGAGAAAGTTGACTCTTTTTGTGCGTTCTGAAAAGGATGTTAAGTGTCGCGCTGCAGTAGCTTTCCTTACATCCCGAGTGTGCTGATAAAGGTGGACCGGGATCTTCCAGGCGGTTGTCCTATGTCTGACTTGATCTGTGTATCTTTCAGTACTACAGGGATTATGTCAATCCTTCACCTCGTTAGCCGGGCTGCCATGGAAACAGCCCGTTTCCAGGAAGGGCTACTAGGAAGCCAAGGTGAGTGTCTTGGCCAGTATATTTTGCCTGGCACTGACTAACATGTCTGATCAGTATGCTGTGCCTGACCAGACGTTAGTTGTCCTCCCCAAAGAGAAACATCAAAGTTGTCATCTTCTCATAGGACCTGCCTACGAAAGATTCATAGAACTCCTTCACCAACTGAATGCTCCTTACCCGGAGCAATCAAGAGGACATGAATATCATCATAACCGGCCGATGCTGGATTTTTGACCAGACACCAACACCAGAGCAGCCTTGGTGTGGACGCCAGAGGGAAAGAGAAAGAGAGGCCGGCCTAAGGCAACTTGGCAAAGAATCGTAAGGCTAAAATGGGAATTAAGAATCCAAGTTGACGAAATGTGCGAAGGATGGCTGCAGACCGGGTGGAGTAGAGGGAGTGTGTTTCTGCCCTTACAGATGCCGTTGGGAAGGGAGACTAACGTCTCATCAGGCAAAACATACTGATCAGACATGTTAGTCAGGGTCAGGCAAAATATACTGGCCAAGACCCTCACCTCGACTTCGCAGTCCTTCCTTGAAACAGGCTTTTTCCATGGCAGCCTGGCTAACGAGGTTAGGGATTGACGTGATCCCGATGCTCAGGATGTGAGGAAAGCTACAACAAACCACCACAAATGTCCTTTTCAGGACATACAAAGGAGTAAATCTACCCATTGTGGGCATTCCTTCAAAAATAGACACCATTAGGCAGGATGGTTACCGACCGAGTAACTAAGAAGAAGAAGAAAGGTTTAAATCTGAAGTCGATCGAAGAAGAAAAAGAGCAATTTAGATTTCTTCTTCTTTGTCTGCTCTCAATCTCCCACTACCAAGTCCTGAAAAAAGCTTTACAAGTAACGGAATGTAGTCCAGAGAACAGAATGCATTGTGTCGTGGTTTACAGCTTGGCTGCGATATTTGCACCTTTTGGTCCAACACATCCGACTTCAGCAAGCATTTTTGAGTACCGGGTTGCCCTCCCTCTTCGATCCCTTCTACTTATCCAGTCTGCCCTGCTGCAGTCTGTTATCCAGGATCACCGCGTGGAGGTGTAAAAGGGTCTTGGCAGCTCTGGTTCGCTGACCCTGAAGCTAGCAGTCAGCTATGAGTCACTGACCACTGCAGTTTATGCGCTGCTCAGCGTCTTGATCCCATTTAGATCACTAAATCATATATCTTAACATCCAGTAAATCGCATGTCCTTTTACAGAACGTAGCTTCTTACAACCGCCACCTATTTGGCTGTTATAAGTTTCTTGGCAAGTGTGCAGTACGGTAGGTTGCCATTACTTTCCGTACGTGGAGGAGCATTAGCCCAAGAAAAAACCCAGTGTCTGCCAAACTGGACACAAGTGGAAATCGAACCCGGAACGTTGGGATTGTGAAAACCGAGTGAGTGTCACCCCTATGCCACACAGCCTCCTAATATCCATTATATTATATTTTCAGGCACTATCTGTAGGAATATTCCCTTATGTTCTCAAGCTGTTGCAGAGTTCAGCCAGGGAGCTGAGGCCCCTTCTTGTGTTCATCTGGGCAAAGATCTTGGCTGTTGACCCGGTAAGAATGCTAAAAAGTGTATTGAAATTATTCAGCGGGAACTGAAAATGTAGCAATGTATGAGTTGACAGCAGCCAGTGTCTCATAGCTCGATGTTTGTGTCAGGGTCAGCGAACCATAGCTGAATGTTTGTGTCAGGGCCAGCGAACCATAGCTGGATGTTTGTGTCGGGGCCAGCGAACCACAGCTGGATGTTCGTGTCAGGGCCAGCGAACCATAGCTGGATGTTTGTGTCAGGGCCAGCGAACCATAGCTGAATGTTTGTGTCAGGGCCAGCGAACCATAGCTGGATGTTTGTGTCAGGGCCAGCGAACCATAGCTGAATGTTTGTGTCAGGGCCAGCGAACCATAGCTAGATGTTTGTGTCAGGGCCAGCGAACCATAGCTGGATGTTTGTGTCAGGGCCAGCGAACCATAGCTGAATGTTTGTGTCGGGGCCAGCGAACCATAGCTGAATGTTTGTGTCGGGGCCAGCGAACCATAGCTGGATGTTTGTGTTGGGGCCAGCGAACCATAGCTGGATGTTTGTGTCGGGGCCAGCGAACCATAGCTGGATGTTTCTGTCGGGGCCAGCGAACCATAGCTGGATGTTTCTGTCGGGGCCAGCGAACCATAGCTGGATGTTTGTGTCGGGGTCAGCGAACCATTACTGAATGTTTGTGTCGGGGCCAGCGAACCATAGCTGAATGTTTGTGTCAGGGCCAGCGAACCATAGCTGGATGTTTGTGTCAGGGCCAGCGAACCATAGCTGGATGTTTGTGTCAGGGCCAGCGAACCATAGCTGGATGTTTGTGTCAGGGCCAGTGAACCATAGCTGGATGTTTGTGTCAGGGCCAGCGAACCATAGCTGGATGTTTGTGTCAGGGCCAGCGAACCATAGCTGGATGTTTGTGTCAGGGCCAGCGAACCATAGCTGGCCAACACCCTATTCCACCTCAAAGAAATGGAACTGGAAAGAGCCTGCACTCATGTAGTTTGGCTCAGACTACGAGGCTCACAATCCGTAAGTTGTAATTTTTGTATGCGCCCTCAAAAGAGCGCTAAATGGCGAGTTGCAGTAGCTTTTCTTGCATCCTGAACATGCGGATGAAGGTGGGGCGCGGCCCTCCAGGCTATTTTACAATGCTTGACTTCATATGCGGGACTCTCACTACTACAGGGATCACATCGATCCACATCTCGTCAACCAGACTGCCTTGTTAACAGCCTGTTTCCAGAGAATGCTACATGGGCGAGAGGTGTTGTTTAACTCAGTATGTTATGTCTAACCGCGACGTCCTGGTCATTATGTTATGTCTAACCCTAGCGTGATGTCATGGTTATTATGTTATGTCTAAACAGGCGTGACGTCCTGTCAGTATGTTGCGCATGATCGGACTAGCACCTCAGTTCCTCATCTAGCTAAGAGAATATGGATCAAACATGGAAGACAAATTCTCCCAAAAAGGTTGTGCTGATACCGGATTTATTGGGCTGTAGGGCGCAGATATTTCAGCCTAACTGTAAACTATGACATAACATCATTTTCAGGATGGACACCAGAAAGAAAGAGATTATTCATTACTGGTTTTGTAATTTCACCATTGCACGGTTTGTATTAGAGACCAGATGTACAAACAAGCACAAATCTGTGATTAAGAATACGACAATAGTCAATATAACTGACAGTTGAAGAGAAAGTAGATGGATAGGATACACCTTCAGAAAGAAATATAAAATATATTCAGATGTGGATTTGATTGGAGCCAACGGGGAAATAGAAGAAAGGGAATACCAAAGTACACTTGGCCAACAACAATGAAATAGGAGACCATGGTAACATGGGTGAAGTTTAAGACAACATTCTAAAAATTGAATTCTGTGTGGGATCAAGATGCTGAGCAGCGCATGAACTGCAGCGGTCAGCGACCCATAGTTGACTGATAGTATCAGGGTCAGCGAACCAGAGCTGCCAAGACCCTTCTACATCTTGACGAAGGTATCCTCAATAAAAGGCTGCACCAGAGCAGACTGGCTAAGGAGAAGGTATCGAAGAGGAAAGGCTAACCCGGTACTCAAAAATACCTGATGAAGTTGGATGTGTTGGACCGAAAGGTGCAAATTACACAGTCTAGCTGTAAACTACAACAACACATTTCATTCTCTGGACTACATCATGCTGCTTGCAAAACCCTTTTCTGAGCTTGTTAGCTGAAGTTTGAGAACGAACGAAGAAGGAAGAGGAAGAAGAAGAAGAATTGTGTACAGACCCTTTTTTTTTCCTTTTATGGGGAACTAAAATGGATTGTCAAGGTTTTAGTTAATGGTTAGTGTACACTTGGACTTGTTTAGGATCTGTTTTATTTTAATATTATTTATTCATTCTAAAGAAAATGTGTTTCTTAACTAGCCTGAATGTTTTGGTTACGTTTTTAGATGTAAAGTGCTGAAAATTGTTTACAGACTTTACATAACATTTAATTGTTTGACAAAAATCGTAATAATTTTTTACTATAAGAAAACTGTATTCACAACATGAGAAATGAGATGCTTGTAAAAAGTGGTCAAAATCACTGGAGTAGATAGTAGTTAGAAATGAAGAAATGCAATGGAAAAAGATAACAACTTCATAGATGGTATATATAAACAGACAGATAATTCAATTGTACGGATGTAGTGCAAGAATGCTTAAAAATCTACCCAGTCAGTGCAAGAATATAACATAAGACAGCTTTCAGAGAAAGAGGGGGATGAAGAAAATGATGGATTGACAGTGGATTGAAAATAACAAGATTCGTGTCCCAGCACGTCCAACAATTTAAGTAGACATAGAAGATAATGTGATGAAAAAAAAACTCTTTTTTTTTTGTTGTTGCTTTCGTCTTATGTTCTCTATTCCCCAAGGCGGTGTGCGTTGCACTGTTTTTATTTTGCGCCTGTCGACCCAGGGCATCCGACTTTGGTATGAATTTTCCTGCATTTTCTAAGGGTTTCCTTCCCGATGTAACGGCAGGTGCTGTGAATAGGGAGCGAACCCAGCACATACCCACACCATCACCTAAAGAAATCTATTGATTTATCAACATATGAGATGGACATCCATGTCGAAACTGGGAATTAGGGGAGGAAGACTAATGTCTGGTCACACAAAACATACTGATCAGACATGTTAGTCAGGGTCAGGCAAAATATACTGGCCAAGACCCCCCACCTCGACTTCCTCGCAGCCCGCCCTGGAAACAGGCTGTTTTCTTGGTATTGTGGCTAACGAGGTTAGGGATCGACGTGATCCCCATAGTAGTGCACGACACATAGATGAAGCCAAGCATAGCTGAACCGCCTGGAGGACTTCGGTCCACCTTCATCAGCATGCTTGGGATGTGAGGAAAGCTACAACAAACCATCACTAAATGTCCTTGTCAGGCAGCACAAAGGCCTATTTTTGCATTCCTTCAACACCAGACACCATTAGGCAGGATGGTTACTGACCGAGTAACTAAGAAGAGAGATTTAAATCTGAAGGCAATCAAAGAAGAAAAAGAGCAATTTAAATGACTAAATCATATATCTTAACATCTATTATATTATATTTTCAGGCTTTACCTGTAGGAATATTCCGTTATGTTCTCAAGCTGTTACAACTCACCACTTTTTGTCCTTTTCAGGGCGCACAAAAGAGTAAACCTACTCATTGTGGGCATTCGAAACAACAAACTGGGAAATATTTCACAATGAGTTAGTTAGTTATCAGACCATTTGTTTATTAATGGGCATCGTGGGGAGCATAAGTCGCCTCTGCTGGGTCAGATGTCCCGCGTCGGAAGTCGACGACCCATGTCGCAAAATCATCTTTGCATCGCCTATCCACTTTGAATTAACACATCCAAAACAGAAACTATACAGATAAGCAGATCGCCTGAGAACATGGACATTAAACTAGACCAAGAGTTCAAGTACTTGGGCAGTGTTTTCACACAGGATGGAGGTTTAGATAAAGAGATTGAGATCAGGTACTAAAAAGGAAACGCGGTTGCATACCAGTTGTCACCATTATTGAAACACCCTAACATAAATATGCCCACAAAAAGAATGCTAATCAACAGAATATTCATGCCAACTCTCTGTTACCAGTGCCAAACATGGACTTTAACAAAATCTCTAGAGAGAAAGATCACGACATGTGAGATGAGATGCCTCCGGAAAACAATCAACGTAACTAGGAGAGACAGAATGCGCAATGAAGATGTGAGAAGAATATTTTAAGCAAGACCCTGCTCGGAATATATTGATGAAGTGAGAATCTTCTTCTTCTTCATTGTACGCAGTCAGACATCAACCTTTATTTTTTCGAAAAAAGCAGCGGTCATCCTGAGGCTGTCGACACTGCCATAGAGCTTGTCTCGTGTTGCCACTGGTGATGGCCACATCCGCTCTCTCTGATCCTCATATGTCGGGCAGTTTTGCAGCAAATGCTCAGCGGTCATTTTCCTGGTACCACATGGGCATTCGTCAGTGTCACCTATCTTCAATTTGTTGAATAGGTGGTACCTCAGTCTATTGTGGCCAGTGCGAAGTCTGAAGACCACGACCTGCTCTCTTCTGTTCAACTGGTAATAGGCATCGTTTTTGGTGTAGCCAGTATGTTCGGTTTCCCATTTGGTCATGTATCTAGCTCAATAAGCCGTTTTGACTCGTCGTATGTCATACTAGTATCTGTTTGTGGTAGTCTTGCACCTTCTTTTGCCAGTTTGTCTGCCTCCTCGTTGCCTTGGATGTTGCAGTGGGACGGAACACACTGTACCACTACCCTTTTTGGTGCGGACTGCTGGCATAGTTGACAGAGTACTGCTCTTAAATCATTAAGTTCCGTATTTTTCTGGCTTTTTAGTGCTGTGACTACAGCCAGGGCATCTGTAAGCAGAACTATATGGCTTTCATTCCTTTTACCTGTCACCATTTCTTCCACTGCCGCCCTCAGTGCCTCTGCCTCCGCTCTGAAATTGCTTGTGTATTTTCCAGTAGCGAACGACAGTGTTATTTTTCAACCATTTGGTAGGTTCAGAAGCGCTCCTGCCCCTCCGTTCTGTGTTGTGTTTGTTACAGAACCGTCGTGTATGCATGGGTTCAGTCCATGCTTGGGTAGTTTTTCGTTATGTAGCTCAGGGTAGTATCTCTTCTTTCTTTTTCAGTCTGGCAGTTTTTGTTTCCAATACCTGGTATATTTTCTACCATCTCTGGAAATATATCCTGCCTCCAGGTAGGTTTTCGTACAGTAGGGATGGGCTTTGGTGTTGTTAGTGCGTTCATGGGGTCTTCGTGCATCTTTGCTTTGGCTATTTCTGCAAAGTTTCTCCGCTTTAGTTTCCCATTTCCGAAATTGTTTAGTCTCTGGTGCATTGGATGGTCAGTCAGTCTTCTGAGTTTCTCTGCTTGCTGCTGGGCTCTGCAGCCTGTTCTATCGGTCATGGATTGCAGTTTTGTAATCTTTTCAAGTTCTACAATTGGCGTTGACTTCATGCCTCCTGTTATAACTGAAGTGAGAATCAATTGGTTTGGCCACCTAATGAGAATCCATCCAGACCAACTACCCCTGTGCGCCTGTAATGCACAATGTCCGGATTTTCGCAACCGTGGCAGATTGAGAACTAGATGGATAGGAAATGTTGCGGGTATTCTAAATCGTCATGGGATGACAACCACTTCAGCGCCACGTCTGGCCCTGGACAGAAAACAACGGCTCCCCATGACGCCTCACTGTACAAGTTGCCCTCTTGCTCAGAAGCTGAACTGTCAGGCATTGTAAGCTCACAGGGGAAGCTGTTCAGGGGACATTCTCATAAGAGACTGAACCATTGCACCTTCTCTCTGGACATATATTTGGCACATGGCATGGAACCGACCCTTTTACGAATGTCCTTGTTCCTCAATCTGTCTCTCCTGGAGACATCGGCAGACATTTGCAGACATCTCATTGCACAGAGAAAGATTTTACTCTCTTGTACCTTGGACAATGCCCATATTTTTATCTCTGGTAGCACAGGGATGGTAGGGAGATGCTGGGGATCACTTGCTGTTTTGTTGCCAAACTAATGGGAGAATGTTTGATCAGTGGCCTCAATTTTTCTATTGCACCTGCCATCTTCTAAGAAAATGCTGCCCAGGTACCTGACCTCCTGAGGCTACTGAAAAGCCATGCTCTGACAACTCAAGCTAAGCGGCCTGTGATGATGAATGAGTTTTAATGAGAAGTTTACAGATATTGTGTCATCAATTTTGAGAACTCATTCTAAAATGCATATCTGAGCAGTTAGTATGTGCATCTTCCGAGCAGTAAAACTGATCGAGTACGTTATCTAACTGCATCAGTTGCAGTCTCATCATTATCATCAATGCCTGTCACTCTTTTCAGAGCATAGGCCATTAACAACCCTCCTCGAGCAAGTTCAGTCTTGAGTTGTCCTTTCTGCCTCTCTCCAGTTGAGGTCAAAGGACTGAAAGTTCATTTTCAGTCTTGGTTTCCGAGTTTCCTAAGTCTACCTCTCTTCCTCTTCCCCTGTGGATTCCATATCAGGACCTTTCTGGCCACGTTTTATGGGGATTTAAGTAGGGTGTGTCCAATCCAGTCCCATTTTCTATGGTTGATCTGGTTGTTGGTTCCTTTTCCATAGGCCTTCATTCCTTACCATGTCTTGCCAACCTATACCCATTATCTTCTGTAGACATTTTTTTAGGATCGATGCGAGTGGGCCCCAGATGCAGCATTAATGCATGACTTGACTCTTATAACTGACCAAGACTATATTCTGCTGCCAAGTGACAGCCCTGGAAACAGACTGCACCCGGTTTTAAAAATGCGGTGCTGAAATCAGTTGTAGCTGGCATGAAGGCGTAGATATCGCAGCCTTGCTGTATATTACAACACAATGTCCTTTTCAGAACAAACGCCGGAGAAGAAGAAAAAGTTTACCAGGATTACAAATTACCGACAGCAACAAAGATCATAATTTTTTTCAATCAGTCAGAAAGTGTATGTACTGGTTTTTTTAAATGTTGGGCGAGATGTGTTGTAACAATGATGATTAAAAGGTTTGTGGTCAATGCAACTTGTCACTTTTACTTTTTCTTACCAGTCATGTCAGGCAGATCTGGTGAAAGACAGTGGCCACAAGTATTTTCTGAGTGTGCTTTCGGAGGCGACAATGGCAGTAAGTTTAATATAGAGAACGCAGAGAAAGAAGTGTATTTTAATTATCCCTCTGGAAATGGGCAGTTTTCGTGGCAGCTTGGCTAGCAAGGTAGTGAATCGATGTGATATGCCTGTAGTAGCGAGGAGCATGTAGATGAAGCCAAGCATAGAACACCCATTAAGTTATGCATGCAGATGTACTGAATCCTCTGCTATTAATATTGTATCATCAGCATATCTGATATTATTGATGCTACGTCCTCCTATATTCAATTCAGGCAGGTCACCTGTCTTTGAAAATCTGCTCTGTGTATACATTAAACAAGCAAGGGGAGAGCATACACCCCTGTCTAACCCATTTTTTAAATAGTTATACTAGATGACTCTCCCTCTCTAGCTTTAATTCTTTCCTATACGATTTGAAGAAGTATTTTGGTGACATTGGCTCATCAAATTTATAGTCCGAAAAGCTGCGTAATAATCTACTGCTTAGGCAACTTTATGATCTCAGAAATTGTTAGGTCTTTGGGTATGTGACCTACTGCCTATATGTCGTTGCAAAGATCTGTTACTCGATCAACACCAAATTATTTCAGTGCTTCTATCATTTCTATGGTAATGTCATCTGGTCCAGCTGCTTTCCTTTTCTTCATTATTTAAATAGTTCTTTCAACATTTGATTTAAGAATTGATGTTCCTGCCGTATTTTTTACTTCAGGTTTACTCCATCTTTCATCATGAAAGAGAGCATCAACACATTCCGCCCATCTTTGTGTAATTTTTGTTGTCAGAAACAACATATCTCCTGCTTTGTCCTTAATACTACCACCAAATTTTTGGGCCTTTTGTCGTCCTGATATATTTTGTATTTCCTTTTCAAGTTCTCTAGTGTTGTGTTCTGTGCTCATAGCTTCTATACTGAGACATTTGTCCTCCAACTATTTCTCTTTAGTCTGTCTGCACATTGATTTAATTGTTTTATCAATCATGTTATAATCATTTTGAGTTTTTTGCTTGTTTCCTGCGTTCCATAAGTTATAGAATGTCTCTGGTCATCCACACTGCTTTTGCATGCTCTTTCCTATTTGGTAGGATGCTGTTTGCTTTTCTAATGCTGTTTCCATGGCGAAGTAGTTAAGCCGTCGGCCTCGTGATCAGGTGGTGTGGGTTCGAGATGGGAGAGTGAGGATAAAAAGTAGCGCAGTTAATCCTTACTAAAAAAAGCGCAAGCAATATAAATGATGACGTTTGCGATGGACAGCGGTCTTTGCCTTTTTTAAGCATTTCCACTTTACATCAGTTTTCTCTTGTGAATTTGCACTATTATTCTGTTCTTTGCCTTCAATTAGTAGACTTTCATATATGTTCTTCACTTCCACTCTATATCATTCTTGTAAATCACGTTGTTTTAAAGCTGAGCAGTCTGGCTGGTTTATTTTGACATTACTGTTTTTTTGTGACCTTGAAACTTATTTTAAATTTTACCACTAAAGGATAATGATCCTGAATTAATATCTGTAGTCAAGAGGTTAAAGCACTCGCCTCTCACAGTGATGAACGGAGACAGTGGGCGATCAAATCCCGCAAATTTCAAGCGACCCCTAGTCTCACGGGAGGTAAGACCAGAGTGCCTGCATCCCGAGTTACCTCCAGTCGTCTCGACCAATAGTCTTGCCACTGATCCAAGGTAACTCGGGAAAAGAGTGAGATTGTTGAACAGCACAGCTTATTCAGAGCACATCACATTCGTCTGATGCTTTGCGATGGGCAACAACTTCAATATCTGCTCCTGGATATGATTTTACTTTTTTCACACTGTTCCCAAATCTGTCTCTGGTCGTAACTGATTTATTTTTTTTATCGCCCAGACTTTTTCATGTGAATAGTTTCCTCTTGTGTTGTTGAAAGAAAGTATTGCATACAATAAGGTGATTATCCTCACAGAATTGTATAAGTCAATCTCTTCTTTCATTCTTTTGTCCAATACCAAATCCTCCCACCATGTTTGCCTTTCCCAATTGTAGCGTTCATATCAACCCTCACAATTAGTACGGCCATTGTTTTTACTTGTTTTAGTACTTTTTGCAAATCTTCATAATATTCCTCGATGTCCTCCTCACGGTAATCTTGTGTGAGAGCGTATGTTTGCACAATGGACAAATCAAAATGTTTTGCTCTTTCTTCTTCTTCCTCTTCGTTCGTTCTCAATCTCCCGCTACTTAGCCCTGAACAGGGCTTTGCAAGTAGCAGGATGTAGCCCGAAGAACAGAATGTGCTGTGTCGCTAGATTACAGCTTGACTGCAATATTTGTACTTTTTGGTCCGACATCCATCATTGGCAGGGTTTTGCTCTTATTTTTAACAGTATTACTCTGTGATTGTATGTCCAATATCGTTTAATTCTCCTTGTTAACTCTTCTTTTTTAGGAAACCAACACCATGTTGGTGTTGTTCTCCCCCTGAGTATATAAATATAAGGTTCTCCTTTTCTAAAAAGCCTGTATCCATCCATCTGGTTTCCGCCACCCCAATTATATCCAGTTTCATGCTTTCAGACTCCTGTATTAGGTTATCCAGCTTTCCTGCCTGGTAGAATGTTCTTACATTTCAAGTTCCAATACGGAGATCTTCCATTCTGGTTTTCAGACAGACATTATCAGTATGTGACCTTTCATTAACTGATTTTAGGCAGCACACATGACAAATTGGTCGGACTCGTTTACCAGATGTAACATTCTCATCCATGCTACTTTTTTACAACAGATAGTGACGTGACATAGCGTTGTCATATAGCGTTATTGTTCAATCTAATTTAGATAAATTCAATTACTTTTTCTGAATTTTTGTGTGTTTAGTAATTTACTTGTGTTTTTGTTTGCTAGACTGTTGTGAATGAAAATGTAACATGTTAATTTTCTTGTTGCTAGACTGTTGTGAATGAAAATGTAACATGTTAATTTTCTTGTTTCAGGCAGAACATCGAACTATGGCTGCGTTTGTCATGGCAATAATTATGAATAACTATGGACCAGGCAGAGTAAGTTGGATGTAATCAGATTATATTTTGTAGAGGCAAACAATATCTAGAATAGCTGGAGACATCAATATCTTTCTTGAAAAACAGCAAATCAAACAGGTGAAACATTTTACAGACTTAGCGAGCACATTATCAGCAGACAGAAGAATTACAGCAGAAATCTAACAGAAATGCAACAAGGCACATCAGATCATTAATACCAATACTTAATTGCAAACACATGACAATAACTACCCAAAGATCTTTATACAACACGATTTTCGTCCCGATACTATGATACCAATGTTAAAACTGGACACTAACATCAAATGAAAAACGCTACATCATAACAGAAGAAATGAAAGACCTACATAGAATATTGTGTGTAACAATGAGAAACATGATCAGAAATGATCACATCAGGAGACTGGTGGGAACAACACCAGTATCAGACTACTTCAAAAGACGGCAACTAAAATGGTTTGGCCACGTAACAAGACTACCATGCACAGCACCGCCCAACAAGCAATGCTATTTAGATACAACGGATTCAAAGTCAAAAGCAGACCATGAAAAAGGTGGATTACGGAAATATCTGAGGCAGTGAATGCCACTGTGCATGAGGCATACAGATGAGCTCTTTCTAGAAATCTCTTCATAACCTGGCGCTGAAAGGCAAAACAGGATAAGCAAAAAGACGAAATCATCATCAGTCCTGTAACCTAGAAGGCCGTTGAGGCACCGTTATTGCAGTTTGTCGAACCAGTTCATGCCATACATCTTGATTTTTTTGTCAGGGTATTAGTTTCAGCTATAGACCTTCCCTCTCTGTTTTGGTCTCCCTCTCCCACGCTTCCCAGGCACAATGCCTTGCAGCGGTCTTGGTCATCCCCACCGATCGTGATATATGTCCATACCATGTCAATTTTTGTGTTTTTACTATAGTCAGTAGATTTCAAGAACACTCGTTTGTAACGCGATCCAGATATGAAATGCCAAGAATTCTTTGCAAGCATCTCATTTCCATTGCACAAATTTTACGTTCTAGTGCAGCCGTCAAAGTCCAAGTCTCACACGCATAGAGGTATACCAAGGTGACCATTGTATACATTAAAGTCACCTTTGATTTAAGGCTAATGTTCTTGTCTTTCCAGATTATTCGCAGTCTGGTTAGGGCGACCATGGCCATCGCTGTTCTTGACTGGATCTCCGCTCTAGACCCATCCGCATTAATTTCTGCTCCCAGATATTTGAACCACTTAACACTTTCCAGAGGTTCACCTTTGATCATAATCGGGTTTAAAATACCCTCTGGGGCGTTCACCATAATCTTACTCTTCTCTGCACTGATTTCCATCCCAAATTTCTGGGCAGCATTGTCCAGGTTTGCGAATAGCCGTGCAAGTGCAGGTTCTGTTCCAGCCAGACCAGTAATGTCGTCGGCAAACCGGAGGTTGGTGAGTATGTGTTCACCTATACTGACTGTCCCTACATGTCCATCGAATGCTTCTGGCACCATGCGTTCTAGAAAAACATTGAAAAGTGTCGGAGAGAGAAGACACCCCTGATGCACGCCGACTGTTGTGTGGAAAGACGAAGAATAAAGACGGGCGAATAAAGCGGCAAGCAACAGATAAAATGGATGAAATGGACAACCTTATCTTGCTGTTTCCCATGTCCAGATCACTCTCCATCAATCTCTGTTTAAATTATCTTTGTCAGAGCTCTGACCATGATATTTGCCAGTCTTTCATAGGCCTCCCCACTCTTTTCCGCTGTGGGCTCCAGTGCAATGCATGTTAGATTATGTTAATAGGTTTCCTCCTATACATGTACACTTTTCTTAATATCCAAGAGAGTGAAAGAAAGTATCCGAAATTATTGATTCCGCTGAAACAATCGAAACATGGATGTTGTCCTTTGGCAGGGAGGTATAGAAGACCTTCATGCACATGCGTGAATTTCTTCCCGCTCGTAGATTGCGTTAGTCGCTGACAGTCAGCCTTTCAGTGCTGAGTGTAGTGAGCAACCGCCAGGTTTTCATTCACTGTGAAATGACGAAAAGAATTTTGCAGCGTTGTTGCATCAAATTTTGCCAAAAGCTAGGTGATACCACAAGTGGAAACCATTCAGAAGATTCAACAGGACATCTGTGACGATGCCGCAAGCATCACACAAATTAAGGAGCGGTACAATCGCTTCAAATAAGAGGCCCAAAAAAATACGACACAGGTGCACAGCAATGTTAAAGTCCTGTTGATCGTTTTCTTTAACTCCCGCACAAGGTCAAAACATTACCAAATAGTACTACCTGAAGGTTATCAGTCACCTTCGTGATGCAGTATCGACGTAAACGGTCGGACCTGTGGACAACGATGTTTAACCCTACCTGACCGCTGTACCAATTTTTAGGTAATTTCTTAATCTGCCGCTATACCGCTGTACCTAATTTTAGGTACTTTGCCTAGTACGTGAAAAAAATGCATGACACACTAAAAATAACCAACCAATCGTGGTCAAACCTCATGGTTAGCCATTGCAAATGTATGTCCCCATGTGTTTGAATTGACTTTTTGTGGTTTAACGTGAAAAAATTCTGAAAATTCACAATGAAACGAGCGGCTGATGAACCAAGTACTTCAACAGGAAAACGAAGTAGGTCTAGGCTTATGACAGTCCAACAGGTGATCGATACTTTGGTTTATTCAGACTCTGAGGAGTGAGAATTTCATAAAGAATACGTTTCCAGTTCAAGTGACACAGGCAGTGAGAGCTCGAGTGATGAGAAGAATCTTGAACCTTGTAGATCTAGAGCTAGATCGATAGTAAGAGAGGAAGGGGGGGGGGGGGGGGACGTGTCCCTCAAACAGCAAAGCCCAACTCCTACAATGCAAAATGTTTCAAGGATGCGACAGTGGAAGAAATGAAGCCTTTTCTTGGACTGAGGATCTATATGGAATACTTATGTATAAAGCCAGTTTATTTCACCAGATATATTCAGAAACTGTACCTGCAACTTATTGGTGGATACAGGACATCAGCCCACCACCACCCACAAAAGGAACCCTGCCCTCAATGGATGACCCCAGGCAATCATTTTCCAGAGATTCCCCCTAGGACATCGTCTAATCATATCTGTGTTGTGTGCATGGAAAAGCACTCCAGGTACAACAAGCAAAATCCTGGAGTGTCTTACAAAGACAATCTATACAAGAAGGTGAAGAGCAACATCTGGTGCTCACTTTGCAAGAAGTACCACTGTGGGAAGCAAGGCTTATCCTGCTGGGTGGATTGGCACACAAAGGTGGAATATTGGCACTAGATGAAGGTAGACCTATTTTCTACAATGTCTCCAAGTTACATCTTATTCTAACCACTTATTTGCATGTAACTAACATTTTTCTATATCATGTTGTTTTTTTTCTCTTTAATGCTCAGGAGCCCAGGTATAGGGGACAGTTAGGTTCAGGGCCTCAGGTCTGGTAGGGTTAAAGAAGGACGTGAGTTAATGCAACAACATGCGCCTGACCTGGTCTCGGACGTGAGTTAACGCAACAACATGCTCCTGATCTGGTCTCGGAAGATCTTTCGTTAACTCACGTCCTTCTTTAAACATCATTGTCCAGTTCTTCACTGTTGTCTTCAACACACTTTTGTCACCTGCATGCTGCGAAGAATGTCAAGCTGATTGACATCCTTCAGCTGTTAGAAACCGAATCACCGCTCACTGATCTACTCAGGACGGATTCCGTATCACACCCGCCATGTTTTCAACAGTCTGCTGAGGAAACTATGAGTCGGATAGATAATGCAATTTTTCAAACTTTGCATTGATATAATGCTGTTTACACCAGAATTGACATCATCCTGCACATCGTACGTATTTTAACTTGTTGCAGTTTGGTCTGGTTTCATTTGAACACGCCTCGCATGTTGAATTAAGTGTATTGAAATAATATATTGAATTGTGTGTATTGAAATAATGTTTAAATGTTGAATTAAGTGCATTTAAATAATATGTATGTTGAATTAAGTGCATTGAAATGATGTTGGAAAATGATTCACACTTGTTACTTGTACAAATTATGTTTAGGAGGCAGCTCTAAATGACAACTTGATTTCAACATGTCTGGAGCAACTGAGTGACTCGAGTGCTCATCTTCGCCAGTGGTTGGCACTTTGTTTAGCAAAGGTAATTGTGTGAGCGATTGAATAAGGTTCTTAATGTTTTTCTCACTCTTCTGATCTCAATTCTACGAGGGGCCTTTAAATGAAAACCTTAACAGTGGGATAGAAATTAGAAAAACCATGCTTTTGTATTGTAACTTGTTAATATGGTTGCTAAGGATGTCAAGAGTGTCTTCTACATGCCTTTGTATTGTAACTTGTTAATATGGTTGCTAAGGATGTCAAGAGTGTCTTCTACATGCCTTTGTATTGCAACTTGTTAACATGGTTGCTAAAGATGTCAAGAGTGTCTTCTACATGCCTTTGTATTGCAATTTGTTAATATGGTTGCTAAGGCTAAGGATGTCAAGAGTGTTCTATGCGTGCCATCACGGTGCGCACAAAAAACATGACATCATAATTGTAGATAAATGATGGCCACCTCACTATTGACATGCACCAAAGAGGAGTCACGTTCTGTTATTCGTTTTTTGGGCAGCGAAAGGGTGAAACCTATATAAATTCATTTTCCAGCATAAAAACTTGCATGGACAAACTGATTCGTGCCAATCATCGTGTCAAGAAGAAAGATATCACCGCAATGCTTATAATTTCCATTGAGCGAGTTCATCACATTATCCATGCCCTGCTTAGGTATAGGAAAGTGTGTGTGCGAGATGTATTCCTCGGATATGAAACAACGCCGACTCCAGGTGTGCCAGTAACTTCTGACGTGAAATGAACAGGAGTGCAATGCCTTTATCCGCCGAATTGTCACTGACGAATCATGGGCACATTATGGAGTACAGTCTATGGAGTACAGGCATAAAAACTCACCCACCCCGAAAAAATTTAAGGTTGTTGCCTCGTGGGAAAAGTGATGATGACCATCTTTTGGGACAGCGAGGGCGTAGTCCATACTGAATTTATGGAGCATGGCAAAATCGTCAACTCTGACCAATATGTGAAAACTTTTCAGAAACTTTGTGCATGACTCTGCATGTTCATGTGGGCAAGCACACAATTCTTCAGCATGGCAATGCTCGCCCACACACGAGTTGACAAACAGTGGCTGCATTGGTGCGTCAAGTTTGACGGCATTTTACTACACTCATCTTACAATCCCGATCTGGCACCTTGTGACTTAATCCTCTTCCTAAAATTAAAAGGAATACCTCATGGGACACCTTTACGCTTCTAATGAGGATGTGCAAGCAGCTGCACACACCTGGTTGTTGGAGAAGACGTCTGATATTTTTCCTTGACTGGATGCAACAGCTTGTCCCAACGTTTGTGTGTGTACCAGGCTGGTGACTACGTTGAAAAATAATGACATGTCACCTAAACGACATTCCAAGTTTCAGAAAATGTATAGCTCATGTGTAACTCCTGCACATTCATGAAATTATCTTCTCAAAGGCGAAACCTTTTAAAATTGCCCTTGTATTTTTGTGAATTGTCTACGGCCAGACACTATGATCCGTGCTTTAATTAGATTTAAGTGAGAAAGATTTGTGCTATCAACTGCACTTCTTCTTTGCGTTCGGGATCTTTTGGTCATGCTATATCTGCAGGCCAGTGACCATGATGAAGTCTGTAATCTTCAACAGGTTGGAGTGGCTGCCCCACAGCTTTTGTCTCAGCTCCACACCCTCTGGCCAGGTCTGGTATCTCATTTCTCTATAGATTGGGCATTCTTGTAGAATATGCATCAACTGCACTACCTTGAGCTACCTTGATCCAGTGGCAAGCCATGGTAGTCGACATTACTGGAGGTAGCACGGAATGCAGATTTATTTTGTGAGGGTTATTCCCAGACATACTAGGCCTTGGTAAGTGGCTTATTGAGTAGAAGTTTCTTGATTTCTCTAATTTTGACACGGGACCACCAAGTCCAACAGGACTAGGTACTAGGTCTCAACTCCTGATGAAACCAGGGGGCGCTTGAAACTTACTGGATTCAACCAACTCAACATTTTGGGCTTTCATTCGTTCGTTTCTTGAGAGGCGGGCACCGTACCTGCTATAACTATAGTGGCAGCTGCCCCCCATCCCTATGAAGATAATCTCTGACTCCATAATTTTCTGTACAATTTCAGACTGACCATCACTTTCTATAGATACATTGAAGTTGACATCTTGTTCTTTTACATTAATCCTGAAAAGGATGTACTGTTCTAGTTTTACAGCGGGGCTGTAGTATCTGCGCCTTTTGGTCTGACATATCTGATTTCAGCTAGCTTTTTTTGGGTACCAGGTTTGCCTTTCCCACTGCAATCCTAATTTTCTTAGCCAGACTGCACTAGTACAGCCTGTTTCCAGGGCCACCACTTGAAGGCGAAATAGGATCATAGTCAGCTCTGGTTCACTAACTCTGATGCATACAGCCAGCAATGAGTCGCTGACTGCTATCAATTCTTCTGCCCCTGTTTTTCATTTGAAACACCATTGCACATATATCTCGTATATTAAGTTTTAATTGTTGTTAGTACAATTGATATTTCAGGTGTGGACCAGTTTTGATAACGCTCGCTGGTGTGGTGTACGAGACCGTGCTCACGAAAAGCTCTCCAAGCTCCTGTCTGACCCTGAACCTGAGGCAAGTATCATCAATGATCTGATTTGTGAAGTTATTTAGTTGGTTGTGTAATGTGATGCGTTTGTTCAGTTCAGTTCAAGTGCCATTTCTGCATCGAATGTTGGCTGCAATGGATCTCCAGTGTACTCTATATCTTGTCGTAATTGTGCAATCTGACAGGCTTTTTCTAGTCCATCTCCTGATGTTATCCACCCACTTATAACGTTGTCTGCCTATTGAAATACTGCCTTCCATTCTTCCCTCTAGTATGGTCTTCAACAAGGAGATGTCTTGTTATAAGACCAAAATAACGTAACTAACTAACACTAAATTCGGTCATTAATTCTCTTTTCACACCCAACTTTTCAATACTTGAAATTTGTTTTCTTCTCTTTCCAAGAAATGCGATGAAATCTTCTAGATACCCACATTTTGACGGGTTCAATACTCTTTTCCAACTTGTTATTCAGTGTCCTTGTTTCTGCGCCATAAAGTAGTGACGAGTATACATAACACCTAACAATTCTAATTTTCAAATTATAATTGATCTGTTTGGATGTCAGTATGTGTTGCATGTTGTTGAATATTATCTTGGCCATACCTATTCTCTTTCTGATTTCTTTTTCACAGCTGCCTTCTTCCGTTATTAAATAAAGAAACTCTGTACCTGTTCCAGTTGTTGATCTTTTATTTTTATATATTTGTTGGAGAGCAAAAATATTGATTGCAAAGGCAGAAAAATAATGTGTATTGGCATCAAACATGAGCTGCACCAGTTGTCAGATAATGATAAAATTTAAAGCAGACAAAACAAGGAAAAAGGTGACACTGTTTACCACTGATGTTCTAAAGGATTAGAAAATTGATTGTTAATTATTCAGTCTTAGGGATCAAGATACTGAGCAGTGCATCAGCTGTAGCAATCAGCGACCCAAAGCTGACTGCGAGCATCAGGGCCAGCGAACCAGAGCTGCAAAGACCCTTCTCCACCTCCATCTGGTGATCCTGGATAAAAGGCTGCAGCATGGCAGACTGGCTAAGGAGAAGGGATCGAACAGGGAAGGCTAATCTGGTACCCCAAAAAATGCAGAGCTGAAATTGGATGTGTCAGACCAAAAGGTGCAAATATCACAATCAAGCTGTAAACTTCGACACAATACATTCCATTCTCCGAACTACATTCTGCTACTTGTAAAGCCCTGTTCAGGGCTTGGTAGCAGGAGATTGAGAACGAACACAGGAGAAGACAGTCACACCAAAATCATCGCTGTCTGCAGCTAGGATGAAGGGCACCAAACCTCGTGAAGTTCAGCAAGATCATGAAAATATGACACATAATACCAATTCGTATAGTCAATGTTACTGCCTAGATAATCAGAGGTAAGATAACACAGAACATAAAGAAATTAACTAGTTAAAATGGATAACAACTACACGTTTCTGTGAACACAAGTGTAAGTCATCGACTAGTGTTAATTCCAGGCAAATCTCTGGTCTGGTGGCATACATAATGAACTAAAACAGAGCAATGTTAGACCAACTAAAAAGTCACAGACTACAATTGGTTGACCAGAAGATAGCCTGAACCAAAGTTACCAACTGTAATTGGTCTCCTAGCAGGTTGTTGTTGTTGTTGATGTTTTTTTTTTTTAATACACACAATTATTAAAATTGCTCTTTTATGTGCACAAAAAGGACATTAAGTGACAGGCTACAGTTGCTTTCATCGCATACTGGTGGTTGTACAATGTTTGCTATGCTTGGCTTCATCTGCTTTTTGCTTACTAATACAGGGATCACGTCAGTCCCCCACCTCGTTAGCTAGGCTGGTATGAAAAAAGGAGACCTACTTGAAAGTGAGGGGGGATCTTAATCAGTATATTTTACCTGACCCTGACTGACATGTCTGATCAGTATATTTTACCTGACCCTGACTAACATATCTGATCAGTATATTTTACCTGACCCTGATTGACATGTCTGATCAGTATATTTTACCTGACCCTGACTAACATATCTGATCAGTAGATTTTACCTGACCCTGACTAACATATCTGATCAGTATATTTTACCTGACTCTGATTGACATGTCTGATCAGTATATTTTACCTGACCCTGATTAACATGTTCGACCATTATGATTTACTTGACCAAAAATTAGTCCCCTCACCTCCTCCTAGCAGGTAGCCGGCACCAAAGTTGCTTATGTGACCTTGTCTGGAGGTCGCTGTAGTCAAGAGGTTAAGGCACTTGCCTCTCACAGTGATGAACGGAAACGGTGGGCAATTTTCAAGCTAACCCTGGTCTCACGGGAGGTAAGACCAGAGTGCCTGCATCCCGAGTTACCTCCAGTTGTCTCGACCAATAGTCTTGTTATTGATCCTAGGTAACTCGGGATAAGAGACCAGCACAGCTTTTTCTCACTATAATCCAAATACAGCGCACACTACATTATTAAGACACAACCGTCTGATGTTGTGGCCGTCATCACTTGCGATGGGCAATAACTTTGTGGTGGCTTCTCTAGCACTTTAATTAACATGATGATGTTGTCGGTCCCATGCATATCCCTCCTTAATCAACTTAGCAGTGTGACTTTTATATTACAGCTGTCTCTTGTTATTATTCGTTCAGGTCAGGGCTGCTACTGTGTATGCCCTAGGTACATTTGTGTCCAGATCAACTGAACGTACCGATCACTCAGTGGCAGTAGATGTGCAAGTTGGCAATCTCCTTGTGACCAGCATCACAGATGGAAGTCCACTGGTCAGAAAGGTTAGAATAGATTTGTCTCGGCCTCGGAAACATGTATGACTTAAGGGATGAAACTCTACAAAGTACGAGGGGGCTTCAAATGAAAAATCGTAAAAGTTGGATAGAAATGAGGAAAAACCATGCCTTTGTATTGTAACTTGTTAATATGGCTGCTAGGGGGTCTCTGTAGCAAAGTGGTCAAGTTATTTGCCTCGTGTTTCGGACGGTCTGGGTTTGAATTTGAGCTGGGACGGCCAGTTCATGATGGCAATTTTTCTGAAGATCCCTGGAGCTACGCAGCTCGTGCTTTGTGCGATGCTCTCGGCAGGCGGAGTACTGTTCTGCCGAGAGAGACGGAGCCAAATGGGGAAACCCGCCTTTAACCGTAACCTAATATGGTTGCTAAGAATGTCCTGCACGTGCTATCAGGGTGCAGACTAACAACATGACATCATAATTGAAGGTAAAAGATGGCCATCTCACTATTAACATGCACCAAAGAGGAGCTGCGTTCTGTAATCAGTTTTTTTTTAGCGGCAAAGGGATGATACATATAGAAATTCATTGGTGAATGAAGATCCAGTACGGTGATACATGTACTGAGACTCAAACACTAGAGCAAAGTAGACCTGCAGCCTGTTAGGTGCCATCTATGCTTGTCTTAACAAACCACCTAATCATGGCTGGTGTAATGCCATGTCACACAGTCGTCTCTTACGACATGCTCTCTGTGGGGCAGGAGTGTTAATCTTGTTCTTGTCATACACAAACACTCCGGTGGACCACTCGGAGAATAGATTGGGACAATGAGCTTTGGCCCATGGACCTCAACTGGAGAGAGGCAGAAAAGGGCAGCTCAAGACCGAACTTGCTGGAGGGGGGCTGTCAATGAAATATGCCACGAAAGGAGTGAAGGTGAATTGATGATGATGATGGTGGTGGTGGTGATGGCGGCAGTGGATGGGTGGGTGGTGGTTGTTTAATGCCCATAATAAGTTTACTCTTTTGTACGCCCTGAAAAGGACGTTAAGTGGCGGGTTGTAGTAGCTTTTCTCACATCCTGAGCATGCTGATGAAGGTGGACAGCTGTCCATCAGGCGGTTGTGCTATGCTTGGCTTCATCTGCATGGCGCTCGCTACTATGGGGATCACATCGATCCATATCTCGTCAGTCAGGCTGCCCTGAAAACAGCCTTTTTCCAGTGAACGATACATGGACGAGAGATTGTGGTCTTGGTCAGTGTATTGTGCCTGACCCTGATGTGACGTCCTGGTCAGTATGTTGTGCCTGACTGGACTAGCATCTCAATTCCCCGCCTTAAGTAGTCATTTAGTATTTATTCTGCCAAAACTAACACTACGCTAACCCACTGCACGGCGTGGCCTAGTGGTTAAGTGGCACGGCTCACAACCAGAAGGTGCTGGGTTCGATCCCCATCACAGCACCGGCCGTTACCCCGGGGAAGCAAACCCTTAGAAAATGCAGGAGGAAGCAGACCCTTACATAAAATGCATGCTGAAGTCGGATGCACTGGGCCGACAGGCGCAAAATAAAAACCACAGTGTAACGCACACACGCCTTTGGGGAATAGATAAATAAGGCGAACGCAAAAACAAAAAAAACAAAAAAAAATAACCCACTGCAAATATTGAAGATAAAAATACGTTTATGTTTATAAAATAAGAAGTGCGTGGCCGAATGGTTTTGATGCTTATCTGCCAACAAGGACGGCTATGGTTCGAATCCCCGGTAGGGCATATGTTGTTTTTCTGTTGGGGGTGAAATAAGCAAACATAGCCGGCACACGACGTGGCGACAGCAGTGACGAAGCAGCCTGTAGTCCTCAGCCTAAAAACCCATCGACTACCCCAGCAATGGGAAAATCCGTAATTTTCTTGCTTTCCTGCAACATTTGTTTATATAATGACATAAACGTTGCCATTGTCGACGCTGCCATTTTGTAAAAAGATGATCATGGATCTTCTTCTTCTGTGTTCATTCTCAATTTCCCGCTACAAGGCCCTGAACAGGGCTTTGTAAGTAGCAGGATGTAGTCTGAAAAACGGAAAGTGTTGTTTCGCTAGTTTACAGTTTGACTGCGATAGTTGCACCTTTCTGTCCGACACATTGGTCTTTGGCAGTGATGATGATGATGATGATGGTGGTGGTTGTGGGTGGAAGTGGGGGGTGGTTGTTGTCGTCGTCATATAATTCATCTGTTTTCTATTCCAACATCATGCCATCAGTGTTTTGGTTCTGACTCTGTATTTCAGGAGCTTGTTGTGGCCTTTGGTGGGTATGTGTCCGTTTACATCTCTCAGTTTCTGAGCCTGGCCAAGAGGGTTATGGAGGAAGAGAGGGATAGAATGGTTGAGAGAATGGCAGTATCCCTGGATATGGCCAGTCTTATCGCTGTAAAAGAAGGCCAAAGGCCACTAGGTATGACTTCTTTTTGGGGGTTTTGTTGTTGTTGATTGTAGGGAAAGAGGCAGGGGGTATGTGTTTGTGTTCAAATTGGTTTGTAATGTTGTTGTTGATTGTAGGGAAAGAGGCAGGGGGTATGTGTTTGTGTTCAAATTGGTTTGTAATGTTGTTGTTGTTGTTGTTTAATGCCTACAATGAGCAAGTTGACTCTTTTGTGTGTCCTGAAAGGGACGTTATGTGGCGAGTTGTAGTAGCTTTCCTCACATCCCGAGCATCCAAGCATGCTGATGAAGGTGGACTGCGGTGATCCAGTTGGTTATACTATGCTTGGCTATATTTGCTTGGCGCTCGTGACTTGGGGGATCACATCGATTGATCCACATCTCGTCAGCCAGGCTGCCTTAAAAACAGCCTGTTTCCAGGGAACGCTACATGGATGAGAGATTGTGGTTTTGGTAAGTGTATTGATCTAGATGCAACGTCCTGGTTAGTTTGTTTTGCCTGACTGGACTGTCTCAGTTCCCCAGTTTGTAATGTAAACTTTAATGACTTCCATTTTTTTATTTTTTTTCATTTCAAAACTGGAGTGAACATTTTTAGGAAGAACCAGAGTCTGTAGAGAATTTCTATAAATCACAGTATAATTCACCACTGTGTAGTTCTTAATGTTGTCACAGCTGGGGGTTAGAATTAAAGATGAGCTCTAAATTCTAACTTAAATGCTTGCTCCTTTATAAGAAGGAATTACAGAATCCTGTAGTAACCATTATTTATAACAATATATAATTCAATCCTAAAGTATCCATTGTTTAGAACAATATATTATTGAATCCTGAAGTATCCATTATTTATAACAATATATAATTCAATCCTAAAGTATCCATTATTTATAACAATTTATTACAGAATCCTGAAGTATTCATTATTTATAACAATATATAATTCAATCCTAAAGTATCCATTATTTATAACAATATATTATTGAATCCTGAAGTATCCATTATTTATAACAATATATTATTGGATCCTAAAGTATCCATTATTTATAACAATATATTATTGAATCCTAAAGTATCCATTATTTATAACAATGTTACAGAATTCTGAAGTATCCATTATTTATAACAAAATGTGTTTGGATCCTGAAGTATTCATTATTTATAACAATATATTATTGAATCATGAAGTGTCCATCATTTCTTACAATGCATTGCAGAACTTTGAAGTTGTACTAAATTTTTGAAAGACTGATTTTTCGCAAAAGCTAAATTGATTGTATTGGTCCAAGTTGGGGTCATCTATATATTCTTTCTCTAGTTCCTCAGCACCTGAATTATTTTTCAGCACGTATCATTTTTCTAGGCTGCTCATTTTGAGAGCCTGTATCTTTTTTATTTATTGTTGTATAAATATGATTTGTTTGTATGTAGAGACATACAGGAATAAAGAACTTGTTGGTGTTTTTGTTGTGTGTGTGTTAGTTTCTGAGATACAAGAAGATGGTGAAAATGAAAAACGGCAACAACATTTAGATTTACCAATTTTGCTGTGAATCGGGACCTTCGAAATTTGAAAATCGTCACAAAACACCGATAGTGTTTCTGACAAGATCGTTATAATCTGTTATTTTCCCTTACAAATGTATTTATTACTGCTAAATAAACAAATTAAACAGATTTATCTCAGAAAAATATGTTGCAACAACTTACCATCATCGTCCGCAATAATGGAATAATCCACCTGTCATCCAGAAAGAAGAGAACACATCTTGCTTGTTTACATCTTCAACGACGGCATTGTCTATTTTTAATTTCAAAATGCATGGGTGTTCAATTGATGTAAATGCATGATAATGCTCTAGAATAATTTTCTTATCGCTCTGCATATTTTCTTAACATCAGTGGCGGTGCGACCATGTTTTTTGACGTAATAACTCGCCTACCTCGTAAAGGTTAGATTCAGGGATTAAGTTGCTGAGCAGTGCATGAGTCGTAGCTGTCAGCGACGAAAAGCATGTTTCCAGAAGGTTTGGGCTGATCATCAGCTGGTCTGGATCTTGTGTTGCTTACAGCCGCATGCCTCATCATCCCTGTAAAACAGTCTATAGTCTTCGCCAGGTCAGAGCAGCTGCCCCATAGCTTTTGTCTCAGCTCCGCACCCTCTGGCTTAATCTGGTATCTCATTTCACTATAAACTGGGCATTCTTGTAGAATGTGTTCAGGATTCTGGTTCCCCCTGCTTCACTTGAGCACTGATCTGTGTGTAAGATCTTTAGTCAGTTTCTTTCATCCTGAAATAGATGTTGTATCGTAGCTTACAGTGAGGCTGTGATATCTGTGCCGTTTGGCCCGGCACGCTTGGCTTCAGCTGGCTTTTTTGGATGCCAGGTTTGCCTTTCCACTGCAATCCCCATTCTCCTAACAAGACTACACTAGTTCATCCTGTTTCCAGGACCTCCATGTGGAGGTGGAATAAGGTCTTAGTCAGCTTCGGTTCACTGACCCTGATACAAGCTCATTTCCTGTTCTGTATCTTTAGCCTCTTATATTTTTTTAACACTAATTTTTGTTAGGTTAATTTTCCATAAAATCTACATATTTTGTTATAAATTATATCTTTTTTTCCTTCAAATGGCATATCATCGCAGTCCATACATCCAACCCAGTTCCATACCTTTGTGATAACGCATCTTGAATTCCCACTTGTACAACACCAAATGTACAAATTCCTGTTTCATCATTTTATCCCCCCTTCCCTACAATTTGTTTGTTTTGTTTTAGACAATTCATGTTTTTATTTTGTAAGAAATGCATATGAATAATTTATTCGAAAGCTGGATTAATAGCCAAAGACTCTCAATACCAACATTCTATCTAAGGGTTGATAACTTTTATGCACAATTTTTTTACTAGTTGGGCAAAAATAATAAATGACAAAATTTGTGTAGACAAATAATTAAAAACATCTACCAAAATTATAACAGATAAATTCATGAAATTGTTGGTTGAAATGTATTTTTGACAAGATCACTTTTATATTGTGACAAATATGTTGTAAAATAATTCTCAGTGGTCTCAAAGTAAGGTCTCCGTCTCGGGTGCCGGAGGTCGTGGGTTTGAATCACTGTGGAGACTGGGATTTATTCATGTGGATTTTCTGGTAAAAATTCCCTTGATCTCTGGGTAGTGAGATCGGACTCCCGTTTTCAGTGTTGACCACGTTAAAAATCCCTTGGCCGTTGGAAATCGAAAAGAGTAGGTAGATTGAATTAGCTATGAGACATGCGCTGCCGAACATCGTGTCCTACGAGAATTGGAAGGGAGGACGCCATTTCTTCAAGTCAAAAAAAAAGTTGACAAAAAATATTTGTTTACATTTTTATTTTTTAATTGAGTACAAAATTGATAAAAATGATACCTCACGCTCTAGAAATGGAATCTGAAATGGCATTGTTGTGGGTTTATACTAGCTGGGTTTGGATTAAACCCATATTAAACACATTTAATACGTTGGAAAGAGCTCCATCCAGTTCATCTGGCTCAGTGTAAATACATGACTGTCAACAAGCCACGTCAAGTGGCTTTGTGTCTTTTAAGGGTTAACAGCCGCTGCCTGAACAAAATTCAAGCTAAAAATCTGCCCAGATTATTTGTACCTTCCCCCAGGCATAGTAAGCCGCAGGAAGTTTAAAATATCTACTACGGATAACCGATAGCCTTGGGCTACCTGGCAACAAACATTAACATGCCCATTTGAATACCAGGATTCCAAGTATTCCAAGTATAATAATAAAAACATTACTAGATGTATGTGATCTTGAGAATGACCCAAAAAAAACCCATGACAATGATTTTGAAATCTTACATGTTGACATGTATGACTTGTTTGGAGTGTATTCACAGCGAGAGAATGTCTTAAAGCAACCAATCAGATGCACAACCTTCCTAGCATACTCATGTTTGCTCCCATGTAATCCTTTTCCCTTTTCAGACAGTTTTACCAGCAGCGGGATGAGGCGGAGTCACTCCCGAGGAAGCTTTAAGAGTTTGACCCATTGTAAGCTCAATCTTTAGGCTGTTCGTTGTTCTTGCTCACCATATCCTTTGCTTCAAGACTTTGGTCATAATGCATGGCTACATTGTAATTAGAGCATAACACAGTGTCAAATGGATTGTCCTCTGGCTCTGTTGAAGACCTATTGGTCGTTACATAAATTAACGGAACAGCACAGCTACTGATGTGATGTGAATGTTTCACTTAGTGCTTATAGCTAAGGGTTTGTAATAGTTATTGTACTTATCTGTTCTCATCACCTATATTGTGTGGCATGTAGCCATCTTTCTGTTCACTTCACCCGTACTTTATGACATGTAGCCATCATTTCTCTTCTTAATCACTGTATGACATGTAGCCACCATTTTGTTCACTTCACTCAAACTGTATAACATGCAGCCATCTTTCTGTTCACTTCACCTATCTTGTATGACATGTAGCCACCATTCCATTCATCCATACTGTATGACATGTAGCCATATAGCTGTTCACTTCACACAAACTGTATGACATGTAGCCATCTTTCTGTTCACTTCACCTATACTGTATGACACGTAGCCACCATTCTATTCACCCATACTGTAGGACAGGTATCATATAGCTGTTGACTTCACACAAACTGTATGACATGTAGCAGTCTTTATGTAAACTTTGCCTATTCATTATTACATGTAGCCATGTTTACCTTGTCCGCACTGTATGACAGGAAGCCTATCACATGTATACCTCACCCTTATTGGATTTATTTTCCTCACTGCCGGTTTTCCATTATTCTCATCAAATTTATTTTACGGGGCTGTTTTTTTACAAATATTGTAACGTTTGCTTCATATTTTGTAACAACTGAAAGTACACTTGTAATGTCAGAGCAGTGGTGTATATGGCTGGCTATGTTGCTAGAAAGGGATGTAAAGGTAGTGTAATGTGCTTAGTAGATAATGCATCACTAACGGATATTGAACTACGTAGTTAAGAAAGATTACGTATGTACTGCAAGTATTCTTTGTTAAAACATGTCGAAACACGTGATTTTGTAGGAAAACATGTGAATGTCTTTGGAAAATATGAATATTGTGAAAATTATTGAATCTAAAAGAAAACATTTTAAGAACGTCTTTCCATATTGACTATCTTCGATAGAAAGGCAGTCTTTTGTTTATGTATGGATATGTGGTGGTTAAGACAGTAAGTAGGTCATAAACTGTAATGGGATAGCTGAAAAATATAATTGGGAGTTTCCAAAGGTGTCATTAGGCAGCAGCATCTAGCTTTGTGTTTACTGTAGGTAGCGCAGACCCTCAGTGGTGCATGTACATGCGCAGCTCAGGGTAAAAATAATGTCTGTCTTCATAGATTGTACAATTGAAGAACTGCATGCTGTATGTGTTTTTTTGGGGCTGCAAAAGATATTCTTCAAAAGGTATTCATACGGAAATGCTTCCTGTTTTTCGATGAGAAGTGTTTGTCGCGTAAAGCGGTGCATAACTGGGTCGATAGATTTTCAAGAACGCTACAAAAATTGCTGATGAAAGCCAAGAAACAGAGGTATCTCTGCGGTGGGTGAGGGAGATGATTTGAGCTGACAGGCGAGTATTTGTTAGACTGTGTAGCAACTGCAATAGCATGTTCTTGTGGTTTAGCCTACAACACATTTGCAAGGTATCACCTTAGCGGGAGACGTTTCATGAATGACAAAGAGGTTGACCGTGAAGTGGAAATAGGGCTGAGACAGGAGACCAAAGACTTCTATGCTCCAGGGTCTAGTGCACTGATACAGCGATGAGCTCAGTGTGTCACTGTTGAGGAAATAAGAGACAATGCAAGTGCAATAATAAATAGTTTTGAAGTTTGTATCTCATTTGGTGAATTTTTAAAACATCCATTTGTGACTTATTTACTGACTAGTTAATTTTTAAACAGCCATTTGTGACCTATTTACTGACTAGGTTTGTTACTTAGTTAATTAGTTGTGAGTTTAATTTTGTTTTCGTTATTTTTGGTTTTTGACAGAAATGGCATCACTGAAATCTCTTATACAAATTTACATTCACACAAATCCACATTCACACAAACCTATATCCATACAAATCTACATCTGCACATATCTGCATCCACACATACATACATCTACGCAGACCTGCATCCATTCTATACAAACCTACATCCACACAAACCTACATCCACACAAACCTAAATCCACACAAACCTACATCCACACAAACCTACATCCACACATATCAGATATATTCAGTACAATTCTAGTTGTGGATAGTTTAGTGTATAATATGTGGCAAATTAATTGGTCTCAAGAGAGAGAGATTGTGTGAGAGTATTTGGGAGATCCTGCGCCAACTGATGAGTTCAGAAGTATGGAAACCAAAATTCTTCTTCTTCTTATTCTTCGTACGCTGTCAGACATCAACTTGTATTTGTTCGAAGAAAGCAGTTGTCATCCTGAGGCTGTCGACACTGCCATAGAGCTTGTCTAGTGTTGCCACTTGTGCTTTCTCTGGTCATCGTATTTCGGGCAGTTTTGCAGCAGATGTTAAGCGGTCATTTTCCCTGTACCACAAGTGCATTTGTCAGTGCCACCTATCTTCAGTTTATTGAATAGGTGGTACCTCAGTCTGTTGTGGCCTGTGTGGAGTCTGAAGACCACGACCTACTCTCTTCTGTTCAGCTGGTAATAGGCATCATTTTTTGTGTAGCCAGTATGTTCTGTTTCCCATTTAGCCATGTATCTGGCCCTAATAAGCCTTTTGGACTCTTTGTAGGTCACACTAGAATCTGGTTGTGGTAGTCTTGCACCTTCTTTTGCCGGTCTGTCTGCCTCCTCGTTGCCTTGGATGTTACAGTGGGATGGAACCCACTGTACCACTACTCTTTTTTGGTGTGGACTGCTGGCATAGTTGACAGAGTACTGCTCTTAAAACATTAAGTTAAACCAAAATTCAATCTTGTTTGTACAAGTATTATTTGCAGTAGTGAAATTATTCTCGATGTTTTTTGCTTCACATTAGCTGCATCCGGCCACCAACTCTCCTCATTGGTCACGTCAGCCAGTTCAGACAATCTCGGTGATGACCGCCTCTTGACTCGTCGGATCTCCTCAGGAACCTCCATTACTGGGCACACTTTTGTCACAGTCTATTCTTCAACCTGGCAAGCACTCAATGAGCTTTCAGTTGATCCTCACCCGGAAGTGGCAGCTTTGTCCAGGACCATTGTGGACGCAATCAGGAAAAGGGTATGTCACGTGATAGCGTTTTATTGTATTTTCGTTATATTTTATTATATTGTGTTATGTTTTAGCCTACAGTGGATTCCAGCTCACTGTGGAATCCTTGGAAATAGAAGGCAGATGAATTTGCAAAAACCGGAGATAGTGGCACGTAGACTCACCATATACAGAGCAATAAAGAAGCAAAGACACTCATCAAACGATCCATGAGGACGAAATAAAGAAACCAGCACAAAGAATACAAGCCAGAAAATGACAGCATAGACAAACTTGCCAGAGATAGGCAGACAAAGATCTTCAATCCGACTAAGCTGACATTGCAGACTCAAGGTCCATGTCCACAGAATGGGTTTTAGAGACACCGCCACGTGCGATTGCGGAGCACCCAAGCAAACACCAGAACATATCCTGCAGGACTGCCCCACTTATGCAGACCAAAGAGAGGCAGTTTGACCTGTGGGAGCGACCATGCTCAAAAAGCCACGGGGACCGGGGAAGACCTGGAGCGTACAGTCTCATTCTTGAACCTCACTGGGCAAGAAGCAAAGCGTTGATTGATTGAAGTAGAAGAGTTGCTGGGACATAAAAAGGTAACAAAGAATAGTACCACTGTAACCTGCCAGGCATGTCGTAAGAGGCGACTAAGGAATGTTGGACATGGAGGTTGGCTAAGCCCATTCTGTAGGAACTTTAAGCTACAAAGAATTCTATAGCTACAGGCAGGTCAGCATTTGTTGACTTAGTGTGTATTTGTTAAAGACATGCTCCACAGGGAGCTGAAAATGTTGTTAATGATCTATTGCCATGTGATGTTATGTAATAGTACTGTAATATGTCATTATATATTATTATTGTCATATGGCATTATGTAATATTATTCTAATGTCATTATGTAATATTATTATAATATGCCAGTATGTAACAGTATTATATGTCATTATGTAATATCATTGTAATATGTCATTATGTAATATTATTGTAATGTGTCATTATGTAATAGTGTTGTAATATGTCATTGTGTAATACTATTGTAATATGTCATTATCTAATACTATTGTAATATGTCATTATGTAATATTATTGTCATATGTCATTATGTAATATTATTGTCATATGTCATTATATTATTGACATATGTCATTATATTATTGACATATGTCATTATGTAATATTATTGTCATATGTCATTATATTATTGACATATGTCATTATGTAACATTGTAAAATGTCAATACTGTCAATATGACCTTTTCCCATTGCTGGAGTAGTCGAGGGGTTTTTTAGGTTGAGAACTACAGGCTGCTTCGCCACTGTTGTCGCCACAACGTGTGCTGGCTATGTTTGTTTATTTTACCCTCACAGAAAAGAAACATATGCCATACTGGGATTCGAACCACTGCCCTCCTTGTCATCATGCAGGCCTCTAAATCATTTGGTCATGAGCTCTATTTTGTTTAATTGTTCCATTTCATTTAATTGTTCCATTTTGTTTAATTGTTCCATTTTGTTTAATTGTTCCATTTTGTTTAATTGTTCCATTTGATTTAATTGTTCCATTTCGTTTAATTGTTCCATTTTGTTTAATTGTTCCATTTTGTTTAATTGTCCCATTTTGATTAATTGTTCCATATTGTTTAATTATTCCATTTTGTTTAATTGTTCCATTTTGTTTAATTGTTCCATTTTGATTAATTGTTCCACATTGTTTAATTGTTCCATTTTGTTTAATTGCTCTATTATGTTTAATTGTTCCATTTTGTTTAATTGCTCTATTATCTTTAATGTTGTGCTTTTTCAGGCCTCGACTTCAGCTCCAGTACGGCCTCGCCAGATTATCCAGAACATAATACCTCCAAACAATCATGTGGCAGCTTCTAGTCCCTCCAAACCAGCAAATATGCCTTTTGGGTAGGCACGTGTCTTGTGTAATCACATTGTCAGATGTTTTTTCTTTTCTTGTCACCTTTTGGGTAGGCACATGTCTTGTATAATCACATTGTCAGATGTTACTTCTTGTCTCCTTTTGGATAGGCACATGTCTTGTGGTCTTGTACAATCACATTGTCAGATGTTTTTTCTTTTCTTGTCACCTTTTGGGTAGGCACATGTCTTGTACAATCACATTGTCAGATGTTACTTCTTGTCACCTTTTGAGTAGGCACATGTCTTGTGCTTATTTACTTGCTTGACTTTATCCTTCCACTGATGACATTTTGTTGTTGTTGTTTGTTTGTTTGCCTTATTTCTCTATTCCCCGAGGCGGTGTACATTGCACTGTGTTTTTAATTTGCACCTGTCGGCCCAGTGCTTCCTGCATTTTTAAGGGTTTGCTTCCACAGGGTAACGGCCGGTGCTGTGATTGGGAAGCGAACCCATCATCTTTGGATTGTGAACCGTGTCACTTAAACGCTAGACCACGCCATCCCTTACCGATGGCATGAAAAGTAGTGGCGGCTGTAGGTCTCTCTCTTAGACCAGATGCGATGCTGCGGTTGTTGTGAGCCCATGCTGGCATAGGATGTATTTAATGTTGTCTATCCATTTGCCTCGTGGTCTCCCACTTTCTATGAACCTCGATCTCATACTGGTGTATGTTTGGCAGCTGATCTGCTTTCATTCTCATGAGATGACCAAACCACATAACCTTATATCTATGCATGTATTTTTGGGGTGCTGTTGTTGCCAGAATTTGTCTGATGTCGATCGTGTCCATTCTGTCTATTCTGGTTACATTGATGACTTTTCTCAAGCATCTCATTTCTGAGGTTGCAATTTTCTTAACCTTTACGACACTGCATTATAAAATTACACAATTTCCCCTGCAGCTGCATTATTTTTCAGCTCATCACATTATTCTAGGGTTGTTGGCTTTGAGAGCCTGTAACTTTTTTAATTGATGGTCTTTTAATAAGATTAGTTTGTGAGTAGAGAAATAAATAAATAAAAAATTTGTTGGTGTTATTGTGTGTAAGTTAGTTTCTGAGATTCAAGAAGATGAAGGGGATAGTGTTGAAAAAGAGCACAAACATATAGACACCCGCTTTCGGCATCCCTTGGTTAAAAAAAAAATTCTGAAGACAATCAATGTTTACCGTAATGGCCATATATGTCATTTTCAACTATAAACGTAATTATTGCATCTACATAAACAAACTTAAAAAATGTGTTGCCTCCCTTTAGAGGCAATCATAACTACTGAACCCCACCAAGAAAGATTTGTTGCAGAAATTTAGCTTCCCCATTCTCAATAATGAGTGAATCTTCAAATTCAAGTGAAAAACACAAGAAATCATTTCCAAAAGTCAAACACAAATATTACAATCGCCATTGTTTGTATCTAACCGTAAGGATGGAAGTCGGAACTCTCTACAATCATGTGACCAGTTTTGTTCAGACTATTTCTACGTAGCCATTAGATTATATTTGACTTTTTAACAGCCGTTGCTATGCAACACATCGTAAGCCGGTTTGCATCTACCTTAGTATTGCAACTTTTGTGACGTCAGTCGATTTGGATCGATGTTGTGTTATGGCCTTTGCATAATCATATTGTCAGATGTTACTTCCTGTCTCATTTTTGGTAGGCACATGTTGATACTGTTGAATATAACAATGGATATGTGCTGCACAACAATTGGAGTTCTTTGCTAGAGTGAGAGGCAGGGTCATTGCTGAGTGGAGCGGTGACTGCTTGACAACAACCTCCAGTATGAGGATGGAGATCGGGCCAAAGATGCAACACAGGGAATGAGCTGACATGTGCCTCACAAAGTATTGGACCAGAAATCAGCTGCCCTTAAAGAGCTTTTATTTGCTACCATAAGATCCACCAAAGTACATGGTTCTTGCATTCTTGAACAGTTATACAGGTGTCCGGGGTCTTAGATGGCTTCACATTCACAGACATCGTCATCCCCATATCCCCATTTTTTTTCAAGTTCAATCTACACCCGGACACATCTTTCGTGATCTGTTCAAGGCTCTACAGACAGGCTATGACGTATTATACCCTGTCAAAATACAAAAGAACACTGAACCAAATAACAAGAAACAGTTTGAAAAAAAAACAGAAAGCCTCAATCTAGATAAAGAAGGGAACAAACTATGGAATTTAGTTAGAGCTATGAACGACGAAACACCATCAAATAAAGAAATTACCATCAAACAGGGCGACAACATGCTTACCGGAAAAAAAGAGGCAAACGCCTTTATAGAACATAATGCCAGAGCAAACCACATCGATGTCCCTACAGACAGGCATACAGATATAAGTGAAGAACAAAAGAACCACGACAACATCAATATGGCACCAGAGGAGCATATGATGGCAAAACTAACAATGAACGAAATGGATGAGGCCATGAGAACTTTAAAGAAAAAGAAATCGCCCGGAAAAGATGGGATAACAAATGAAATGCTGATGGGGTTGGGCCAAACAGCAAAGAGGAAGTTACTTTCAGTCCTGAACCAAAGCTGGAAAAGGGGAATTGTACCGCAGGCATGGAAAAATGCTGTACTTATACCAGTACCAAAGAAAGAAAAAGATAGAACAGATCCAAATTGATACAGGCCTATCAGTCTACTGAGCTGTGAAGGAAAACTGATGGAGCACATGATGAACACCAGACTGATGTGGCATCTGGAAGCAAAACACATATTAATTCCACAGCAAGCAGGTTTTAGACAGCACAGATCCACCGAGGACCAGATCACTCTCATAGCCCAGGAAATAGAAGATGCTTACCAGGAGAAAAAGCATACAGTAGCGGTTTGGGTGGATTTAGAGAAGGCATTTGACAAGGTGTGGAAAGAGGGACTTAAAGTCAAGCTACGAAGAAGTGAAGTATGTGGGAAAATGTACAGATGGATCAACCACTACCTCGAACAGCGAGAGTCCAAGTACAAGGGCAGATGAGCAAAAAGGTGGCACTGGAGCAAGTAGTACCCCAAGGGTGAGTACTGTCACCCACACTTTTTCTGGTGTATATAAACAACATCATAGAGAATATACCAAGAAGAGTCCACAGCTCCATGTTTGCAGACGATCTGGCTATGTGGACCTCTGAAAAAAATCTCACAGTAGCAAACAATCGGATGCAGCAGGCCCTAACATTGTTGGAGGAGTGGGCGAAATCATGGCTGGTCAAAATAAATGAGAAAAAAAACACCATGTACGATATTCTCGCTTTAAAATAAACCACAGAACACCAAAATAAGTCTTAACGGCAAATATCTGCGGCCTAACGACAACCCAAACTACTTGGGCGTCACTTTTGATTGGCGCATGACATGGAAAAGTCAGATCGAGAGAAACCGAATGAGAGCCAGACAAAGAATGGCAGTCATAATGAAACTTGCTGGCACAAGCTGGGGAGCAGATGAAAGAATACTCAAGAAACTGTACACTAGAAGAGTGAGACCAGTTCTCGAGTATGGCATTGCGGCATGGGCAACAGCAGCAAAGGCGAACTTTGATAAAATTAGCAAACTTCAAAACCAAGCCATGAGAGTTATAACAGAAGGCATGAAGTCAACGCCAATTGTAGAACTTGAAAAGATTACAAATCTGCAATCCATGATCGACAGAAGAGACTGCAGAGCCCAGCAGCAATTAGAGAAACTCAGAAGACTGACAGACCATCCAATGCAACAGAGACTAAATAGATTTGGAAAAGGGAAACTAAATCGGAGAAACTTTGCAGAAATAGCCAAAGCAAAGATGAGCGAAGACCCTATGAACACCATAACAATACCAAAGCCCATCACTACTGTACGCAAACCCACATGGAAGCAGCATAACATTCCGGAGGTGGTAGAAAATATACCAGGTATTGGAAACAAGAACAGCCAGACTGAACAAGAAAGGAGAGACATAACCCTGCGGTACATAACGGAAAACTACCCAAGCATGGACTGGACCCATGCATACACCGACGGTTCTGTAACAAACACAACACAGAATGGAGGGGGAAGGGTATTCCTGAGCCTACCAAATGGTAGAAAAATAACACTGTCAGTGGCAACTGGAAAATTCTCAAGCAATTTCAGAGCAGAGGCACTGAGGGCTGCAGTAGAAGCAGTGCTGATAGGAGAAGGCAATGAAAGTCAGATAGTCCTGTTTACAGATGCCCTGGTCGTGGCTACAGCACTAAAAAGCCAGAAAAATACTGAACCTAATGATTTAAGAGCAGTACTCTGTCAACTATGCCAGCAGTCCACACCAAAAAGGGTAGTGGTACAGTGGGTTCCATCCCACTGTAACATCCAAGGCAACGAGGAGGCAGACAGACCGGCAAAAGAAGGTGCAAGACTACCACAACCAGATTCTAGTGTGACCTACGAAGAGTCCAAAAGGTTTATTAGGGCCAGATACATGGCCAAATGGGAAACAGAATATACTGGCTACAAAAAAAATGATGCCTACTACCAGCTGAAGAGAATAGAGCAGGTCGTGGTCTTCATACTCCGCACAGGCCACAACAGACTGAGGTACCATCTATTCAATAAACTGAAGATAGGTGGCACTTACAAATGCATCTGTGGCACAGGGAAAATGACCGCTGAACACCTGCTGCAAAATTGCCCGACATACGAGGACCAGAGAAAGCACATGTGGCCATCACCAGTGGCAACACTAGACAAGCTCTATAGCAGTGTCGACAGCCTCAGGATGACAGCTGCTTTCTTCGAACAAATTCAAGTTGACGTCTGACAGCGTACGAAGAAGAATAAGAAGATACCCAGTCACAAGCTCTGCTTTGATCTCTATCCATTTCTCACTGTATATCTTTGTATCCATTTTTTGGTGCGGTTTTGCTCAGATTTCTGGTTTGTGAACTGTACAGTTTGAGGGAAACTTTTCTTTGATTTCAGTCGTCCCTCTTCTGAATTATATCCAAAAATGTGGTGTCTCAGATCACGTGACTGTTTTTTCCTTTCGACTTCTGGTACAACACATCTCCTGATTTTTGGTGATGTGATGCCAGCGATTGCATAAAGATTTCCCATTGTGTTGGCTTAAGGTACCCTATTACAATGTGACATGCCTCAATTTCTGCAACATCGACCTGTCTCGCGTGGGCTGACTAGTCCCATACTGGCGTGACATATTCTGCTACAGAGATGCACAATGGGAGGGCCGATGTGCGCAACACGGTTGGTGATACTCTCCATGCTGTGTTTGTTAGCTTGCGCAGTGCGTTATTTCTTGTACTAACTTTCCGTTTCAGCACCTTACCGTGTTCCTTTTAGGACAATGTGCGATCCGTTATATTTCCTCTGTTTAATTATATTTAGGGATACCCCTGAATTAGTTCATTGACCTAGTCTGGGGGAAAAAAGGCATCTACGGTTTGCAAAAATATTTAACATTGCAATATTATATTTACAGAACCCCACCACAGAACATGGCTAGTCCTAGCTCACAGTATTCTCTTCAGTTTGGTCAGCCCTCCAGGAAGATTTTTGATAAATTACCTTCAGTAGTTATGGTGAGTCATTGATAAATTACCTTCAGTAGTTATGGTGAGTCATTGATAAATTACCTTCAGTAGTTATGGTGAGTCATTGATAAATTACTTTCAGTAGTTATGGTGAGTCATTGATAAATTACCTTCAGTAGTTATGGTGAGTCATTGATAAATTACTTTCAGTAGTTATGGTAAGTCATTGATAAATTACCTTCAGTAGTTATGGTAAGTCATTGATAAATTACCTTCAGTAGTTATGGTGAGTCATTGATAAATTACCTTCAGTAGTTATGGTGAGTCATTGATAAATTACATTCGTAGTGATGGTGAGTCATTGATAAGTTACCTTCAGTAGTTATGGTGAGTCATTGATAAATTACCTTCAGTAGTTAAAGTTAGTCATTGATAAATTACCTTCAGTAGTTATGGTGAGTCATTGATAAATTACTTTCAGTAGTTATGGTGAGTCATTCATAAATTACCTTCAGTATTTGGGAAGGAAGACGTCTGGTCAGGCAAAACATACTGATCAGACATGTTAGTCAAAGAGTCAGTGAAAATATACTGGCCAAGACCCTCACCTCAGCTTCCACGCAGCCCTTCCTGGAAATGTATTGTTTTCACAACAGCCTGGTTAATGAGGTGAGGTATCGACATGATTCTCGTAGTAGTGAGTGACACGCAGATGAAGCCAGGCATAGCAAGCACCATCGACTTCATCAGCACACTTGCGATGTGAGGAAAGCTACTGCAACCTGTCACTTAATGTCCTTTTCAGGGTGCACAAAAGAGTAGACCTACTCATTGTGGGCAATAATAACCTTCAGTAGTTTTGTGAGTCATTGATAAAACACCTTCAGTAATTATGGCGAGCCATTTTGTGATCTCATTTCTCTTGTGGCTGTGTTACTACTCTACCTATATTATATGATCCCCAAGAAATGAATGAGGTGGTCTACAAACATGGAGAAGAATGTTATGGAGAAACTAATCTTATTGGTTCTAGTTTCTAGATAGTTCCATGAAAGTTTTATCTGCGTCAAAGCGAAGGGGACCAAATTGAGACAAGTAAACATGTTTAAATACCTGGACACAAACATAACATCAGATGGAAGATGCAATTGCGAAATAAAATGCAGAATAGCCCAAGCAAAATCAGTCATCCAGACCATGAAAGGAATAATGTGCAACAAAACCTTGTCGCTGGAACTAAGAAAGCGACTCCTTAGATGATACGTGGAACCAGTACTGACATATGGCAGTGAATCATGGACAATTAGCAAACAAGCGCTTAGATCTTTATAAGCAACTGAGATGTGGTTTTGCTGAAGAATGCTACAGATCACATGAACTGCAAAGAAGACTAATGATGCAGTACTCGAGGAGGCACAAACACAAAGACAACTTATTGCAAGGATCAGAAGAAGACAGTCATCCATTTTCGGGCATGTTATAAAAAGAGGCGGCTTGGAGCGCGTCGTGACAATGGGAAAGATAGCAGGAAAGAGAGACAGAGGAAGGCCGAGAGAGAAGATGTTGGACAGCCTGATAGAATGACATGAGTGATAATCAACAACAGAGTTGGTAAACAACACACGTGATAGAAATGGATGGAGGTGCATAATAGCCAACAAGCAGGTCACCTGATGATGATGATGAGACGTCACATCCCGAATTTAGTGCAGTGCGATGCTCCTTAGTAAATTCACTGCTATGGGGATTGCAGTGTCGATCCCTATCTCATTGGTCAGACTGCTGGGAATGCGGACTTATGGTGGGATCTTGATAAGTTTTCACCTGACCGTGATTACTCTTCAGGGCTGGAGATACAGCAGTGAATTGGCTGACAGCAGCCAGCGACCCATAGCTGGCTGCTTGCATCAGGGTCAGTGATTCATAACTAACCAAGACCCAGTTCCTCCTTCAAGTGCGGCCCTGAAAACAGACTGCAGCCATGCGGCTTGGCTAAGATGTTACATCGAAGAAAGAAACTTGTTCCAAAATATGTCATGATGAAATAGAATGTGTATGGTCGAAAATCACAAATATCGCAGCCTTGCTGTAAACTGCGACACAATGTGATAAATGTCCTTTTCAGGACGAACACTGAAAAAGATTACTTTTCACTCCTGTAAAAGATTACTAAAGAGGGTTGCTCATGGGGCTAGCAACCTCATCATTACCATTGAAACCACCACAGCAAATGTTCGGATGCAGACCTCCTGTTAGAGGTGCCAGCTGTACCGATAGTCCTATGCTTCATTTGGATCAGATGGGCACAGCAATCAGACATTGCCATGTTTCTGAGTCACAGTTCTACTTTTTTGCTAACACATCCTCTCTCCCGTTCTTCAAACCAGCCCGAGGACAAAGAAGAAGACCCGACCTCCATATCCGAGCTTGTGAAAACGCAGTTCTTTGATTGGAGCTGCAGGTACTTCTCTGAGCCCTCTATATGCCTCAAGAAAGATCAGGATCAGGAGAGTCAACACTATCATGAGAGGGGGTACAGGTTCCTTCGCAACGCCAGAGTCAGGTCTCAAGGCAGAGATCAGATTAGAGCCGGTAACTATTACTTCTCGCTCTGTCTCCTCCATCTTTTTTTTATCTCGCTCTCTATATCTAGCGTACGCACCTTGCAAGTTGTAGATACATGTTGCTCTAGTGGTTGTGTTTTTTTACAAGTGTTCTAGCCTTCTATTTACAGTTTAAGTAGAGTGAAACTGTAAAAAGTACGACATGAATATCAACACATCAAAAACAGAGACAATGAATATAGGTAGAAAGCACATCACACTTTATATTTGTATGAATGAAACAAAAATAAAGCAGGTACAAGAATTTAGGTATTTGGGAACTGCTTTTACTGAGGACAGCAGACTCGACAGAGAGATAAAGACGAAAGTGTAGAGGGCAAACGCTGTCACATACCAGTTGTCTCCACTACTAAGACACCCCAAGATTTCCCTCCAAACAAAAAGCAGATACCAATAGTATCTTCATCATCCCAACTCTGTGCTACCAGTGCCAGGCATGGGCATTGAATAGGGCCCATAAATGAAAGTTAGCCACCCACCTGCAAAATATGCTGCCTACGAAAGGCCACTAACAACAACCAGAAGAGACAGAATCACAAATACGAATATCCGAGAGAAGGTTGGAACAATTCCCCGCCTACAGTACATCGAGCAACAGAGATTGAATTGGTTTGATCATATTGTGAGAATGCAACCAAACCAAATTGTTCCTGCAACCTTCTACAGGAGAACATCAGGAAGAAGGGCGAGAAATTGTGCACTTGAATATATTAATTCTTCTTCTTCTTCTTCTTCGTACGCAGTCAGACAGTAACCATTATTTTTTCGAAAAAAGCGGCGGTCATCCTGAGGCTCTCGCCACTACCATAGAGCTTGTCTTGCAGTTCCACTGGCAATGGCCACATCTGCTCTCTCTGATCCTCGTATGTCGGGCAGTTCTGCAGCAGATGTTCAGTGGTCATTTTACCAGTACCGCACGGGCATTCGTCGGTACACCCTATCTTCAATTTGTTGAATAGGTGGTACCTCAGTCTGTTGTGGCCAGTGCGAAGTCTGAAGACAACGACCTGCTCTCTTCGGTTCAACTGGTAATAGGCATCGTTTTTGGTGTAACCAGTATGTTCGGTTTCCCATTTGGTCATGTATCTGGCTTTGATAAGCCGTTTTGACTCTTCGTACGTCATACTAGTATCTGTTTGTGGTAGCCTTGCACCTTCTTTTGCCAGTCTGTCTGCCTCCTCGTTGCCTTGGATGTTGCAGTGTGACGGCACCCACTGTACCACTACCCTTTTTGGTGCGGACTGCTGGCACAGTTTGCAGAGTGCTGCTCTTAAGTCATTAAGCTCAGTGTTTTTCTGGCTTTTTAGCGCTGTGACTACGGCGAGAGCATCTGTCAGCAGGACTATATGGCTCTCATTTTCACTGTGTGTTACCATTTCTTCCACTGCCGCCCTCAGTGCCTCTGCCTCCGCTCTGAAATTGCTTGTGTACTTACCAGTAGCGAATGACAGTGTTATTTTTCTGCCATTTGGTAGGTTCAGGAATGCTCCTGCCCCTCCGTTCTGTGTAGTGTTTGTTACAGAACCGTCGGTGTATGCATGGGTCCAGTCCATGCTTGGGTAGCTTTTCGTTATGAAGCTTAGGGTAGTGTCTCTCCTTTCTTTTTCAGTCTGGCAGTTTTTGTTTGCAATACCTGGTAGAATATATTAATTCAACAATTGTGAGATGTTTTTGTTAGCAATTGTGGATACTGTGATAGATACATCGAAAACAACCATTGAACATTATTCTTAGCCTACCAAGGCCACAATGAGACAGCGCACGCTGGTGATAAAACGAGAGTAAATGGATTAAAATGTATACTAGAGATGGCACAGAAACTGTACATTTGGATATAGGGATCAAGATGCTGAGCAGTGCATGAGCAGCAGCAGTCAGTGACTCAAAGCTGATTGTTAGTGCCAGGGCCAGCGAACCAGATCTAGCAAGATCCTTCAGCACCTCTATGAGGTGATCCCGGATAACGGAATGCAACATAGTAGACTGGCTAAGGAGAACGGATCGAAGAGGGAAGACTAGCTCTGTATGATAAAATGCCTGCTGGATTCGCATGGGTCGGACCGAAAGATGTAAATATCACAGTCAAGCTGTAAACTACACAACACATTCCGTTCTTCGGACTACATTCTGCTGCTTGCAAAGTCCTTTTCAGGGTTTGGTAGCGGGAGTTTGAGAACAAACGAAGAAGAAGAATATAGTAATTCCACAATTGTGAAGTGTTATTGGGGTCATTGTGAATACTGGGTTAGGTGCATTGAAAAACGACTTTGGATTGATATGGAATCACTACACCAGGAGATGGTTGGGCCCCGCCCAGTTAGAAACATCCTTAAATTACATCACTCTCACGCTGAGCAAACAACAGGAACATGTGATGTCACTATGATCTCTTTCAGTTGTGTGAGAGACGAGACAATGATATCTCTCTAGCTATCTCTCTCTATCTCTCCTTCCTTCCACATATATTTCCTTTTTTCCCTCTCTCATTACCTCGATCTGCCCCTATTTCATCTCAATCCCTCTCTCAATTTTTAACTCTTTCCTCATCCAACCTCTTCTCTCCCCCTCCTGCCTCTGCTCCTCCCATCCCTTTCTCTTTCTTCTCTGTCTCCCCTCCCTCTCACATTTCCCTTTTCTCTGTCTGTCTCCCTACTTCCCTCTTTATCTCTCTTCTTTTGTCTCACTACCTCATTCTTCCCCTCTGCTGACCTTTCATCCTCTTCCTTTCCTCTCCCACTTTCTTCCTTCCTCCTTCCTTCCTCATCACCTCATTCTCTTAAATTCTCCATTCAACATCCTACATCTCACTCTATAACCCACTCTCCCTCCCTCTTTCTCCCTGCATTTCCATCCACACCGTTTCTTCTTCTCCCACAATCTATCTCCATCATCCTATCTCTTCTTCCTCATCCCCTCCCCATCCCCTCCCCATCTCATTCTCCTCTCCATACATCCTTCCATCTCCTTCTTTCCCTCATCTCTTTCTCTTTCCTTATTCCTCTGCATATCACACTTCCCTAATATCTACACATACAAACACATACCAGTGATTGTCTCATGTCAGTTTGTATAATGTCTACAAATTGTATTAATTTTGGAGGAGTTAGACAATAAACCAAGTCATTTTTAAATTCACAAAACTAATCTATACATTAACCCATTACACCCAAAGCATTGAAACAGGAAAAATCTATTCATAATACTGGTCTTTATACAGGTTGAAAATACTCTGTACTCAGTCTGTTTACAACCAGTTTCTTTTACATTTCCTTGCTCTGAAAACTATGCGCATCCAATATATTCTTGAATGCATTAATTGTCCATGCCTCCACTACTTCCTGTGGCAATGCATTCCAAGCATTCCCCACTCTCTGCCTAAAAACGTATTTCCTAATATCTAATCTGAACCTTTCTTTAGTTAATTTGTAGCTATGCTCTCTTGTTCTTGTAGGTGGTTGTATTTTGAAAAACTTGTTATAGCCTAATTTATCCTTTCCGTTGATTTTCTTATAAACCTGAATTAAGTCACCTCGAATTCTTCTCTTTTCTAGACACTTCTAGGCTAGTTCTTCTGACACTGTAATTCTAGAATCCCACTATCAGCTTTGTTGATCTTTTTTGTATTCTTTCCATCATGTTTATATCTCCTCTACGATAAGGACTCCTGTACACAGGGAGACTCACTCATATACTATTAACAAGTGAGATTAAAGTGCTTTTTGAGTATACAAGAAGAGTTAACAATTGCATTGATGAGAATATAATAATTAATGTTTCAGAACAAAATATTCCGGGCACGTTAGGGTGTCTTAGTCGACCTGTATGTCTACGGGGTGGATGCCTCTGTGCAGGTCCTTGCTCTGGCGTGAGCTGGATGTAGCTGGGAGGAGGATTTCCTGCTTAGCGGGCTAGGCTTGAGCAGCTTATTACTCCACTGTGTTGGGACAAGTGTCACAGAGGTTGGTTAACCGATGTGTGAGTCCATCTTAATAGACTCGAACACTAAATGATGTTCGTCCATCACATGGGATGAAGACCACTCTCTTTGTTCAGCAGTGTGGAGAATCTTCTTTATTTTTCTCACTGAAATGGGTGACTTGCGTTGTAATTTGGATTAAAATTAGGAAGATTTGTGCAAAATGTCAACCTCACTCTCTCGTGTTGAGCTACCTTTGGCCAATGGCAAGACATTATCAAGACAACTGGTAATAGCATAGGATGCAGATTTTTCCTCAGGGTTTACTCCCTAAGACTTTCTCATAAACAGGTATTTCGCAAGGCAACGGGTGTGTGACATCTAATAGGTTGGGAAAGTAAAATGGCCAAGACCAAATTTCTATGTACAAAACAAATATCACAGAAACAATGTTCCACAAAGTGTTGTCACAAACACTAGAGCAAAGTAGATCCGCAGCCTGTTAGGCGCCATTTATACTGCTCTTAACCAACCACCTTAGTATGGCTGGTGTTATGCCATGTCACACAGTCATCTCTCATGACATGCTCTCTGTGTGGCAGTGGTGTTATTTTTGTCCTTGTCATACACAAAGACCCCAGCGTATGAGTATAATATGGGGAGAGGAGACTAATGTCTAGTCAGACAAAACATACTGATCGTTCATTGTTATTCATGATCAGGTAAAATATGCTGACCAAGACCCCCGCCTGACTTTTACGCAGTTCTCCCTGGAAACATACTGATTCATGGTAGTCTGGCTAACGAGATGGTGGATGGACGTAATCCCCATAGTAGTGAGCGAGAAACATATGAAGCCAAACGTAGTACAACTACCTGGAGGACCCAAGTCAACCTTCATCAGCATGCTCAAGATGTGAGGAAAACTACACAAACCCGCCACCTAACACCCTTTTCAGGGCGCACAAAAGAGTAAACATTTTCATTGTGGGCATTAACCTTCACCGCACTGCCGCATACAGATTCCGCTGTACCCTGCTTTAATTATTATTTTTTTTTTTTTTTTTTTTTTTTTTTTTTTTTTTTTGCGTTCGCCTTATTTATCTATTCCCCAAGGCGTGTGTGCGTTACACTGTTGTTTTTATTTTGCGCCTGTCGGCCCAGTGCATCCGACTTCAGCATGCATTTTATGTAAGGGTCTGCTTCCTCCTGCATTTTCTAAGGGTTTGCTTCCCCGGGGAAACGGCCGGTGCTGTGATGGGGATCGAACCCAGCACCTTTTGGTTGTGAGCCGTGCCACTTAACCACTAGGCCACGCCGTCCCCTGGCTTTAATTTTTGATTCATGAATGACCAAACACAGAGGCCGTATAAATATACATTTTTTAAATGTTGAATATGTCACGTCCATCTACACAGGTTTCTAGCCAGTTCAAATATTATTTGTTAGATTACAAATGGATTTTAAACGATTTATCTTCTTATTATGTGGATTGGAGCGAGCCCATTTTTTTTAGAATGGTGAGGTAAGTTGTCTTTATGAGGTAGATCTGTTTATTTAGATGTAATAACTACATTTTTAAGTGGAAGCAAACAGTTGTGCTGATATTATAAACACAGTATCGATATTTTGTTGTAATTTCAATGGATTTATTGAGATTTATTTCTGTCAGCGAAAAATCCCTAGTCCTGCAGTTGTACAGTTTCATTTGTCATATTTTTTTAACCATTTCAGGAATATCCCGTCTCGATGATCAGATGTTTGTGAACAGAGTAGGAGCCGTGCCTACAGCCATCAAGTTCCATCCTTATGAAAACCTTCTGGCTGTCGCGGATGCACAGAACGTCTCGTAAGTTCGTGAACTATAATCATTATGTGTCATGCTGCATTGTCCTAATTTCTTTCGAATGTTCAAGTTTTCAGTTAACGGAGATGTTGTCACTGCTTCAACTTAGTAGTGCAATTCGAGTATGAGTTACGCAGAAGATAGACCAACGCTGCCACATAGCCAAACAAATAGAGCTTGAGATAAATGCCTACAAAAATAAAACCATGTATCTCGCACACACAGGGACTGATGTTCAGCTCAATGGTCAAGTAATACAGAAAGTGAAGAATTTCACATATTCAGGCAGTAAAATGACGCAAAATGGGGATGCATCAAAGGAAATTCTCACCCAAATCACCTTGACTCCAATACCTTGAACCAATTAATGAATATTTGGAAATCTAATTCACTAAGTAAATGTATCAAAATCAGGTTACTTAACTCTAATGTTATGTCAGTGCTTACATGTGGTTGTGAAAGCTGGAAAATGACAAAAATGCTTGAAAATAGGTTGAATGCGTTTGAAAATAATTGCCTCTGATGTCTATTGTGCTGTCCTGTCCTACGGCTTTTCCCCATTTGCTGGGGTAGTCGAGGGGTTTTAAGGCTGAGGACTACGGGCCGCTTCGCCACGACGTGTTCTGTCTATGTTTATTTATTTCGCCCCCAATAGAAAAGCAACATATGCTGTACCTGGGATTCGAACTGCTGTCCTCCTTGTCGTCAGGCAGGCATTGAAACCATTCGGCCACATGCTCGTTTATTGTCTTTTGGGTATTGGCTGGAAAGAATTCATTGACCGAGGAACAAATATGACTGCAGTCCAACCAAATTTATGTTTCTAATGTCATCAGGAAGAAATATTAGGCGACACAGCGGGCACGTGCTGCGGATGAACAATAATAGACGATTATGTGGGAACATAGTGGCAGAAGGAAGCGGGGTAGATCTAGAGAGACTTTATGCAGAACTATCACAAGGGAGGGTGCAACCAGGAAGCTAGGGAACATGCTAGAACTACAGATAGTGGCGGCGGACTGATTGAACTAGAGAATTTTGAGTTCTGCCTTATGTGCCGTGTTTCGCGATGAAAGACCAGAGATAGGGAGGGAGGGAGGGAAAAAAAGAGAAAGAGCATTGTAGTACTCAATTGACGAAGCTTTAAAGATAGTACTTGACTAGAAACTGAGGCTGAAACTGCCATTTGTAGACCTCACCTTCTTGTCCTCAGCTGTTCAGTTTGTTCTGCTTCTAAGAATGGACGTCACTGCACCGGGCATACTCATAGGTGCTCAGTCTCTGTAATCAAATGGCATAAGGTATGGATGCTGATGGTCCCTGTAGCTCGCTGGTTGTACACTCTCCTGCTCCATCCTCTCATGCGCCATACTCTGCTCGAACATCGTTTAATGTCGAAACTTTGCAGTATGTGGATTTGCAGCTTCATCTATTGCGGTGTCCTCATCTAGTAGGCAGTCATTGATTGATTTAAAAATGTCCTCAGCTACCTTTGGCCAGTGGTAAGACGTTATCGAGACGATTGGAGATGGCACAGGATGCAGAATTTTTCTAAGGGTTTACTCTCAAAGCCTTTCCTGTAAACAGATATCCCGCAAGACAGCAAGGGGAGGATGATATTTATCCTTATGTGTCTTGCCTTTCCCATAACCGCAAGAGGTCATAGGGACATCACTCAGCGCGTGAATGAAGTGTTGGACATCTCTCCTGGGAGACGTGTTCTAGTCCATTTAAATCACGTGTCTACATTTCACAGTCACACCAAAACTGACTACAGCTAGGGCGAAGGGTGCCAATCTCATGAAGTTTGGCCGTGCGCACTAGACCTTGAAAATATGACACAGGTATAACAGCAGTCGTAATTTATACAGCCGATGTCCAAGCCAGGATAATCGGAGGGAAGAAAACCCAAAAAATGAATGAATTAGTTAGCTCAACTGGAAAAAGGCACGTTTCCTTGATCACAAGTGTAAGTCGTCGACTAGTGTGAATTCCAGGCAAATCTATTGCCGGTCGGCATCCATAATGAGCTGAAACACCAGAGCAATATTAGACCCGCAGCCAGTACGGCGCCATTTTTGCTGCTCATTCACACGACCTTGTACAGTGAAGCTCCGAAGACATCATCCCCTACAGCTGTGACAACTATGAGACTACTGTTTTTGAACATGTGTTTATCCGAAACAATACAAAACTATTTAATTTAATGTGGTTATGTTTCCTTTCCTCCAGGTTTTGGGACCTTGAACAAGGGACTAAAATCTCGGACATCCAAAATCCAGCCATTCTGGAAAAGTCTACACTTCCCTTGAATCGCCTCAGCCGCATCACCTCCATAGATTTCATCAATGATCATGATATGGCACTGTTTATGTTTTGTACTGGTAAGCTTGCTCTCGTAGTGTGAGTGAATAACCCTTTGAACCCTCAACACCCATATATCAGTGTTTGTAAAACCCCCATTCTCCGAACCACCCATTATTCGGTGTGACGGATGGACCATTATTTTGAGATATATTTTGGGCTGTATTGCTTGGATTTTGGCCATAATATAGTGATTTCTATGCAGTATACACATGTCCAGAAATAACAAATATGGTGGTGCACATATCGGAGCATGTTTTCGTGTTTTTTTGATGATTATCATGGAAAGGCGTTTTGAAAATTTGTGAAATGGCCGTTCTGATAAGTTAGCAACAGAACAAGCCACTAATAGGAAAATGTGTGTTTTTTTGTAGAGAGTATAATTAAATTAGAGCACAATACAATTTTGTCATAGTAAATAGTTTTCCTCAAATGTCTGCCTTGTACATATTTTCTTAGGAGCACAGGAGAATGGAATTTTACAGATTGGTGATCAGGGTTCAAAGCGTTAATGCATTATTTGAGCAACTAATAGGAAAGGGTGTGTTTTTTTTAGTTTTATAATAGAATGCTTGTGCATGATCTATGTTTGATGACGTGAATGTTTGGAGGTCTATATAAGTGTCTGAATTGAACTTGGCCTATATTCCATTGTCGCAAATTGTTTATAAAGGAGAACTTGGCCAGAGTAACACTTTTTTATGGTGGGTATTCGGCTGGCTTTCTTCTTCTTCTGCATTCTTTCTGTAAAGGAAATTATGTTGTACTTTACGTAAGACTGCGATATCTGCGCCTTTCGGCTCAACACATCGGATTTCAGCACAGCATTTTACCTTCCAAGCATCTCATCTCAAACAACGTAATCTTTCTCTCTTGGGTCTTTGTTAATGTCTATGCTTGACACTGATAATGGAGTATCGGAATGAATATGCTGTCATATTATAGTATTTTAGGTGGACATTTGAATGTCCGGGTGTTTCAGCAATGAAAAAGTGGGGATTTGCAGACGAAGGATATCGCGAATGTGGGGCCGTCCAGAACCCAGGATACCTGATTATATGTCCTATGATGCAGGAATCATGTGCAGTGGAGGACCTGATGGTGGCAAATGAAAGAGCACCGACAGTGACTGGTTTTTGGGGCGAAGACTATTTGAGGTTTCCGGACACGGAAAGTAACTTAGTAAATAAGCAATGAGGAAATATGATATACAACTGTGTTCGCCCTCTCGCAGGAAACCTCAATTTCTCTGTCTAATCTGCTATCTTGGATAAAGGTACTGCCCATGTACTTGTATTCCAGAACTTGTTTTATCTTGGCCTTTTCTGCCATGATGTTTAGGTTTCCATGTGATCTATTTATCTGCAGAGTTTCCTTCTTGGATATGGTGATTTTTATATTGTGTATTTCGCCCACAGAGTTGAGCTTAATTTGTGAAATTTCTAGTTGTATTCGTTCGTTTCTTTGTCCCTGACGAAAACCTTGTGTCCATCAGATGGGTTTCATTTTGTTTCTGTCCTGGCACGGCCTCTGGGCATTTATCAAATGTTTTGCAATGGCTGTCCAGGCGAATACTTGGAATCTTTACATTCAAATGGGCATGTTAATGTCTGATGCCAGGTAGCTGAATGTATCGGCTATACGTATTAGGTATTTTAAAACTTCCTGCGGCTTGCTAAGCCTGGGGGAAGGTACAAATAATGGGTACATTATTTAACTAGAATTTGTGAATTATGTTCGGACAGTAGCCGTTAAGCCTACTCTTTTCAATTTCTAACTGCCAAGGGATTTATAACGTGCTTGACGCTGAACATGGGAGTTAGGTCTCACCACCCAGGGATCAAGGTAATTTTTACCAGAAGATCCAAATGAAAAAATGCTATCTCCAGACCTTGTCATTGGACCAAGGTAGCTCAGAATGAAAGAGTGCGATTGAAGATAATGTAAATCTTCCTCACTGACTTCTAATTAATAAAATAATAATTGCCCATTGCAAGTGCAAATGGGACAGCGTCAGTCTTGTGTATTTAGATGGGACAGCGTCAGTCTTGTGTATTTAGATGGGACAGCGTCAGTCTTGTGTATTTAGATGGGACAGCGTCAGTCTTGTGTATTTAGATGGGACAGCATCAGTCTTGTGTATTTAGATGGGACTGCATCAGTCTTGTGTATTTAGATGGGACTGCATGTGACTGTGCAGTCCAATTGAAGCGCGACAAAACTGTACCGCGACAAACTGTACCGCATGCAAGACACACGTTGACAGCGTTAGTAATTGGATCGTCTTGCATTCTCTCCTTTCATGCAGCTCTATTTTTCTGCTCCTCGGTAATGATTAACTTCTCAGTGATGCGAGCACCTTGTGTGATGGCAGTTTGCCAGGCTGAGCGTCTTGGAGCAGGCAGGTTCCTGGAGGTGACATGTACAATGAGGAAGTTGTTCAAAGAAACTGCCAGATAGTCTTTGTATCGTTTCTTCTGTCCCCCCAACATATACTTGTCTGTCCTGTGCTCACCTTACAACAGTTGGTTAGTGAGGCACTCATCGCGGCATGCAAACAATTTGCACGTTCTGTAGCAGCATAAGGATGTCCGAGAGTCTCGATCTGCTGAGAACTACGGAGTTGAGCACTCTATCCTGCAAACCAATCTTGAGCAGCCTACGGAGACAGCTCATGTGAAAATGGTTGAGTTCCTGCTAAAGACTGTCCGTGTTTCACATGCGTATAGAAGAGTGGTTGACACAACAGCGCAGTACACCTTAATCTTGATGGAAACACTGATTCCTTGTCAGTCCCAATATAATGAAAGTGAAAGATAGAGAGAAAGAGCATTGTAGTACTCAGTTGACGAAGCTGTAAAGATAAGTACTTGACTAGAAACTGAGGAAGAAACTGCGCCATTTGTAGACCTCACCTTCTCGTCCTCAGCTGTTCAGTTTGTTCTGCTTCTAAGAATCGACGTCACTGCACTCCTGGCATACCCATAGGTTCTCAGTTTCTCTAATCAAATGACGTAAGGTATGGATGCTGATGGTCCCTGTAGCTCGCTGGTTGTACACTCTCCTGCTCCGTCCTCTCATGCGCCATACTCTTCTCGAACCTCGTCTAATGTTAAAACTTTGCAGTATGTTGATTGCGGCTTCATCAGACCTTAGATGATTAGAAAAATCTCTCTACCCTGACGCTGTCACCGTGATCGCTTGCGATGGCCAACTGATATATGTATTTAACTGCTGCCACCCACCATTAAAAATTTATGCAAATTTTATCTGCGGCGACATTATTTTTGATCACGTCACATTTTACTATGGTTGTTGACTTTGAGAGCCTGTAATCTTGTTATTGTCTATGGATATGATTTGATTGTGAGTAGACACATAAATTAATAAAGAACTCATTGGTATTATTGTTTTTGATGTGTGTGTGTGTGTTAGTTTCTGAGATACAAAAAGATGAAGGTGAAAATGCTGAAAAACAACACATTTAGACTCACCTATTTTGGGGGACTCCACTTGTCCAGTAAATTCGTGAAATTGTCATAAAGCACTGATAGTGTTCTTAACAAGATCAACATATCTGTTAGTTTTTACTACAGACGTATTTTATACATCTACATAAACAAACTAAACAGATCTAACTCCGAAAAATCCGTTACAACAACTTAACTTCATCCCCCGCAATAATGGAATAATCTTCAGATTGAGTGAAATAAAGACTATATCACTTCAAAATTTGTTATAAATATCCACAAGCATATCTCCGATTTGTAAAATGGAAAAGATGGAAGTGACATCTATTCCCATTCAAATATGTGTGTTTAGCCGTTTCCATATCATTAACCAGATGTTTATACACGATACTGCCGGTCACTGTTGTTTGGTATCGCACTGTGCCTTCCATAGGGAAATGTATTTTTTTTATCAGGCATGTAATGAAATCAAGGGCTATGTTTTTTAAATTCTGCTGCAGTCTAATTTGTATTTATGCTTATATTTTGTTTCTCTAGATGATGGTGCCATTAGGATTTATAAGAAATGTCTCTCTGCTGATGAAGCAGACAGGCAATTGGTCACAGCATTTAAAGGTCTTTCAGAAATTGTCCCATCAGAGAGAGGTAAGGGATTAGAGATATTCTAAATAGAAAGGTCAAGGTAGTTCTGTAGCAGACACTGCTGTCAAGAGTGAAGTGTTAGAAGCTTTAGTCTACTAGGCCTGAGCTTTTTATGAGGTGGGCTGGCCAGTTACCTTCTTTGCAGTCTGTCCTTCCTTAACAGTAAGCCAGGTGCAGATGTGCAGTTAGGTTGGCTGGAGTGTGTCGATAATTTTGGTATGTGTCAAATCTTTGTCATCAGGCTCAGGCGCTCCTAGGATTATTGTTGTATCAAATGGGGGGGGGGGGGGGGGGGGGGGGGGGGCGGCATGGACTAGTGGTTAGTGACACAGCGGCTCACAATCTGAAGGTGCTGGATTCGATCCCCAATCACAGCATCGGCCGTTACCCCAAGAAAGCAAATCCTTAGAAAATGCAGGAGGAAGCAGACCCTCACATAAAATGTCAGATGCACTGGGCTGATAAGAGCAAAATAAAAACACAGTACAATGCACACCACCTTGGGGAATAGAGAAATAAGGCGAACACAAAAAACAAACATAAGGAGAATTGTTGTATCAAACATAAGGAGAATTGTTGTGATAAAACATAAGGAGAATTGTTGTGATAAAACATAAGGAGAATTGTTGTGATAAAACATAAGGAGAATTGTTGTGATAAAACATAAGGAGAATTGTTGTGATAAAACATAAGGAGAATTGTTGTGATAAAACATAAGGAGTATTGTTGTGATAAAACATAAGGAGAATTGTTGTGATAAAACATAAGGAGAATTGTTGTGATAAAACATAAGGAGAATTGTTGTATCAAACATAAGGAGAATTGTTGTGATAAAACATAAGGAGTATTGTTGTGATAAAACATAAGGAGTATTGTTGTGATAAAACATAAGGAGAATTGTTGTATCAAACATAAGGAGAATTGTTGTATCAAACATAAGGAGAATTGTTGTGATAAAACATAAGGAGAATTGTTGTGATAAAACATAAGGAGAATTGTTGTGATAAAACATAAGGAGAATTGTTGTATCAAACATAAGGAGAATTGTTGTGATAAAACATAAGGAGAATTGTTGTGATAAAACATAAGGAGAATTGTTGTATCAAACATAAGGAGAATTGTTGTGATAAAACATAAGGAGAATTGTTGTGATAAAACATAAGGAGAATTGTTATGATAAAACATAAGGAGAATTGTTGTGATAAAACATAAGGAGAATTGTTATGATAAAACATAAGGAGAATTGTTGTATCAAACATAAGGAGAATTGTATATATATGCAGCACGTCCCAACTTCCTGCACATTCCTGCTTTAATGGGAAGCATAGGCCACCACTGCAACTGGTCAAATTTAAAGGAAGTCTGTCTCGGAGCATGTGCAGTCATTCATTCTACTGCAACAATTTGAAAAATTGGCGACAACTCCAGCTAGTTCCTTGACAGGACACCTGTACGTGAGCATTTCCAGTGACTGATTTCAGTAGCAATGGTTTTTTTCTTTTAACATGATGAGATTGCTAGCTCCATGCACAACCCTTTTTAATCACCATTTATGCTGTTTGGAAGGTTACAATGGTCCTATTTTGAATCCAACGCCAATTATATAGGGAAATGAAGAATTAGCGAAGACGGAAACATTTACATATCTTGGAAGCACAGTTACACCAGATGGCAGAACAGACAGAGACACCAAAAGCAGAATGAATAATGCCAAAATAGCTTTCGCTAGCGTCCGTAACATTTGGAAGTTGGTGCAGTACACTGCAAACACAAAACAAAGAACGTGGAAGAGTTGTGTGCCATCTGTTTCTGTATGGTGCGGAGTGCTGGACAATAACAGAAAAATAAATCTGGACAGACACCATCACCAACTGAGAGCTGCTTACCTGGAGCAATCAAGAAGACACCATAATGACCGGCTGACGCTGGGATCGGATATGTTCTAAGAAAAGAACCAAATACCATCACCAGAACTGCCTTGGTATGGACCACAGAGGAAAGATGAAATATAGAGGCCGACCTAATGACAACTTGGTGAAGTTCTGTAAAGGCTGAAATGAAAATCTTGAATCAGAGCTGGGGCACTGTGCGAAGGATGACTGCAGACCGGTGAAGTGGAGGGAGTTAATTGCTGCCCTTAAAGATGCTATCAGGCGTGACCGTCATTGGCCACTTTTTCCATCACTGACCAAGGAACTAAGAAAGAATGGTCCTATTCATCAGACTGCGATTACCACTGAAGTGAATTAGTTTAGTTTAGTCAAAGAATCAACATTATTGCACACGGTTTTACCCATAAGTGCTCTGTTCTTCTCCATTATATTGGAGAATCTCAGCACAATGCACGAACTTCGCAGCACCAGCGAAGATCACATAATAGATTGGGTAGATTTTTAATACAATTTAGAATTTTGTGAATAACATATCACATGACGGGTCAAGATCTGAGCAGCGCATGAATTACAGTGGTCAGCAACCCATAACTGACTGCTAGCATCAGGGCCAGCGAACCAGGGCTGCCAATACCCTTCTACACATCCACGCAGTGATCCTGGATAACAGGCTGCAACATAGAAGACTGGCTACGTAGAAGTGATTGAAGTCGGATGTGTCGGAGAGAAGGTGTAAATATCGCAGCCAACCTGTAAACTAGCGACATAATGCATTCCGTTCTCCGGACAACAACCTGATACTTGCAAAGCCCTTTTCAGGGCTTTGTGTCAGTGGGAGATTGATAACGAAGAAGAAGAAGAAAATTTAACATAATTAGAAATAGTTACTTGGTTCCATATTTTTCATTTGTGTTCCTGTCTTTTGCTAGAGTCAGGATTGGTTACACTTTGGGAGCAGGAAACGTCAACACTCATTACTGCAGGAAATGCTAGAATCATCCGGTTGTGGGACATGCAGCGAGAAATTAAAATTAGCGTAAGTATTTATAGCTCAAGAAAATTCATTATGAGATCATCATCATGTAGCATGTCCTCCACTGTTTTCATACATTTCTCTGCAGTAGTCCTTCCATCCCTCCAGGCTGTCCTTACTTTCTGTCAGTGCAATTGCGATCTGTATCGTAAATGACATGCAATGACAGTCTGAATTCGCCATAAGTATTTTTGTATTTTCTTTCCTTTTGTTTTTATAACGATTCTATTCTGCTACACGGTTATGAGATTCAGAGTTATTTCAAAACCCGGATTGTTGTAGCTAAGCAACACAATGAAACATCTGTGTTAGGTACCGATATGGTCTTATTTTTGCAGATGAAGATGCAGCATAGTAAATGAACTGACGGCAGCCAGCGACTCATAGCTGGCTGCTTGTATCAGGGTCAGTGGCCCCATAACTGACCAAGATCTTGTTCCGCCTACATGCGGCGGCCCTGGACACAGACTGCAACCATGCAGCCTGGCTAAGAGATTAGGGATTAAGGAGGGAAGGGAAACTTGGTCCTAAAAATGCCACGGATGTGTCGCAGTCAAGTTGTGTACTATTACATGTTGTGATGTGACAACGTCCTTTTCAGAACGAGCTTTGATCAAGAAGATGATTCTCTGTCTTTTTCTTTTCCCAACTATCTCAATGTTTAAACAACCCCCCACCCCCACCCCCATTATTGAGGAAACATCTTTTCTGGGAAATTGGACCTTAGCCACTACCTGGAGTCCTGGTTATTTTTTATTTTTCACCTTATTTCTTTATTCCCCAAGCACTATGTTTTTATTTGGCGCCTGTCGGCCCAGTGCATCTGACTTCGGCATTCATTTTATGTAAGGGTCTGCTTGCTCCTGCATTTTCTAAGGGTTTGCTTCCACGGGGTAATGGCCTATGCTATGATTGGGGAGCGAACCCAGCACCTTCAGATTGTGAGTCGTGTCGCTTAACCACTAGCCCACGCCGTCTACCAATCCTGGTAATTACACAGGTAAGTGTATGGTTGCTGTCAGGTAGGCAAAGATCAGGCTGTTTTGTTTGCACATCACTCAAAATGCATAGGTACTGTTCACTGTTGATAGTGGCACGACGCGGTTGAAAATAAACATGAATGATGCCAAGTTTTGTCACAGAAAACACTCATAACTTTACCTGCAGATGCAATTGTCACAAAAATGTTGTTGTGGGGGTGATTGCATATGCTTCCACTGCTTTGATTCTCGTTTCAACTCAGGAATATAATGATGCACCCAGGTTTTGTCACATGTAATGAAGCAATACAAAATGTCATGTCCTTCCATGTTAAAACGTTCCTTCAATTCAGTGCAGGCTTGAATTCTTCTCTGTCCGTCAAAAGTGGAAAGCTGTCTTGGCACCCAACATGCACTACACTTCTGAAAATGCAAATGTTCATGAATAATAGTGTTCACCACAACCAGAGAAAGATTTACCTCTTGTGTAGTTTCATGACAGGTTATGCGTCAATTTTCCAGGATAACTCATTCCAAAATCTGGATATTCACAGGTATGACTATGGTGGGTTGAGAGCCACTACACCCTGGATCATCACTCATGGATGTATGACCTTCTCTAAAACGTTTGCACCGTTAAAATGTCTTACTGCGTATTGTGGTTGCAGTCTTCTGTAAATTTCTGCATGTTTCTCACCTTCTTTCACAAGAAACTTCAACACAGCACACTGTTCCATGCAAACACTAACAGTGTTATCCGCCATTTTTATTTATCTGTCGTGTGGCTGACCATGACAAGTTGGCCACCTAGCAGTAATAGAACACAAGTGCCCCTAACTAATGATAGTAGTTCCAGCACGCTATAACCCATTTAGGTAGAACTAGAACAAAAAGTCCTGGTTTTATTTGAATACCTTTCATTCATCAGACATGTGTATAGAATGAACAACCATAGAGCCCATTTCAGACAGTTACTTAGGCTCCAGATCAGACAACAAGACCAAGAAAGACTCTTGACAGATTGATCCTCAGAGAGGACTTGGCTATGAGTCTAAACATAATACAAGAACTTGGACAAATGATGTAACACCGTTAAAACTGGAAAGCGCTTGTTTCTGCCTTATGCACCATGTTTGGTATTCAAAGAACATACATACATAGATGGATGGATGTACGGATGGACAGATAGAATAAGGTCTGAAGTCTGGATGTGATACTCTTAGTTGTTGTTTCGAATGTCCACAATGAGTAGGCTAACTCTTTTGTGCGCCCTGAAAAGGACGTTAAGTCACGGGTTGCAGTAGCTTTCCTCACATCCTGAGTGTGCTGATGAAGGTGGACCGGGTCCTCCGGGTGTTTTTGTTGCTCACTACTACGGGGATCATGTTGGTCCCTCACCTGGTTAGCAAGGCTGCCAAAAAAACAGCGCATTTCCAGGAAGGGCTATGAGGAAGCCAAGGTGAGGGTCTTGTCCAGTATGTTTCGCCTGAACATGATTAACATGACTGATTTGTATGTTTTGCCTGACCAGACATTAGTCATCCTCTCCCCTTATCTTAGTATTAATCGACCTGTATTTCTACAGGGGCAGATGCCCCTATGCAGGCCTCCGGCTCTGGTATGAACTGGATGTAGCCGGGAGAAGGGTTTCCTGCTTAATGGGCTAGGCTCGAGCAGTTAAATACTCCGCTGCGTTGGGACAAGCGATTACGGAGGGTGGTTAGCCAATGTGCGATTCTATCTTAATAGACTCAAAACTAGAGCAAAGAGATCCAGTCTGTTAGGCACCATCTATGCTGCTCTAAACAAACCACCTAACCATGGTCGGTGTTATGCCATGTCACACAGTTAGTCGTCTTTTATGACATGCTCTCTGTGAGGCAGTGATGCTATTCTTGTTCTTGTCATACACAAAGGCCCCGGCAGACCACTCGGGACTCCTCCCCTGATTCAGAATTAAATACCTTTTGGAAGTCGTACGAAAACTGTTGTACAACTTTGTTCCCATTGCTAGGTTTTTTTTAAGGCTGGAGACTACAGGCCACTTCGCCACTGCTGTTGCTACGTCATGTGCTGGCTATGTTTGTTTATTTCATCCCAAACAGAAAAAAAAAACATGTGTTACCGGGGATTCAATCTGCTTGCCCCCCCCCCCCCCCCCCCCCCCCCCCCTGTCTGCAGGCAGGCATCGAAACCATTCGGCCATGCCCTTCTTACCTTTTGGGAGTAACAGAGACAATGAAGAAAAATTTACGTTCTAGAATACGGCATCATGGATGGGTAACAGCAGCTATTGAAATTGAAAATTATCTTTGACCTAAAAAATAGTTCATCGTCATCACCTGGTTGATCAGACTGGTTGTAAGGTTGTCTGAGTATGGCTCTCCATTTGACCCTATCCTCTGGTTGATTTTTCCTATGACTGGTTGTAAGGTTGTCGGAACATATCTCTCCATTTGACCCTATCCTCTGGTTGATTTTTCCTATGACTGGTTGTAAGGTTGTTGGAACATATCTCTCCATTTGACCCTATCCACTGGTTGATTACTCCTATGACTGGTTGTAAGGTTGTCGGAACATATCTCTCCATTTGACCCTGTTGTAAGGTTGTCTGAACATATCTCTCCATTTGACCCTATTGTAAGGTTGTCTGAACATATCTCTCCATTTGACCCTATCCTCTGGTTGATTACTCCTATGACTGGTTGTAAGGTTGTCGGAACATATCTCTCCATTTTACCCTGTTGTAAGGTTGTCAGAACATATCTCTCCATTTGACCCTGTTGTAAGGTTGTCTGAACATATCTCTCCATTTGACCCTATCCTCTGGTTGATTACTCCTATGACTGGTTGTAAGGTTGTCTGAACATATCTCTCCATTTGACCCTATCCTCTGGTTGATTACTCCTATGACTGGTTGTAAGGTTGTCTGAACAAATCTCTCCATTTGACCCTGTTGTAAGGTTGTCTGAACATGTCTCTCCATTTGACCCTATTGTAAGGTTGTCTGAACATATCTCTCCATTTGACCCTATTGTAAGGTTGTCTGAAGATATCTCTCCATTTGACCCTATCCTCTGGTTGATTACTCCTATGACTGGTTGTAAGGTTGTCTGAACAAATCTCTCCATTTGACCCAATTGTAAGGTTGTCTGAACATATCTCTCTATTTGACCCTATCCTATGGTTGATTACTCCTATAACTGGTTGAAAGGTTGTCTGAACATATCTCTCCATTTGACCCTATCCTCTGGTTGATTACTCCTATGACTGGTTGTAAGGTTGTCTGAACAAATCTCTCCATTTGACCCTATTGTAAGGTTGTCTGAACATATCTCTCCATTTGACCCTGTTGTAATGTCGCCTGAGCATGTCTTTCCTTTGGACCCTGTCCACTGCATCTCTCTTCATTTGAGTGTATGTTCATACTTTAATGTCTCAGCATGCCTGAGATGTAAAGATGTGTCTTGGTCGCCCCCTACCTCCTTTCCCTTTTGATCTTGCCCTCTATATCTTCTGTAGAAGACTAACATGTCTCATAATGTGTCCCAGCCAAATGGGTGTTAGCAAATGTTTAGCGATAAGGTAATGCCCATGTTTGAAGACTGCCTGTTTCACTAGGTCATAAATAGTCTACATCTGTTTGATTTTGTTATTGTTACATCTGCTGCATGTCCCCAGGACATCGTTACGGGTGCTGAGAGCTGTGTCACCAGCTTAGCTTCAGATCCCGTGGGAAGGTCGTTACTCATAGCAGGCTGCGGAGATGGTTCTGTGAGGCTCTTTGATCGCAGAATGAATCCTACAGAATGGTGAGTATGGCATTAACCTTTAGGGCGCTACGGTCTAGGCTGATTCGACCAGCTCGACCTACAAAATCAGAATTTAAAAAAAAATTGTTTTTGGCACAAAGACCCTACCCATAGCCATTTTTTGTTATGCTGAATACGTCACCATCTACACACGATATTTTGCCAGTTAAAGTATCGTATGTTTGATTACAAATGGTTTTTGAACAGTTTTTATTCTTATACACCATTTGGAGCAAGCCCACTTTTTGCGAAAGGTGAAGTAGGTTGTTGGGAAAGATCTTTATCGAGTAGATCTGTTTATTTTGTTTGTTTAGATGAAAGAACTACATTTGAATTGGAAACTAACGGTTGTGTCGATATTGTAAACACAGTATCGATATGTTGTTATGGTTTCCATGGTTTTCTATCAGAGCGACTAGGCCTAGCGGTCGAGTCCAAATTTTTCTGAGATTTCCATAAATTTTCAACTTCATCTTTTTGTATCTCAGAAACTAACAAACACACAACAAAAGCAATAACACCCACAAGTTCGTTATTCAATTGTGTCTCTACACACAAGAAAATCATATGTATTGACAAACAAACAGAAAAGTTACAAATTTTGAAAGTCGAATACGATAGTGAGATGCAAAAATTTTGTAAAAAATTATGTGGAGTGCTAAAGGTTAATGAAGCTCTTCGGCTATTGCTAGGACTTCAGAGAAAAACAAAAATTGTTGACCTCAAAGAATATCAGGATAGAACTGAGCAAAAGAATAATTGCCACTCATGTATGGCCAATTGCACTGTATGGGTCTGAAACATGGACTCTAGCAAGGAAGGATGGAAAAAGCTTGGACGCGTTTGAAATGTGGTGCTACCATAGAATGGAAAGAGTGAGTTGGATAGAAAGAAGATCTAATGACAATGTACTCAATGGTGTGGTTGCCCAAAGACTATGCATATGATACAAATATGTCGGTTGAGTTGACTGGATCACAATATGAGACATGAAAGTCTTCTACAGAAGATACTAAAGGACAACATTCAAGGGAAGAGAGGACTTGGACGACCAAGACTCACCTTTAGATCTCAGGCATTCAGGGACATTAGAGTATGAAAACATGCTGTAAAGTAACCCATAGCATTACTGCCGTAGGGGTGCGAAGTGTTAGCGATCTCACATTTCAAAGACTCGGCTATATGAGGGCGGTAGCCATCTCCTCTCCCTCGCCACTATTACTTCCCGGACTGAACCGGTACCCATTTAAGGCTGGGTCGACCCAGGAGCCATTGCGGTCTGAAAAAAACATTACCGCTTCTACTGGGGAATGAACCCAGGACCACTCAAATGCGAAGCCAGCGCTAACCACTGTGCTACGCAGCTCCACTTATGCTGAAATGAAGAGAAATGCATAGAATTGAGTCAAATGAAGATACATACTCAGACAACCTTACAACCAGTCTCACGACTGATCAACCAGATGATGATGATGATTTCTTATTATTCGTTGTTCATCGTGAAAAAATATAATTTATTACATGGTGTAATTTACAGTGAGGCTGTAGTACCTGCACTTTTCAGCTCAACACATCTAGTTTCAGCTTGATACATTTTTGGGCTCTGATTGTCTTTCCTCTTCAATCTCTATTCTTTCAGTCTGGCTGCACGGACACAGCCTGTCTCCAGGGCCGTCACTTGGAACGGAATAAGAGTCTTGGACAGCTCTGATTCATTGACCCTCATGCAAACAGCCAGCTTTGTGTCACTGACTGCCGTCATCTCGTTCACTGCGTCTTCTGCCCCTTCTTATACTTTTTTTCAAGTGCGTGTCAAGTATCTGAACCAGGGTTCTTAAACATGTGGCCCACTGATAAGATACAACCCACCAAGCTTGGATCTGTCACAATCAGAGAAAGGAATCTGCCCGAAAGAACAGAATTCATGACGACTGCACAACCAACACCTCACACTTGGGGTCTTGGTGCGGCAGAATCTGCCATGCCAGTATTGGACTTTACAGCCCAAGTCTCATGCTGCCACCATCTTCGCTTGCAATGGGCAGCTTATATTATTACTAACATTATTATTAACCTATTATTATATGGGTTAAGTGATGGTAGAAGTTGGTGTAGACGAGCATTATATAATAAAGGTTTAAAAAAAAAGGTATAGTAAAGGGCAAAGTCAAAATGAAGGTTGACGACTTACACTTGTGTTCATGGAAACGTGCTGCGGTTTTCCATTTGGATAAATTAGTTTGTCCATTTTGTGGTGTTTTTAACCCTGTTCAGGGCTTGGTAGTCGGAGATTGAGAACGAACGAAGAAGTAGAAGACAAGATAGACATAAATCTAAGAAAACTAAGAAATCTTTAGAATTGGGAGCCAAAACTGGAACCAAAAAATTATTGTGTGTTACACTTGCTTACACTTTCTTTGATCCTAACAGCCGCGTTATGACTCTGAGGGAGCACAACTCTTGGGTGTTAAAAGTTCATTTGCAGAGAGGATCTGAAGGGAAGATAATCAGTGCCAGGTAGGGGATACACCGGACTAACCGAGATCAAAGAGGCTGTTCCTTCTTCTTTCTCTCACTTTTTCTCTCTATCTTCTCTTTTTCACTCTCATTCTCCAAGAGGGACTAAGTGGGCTCAAGTTACGGTGTCCGCCTCGGGTGCCAGAGGTCACGTGGATCCTCTGGTAAAAATTCCCCTGATGTCTGGGTTGTGAGATCGGAATCATGTGTTCAGTGTCGAGCATTAAAAATCCCTTGGCAGTTGAAAATCGAAAAGGGTAGGCTTAACGGCTGCTGCCAGGACAAAATTCTAACTAAAAATCTACCAAAAATGATTTGTACCTTTCCCCATGTGGTTTGTTAAGATCAGCATATAG